>WBNM01004900.1:0-12724 GCA_013399055.1 Ramphastos sulfuratus
CTTTAAGAACCCATCCCTAAGTAGCAATACTTAGCACCTGATTGCTTCTGAGGAGAGTGATGAGACAGGAGACTGCTGGAAGGAGCCCAGTGGAGGTTCATGAAGATGCTGAGGGGCCTGGAGCTTCTCTCTGACAAGGAGAGGCTGAGAGACCTGAGGCTGCTGAGCCTGGAGAAGAGCAGCCTGAGAGGGAATCTGNAAGATGCTGAGGGGCCTGGAGCTTCTCTCTGACAAGGAGAGGCTGAGAGACCTGAGGCTGCTGAGCCTGGAGAAGAGCAGCCTGAGAGGGAATCTGTTCAATGCTCAGCAAGAGCTGAAGGGTGGAGGCAAGAGGCTGGGGCTGGGCTCTTTTCAGTGGTGCCCAGTGAGAGGAGAAGGGGCAATGGGCACAAACTGCAACCCAGGGGGGTCCACTTCCAGTTGAATTTTCCTCAGTATGAAACCCCCTCCATGTCTGCTGCGTGAAGCCTCTGGGTGACTGGAGGTGGTGAACACATCCATTCCGAGAGTCTTTCGTGCAGATTTTGAAGCAGGTTTGTCCCAAGATGTGCAGCTGCTGGCTTCTTGGGGACACAGCCTGCGGCGGTCTTGCAGCCCGAGAAGCACCGCTAGGTGGCAGCCTGGTGCTACCGACAGGACCGGACAGCGGCACTGGCACCGGACAGCGGCAGAGGGAACGGACAGAGGCATAGGGACCGGACAGCGGCACAAGGACCGTACAGCGGCACAGGGACCGAACAGAGGCACAGGTAACGGACAGCGGCACAGGGAACGGACAGAGGCACAGGCACCGGACAGAGGCACGGGCACCGGACAGGGACGCAGGCACCGGACAGCGACACAGGGACAGGACAGAGGCAGTGGCACCGGCCAGAGGCATAGGCACCGGACAGCGGCACAGGCACGGGAGAGCGGGACAGCGGTACTGGCACCGGACAGGGACCAGACAGCGACACAGGGACTGGAGAGTGGCACAGGGACCGGACAGCGGCACAGGGACTGGAGAGTGGCACAGGGACCGGACAGCGACACAGAGACTGGAGAGTGGCACAGGGACCGGACAGCGGCACAGGGACTGGGGAGTGGCACAGGGACCAGACAGCGGCACAGGGACTGGAGAGTGGCACAGGGACCGGACAGCGGCACAGGGACTGGAGAGTGGCACAGGGACTGGAGAGTGGCACAGGGACCGGACAGCGGCACGGGGGTCACACCACTAGCAAAATGACTCCGAAGCAGATTCCCTTTCCTGTCTAATGCCTTGTACTGGGCAGGGTTCTGAGTTGCTCTCCTCTTTCCTTTTCACCCCTTCTTGTTCAGAGCAGCCACCATGGGCTTTCCTGACTGCTGGGTGAGATGTCAGGGCAAATGCCACATGAACACAGCTCATACTTGCTTTCATAGAGTCACAGAATCATAGAATGTTGAGTTGGAAGGAACCTCCAGAGATCATCCAGTCCAACCCCCTTGCCAAAGCAGAGTCACCTGGGGCAGGTCACACAGGAATGCATTTGGCAGGCTTTGGAAGTCTCCAGAGCAGGAGACTCCACAACCTCTCTGGGCAGCCTGCTGCAGGGCTCCAGCACCCTCACACCAAAGAAGTGTCTCTTCATGTTGAGGTGAAACCTCCCGGGTTCCTGCTTGTACCTGTTGTTCCTTGTCCCATCACTGGGCACCACCACATAGAGCCTGGCACCTACATCGTGACACCCACCCCTCGGATATTTATTGATCAGGTCCCCTCTCAGCCTTCTCCTCTCCAGACTAAACAGCCCCAGGGCTCTCAGCCTTTCTTCATAGCAGAGATGTTCAAGTCCCCCATATATTCTCGTAGCTCTCCATTGGACTCTCTTCATCATATCTCTCTCTCTGTCTTGAACTGGGGAGCTGGACACAATATTACAAGTACAACCTCAGCAGGACAGAGTATAGGGGCAGGAGAAGCTGCCTGGATGTGCTGCTTTGAGGCTGACTGGAATACTTTAATGAGAGAATATTTTAATGAGTCTGGTGCATGCAAAGTGGGGGGAGGGCAACTCCTGAACCACCACACTAGCCCTGCTGGACACACTTCTCTTGATGCACCTCAGGATAGCATTGGCTATCTTGGCCACAAGGGCACTTTACCTTCACTCCAACTATCTCCTGTTCCATCCAACTTCCAGCACCAAGGGGCAGAGCCAAGCAGACACAGCAATGCTACTTGGGTGTATCCTGACAAGACTGAGGTGTGTGTTCTTCAGGGTTGCATTTGGGGCAACACTCTGCTGCCTTTGGCTGTGCATGTTGCAGTGATTTCATGCATGAGTAGAGAGGGTGGATGATTTGTGAGTAGAGCTCTATTCATCCCTCTGAGTAGGCTTGGGGTTGCAACTGATATGCACTTAAAGAAACACAGGTCAGAGCTGTGAGAGTCCATCCCTGGCTGCAGCCAGGATTGGACTTGGGGTTGCAACTGATAACGCACTTAAAGAAGCACAGGTCAGAGCTGTGAGAGTCCATCCCTGGCTGCAGCCAGGGTTGGACTTGGAATTGTAACTGATATGCACTTAAAGAAACACAGGTCAGAGCTGTGAGAGTCCATCCCTGGCTACAGCTTCATTAGAGGTTGTCTTCTAAGAAAATATGGGGACAAGAGATGCTCCTTCCTGCGTTCTACAGGGAGAATTCTACTAACCACTGTCTGAAGCAGAATAATTCTCCCTAAGCTTCCATCCCTGCCTTTGTATTGATTTCCATTATTTGTCCATAATTATGGTTCAGAGCATTGTGAAATGAGATTTGATGCTGGACCATTGCTTGGCTACCCTTCAAAGTCCGAAGAGCGGAGGCCCAGGTTTAATTACACGAGTCTGTCACCAAGCATTTGGGGGAAATATTTTTATCAGGCCTTAAAACCCCATTAAAATATGACTCCATTGTGTGGTTCTGCTCTAATTAACATCTCCTTGCAGCAAAGATAAATCACCAGTCAATACGGGGCTGAGGAGAGTCCTCAAGTCGAAGCCCTGTGATTTGAAGGCTGCTGCTAAGACACAGCCACCCATGTGAATGGAAAGCTGATTAATGACACTTCCTCTGACCAGAATTCTAAAAGCAGGAGCTAAACCTCTGTGAGTTACTGAGCTGGTCTCTCTTCCTTCAAGAAGGACTGCTGGTGCCATAAATCAGAGCTCTCCTTTGGAGATTGGCCAAACCGTGGTGGTAGAGCACTTCTACAACGAAGGTAGGAGAATGGCAGAACCAATGAATGGTTTTGGTTGGAAAAGACCTTTCAGATCATTAAGTCTAACCATTCTCTAAGTCTGTGTGCTGGTTTGAGGCTAATTGGACTATTTTAATGAAAAAAAATAGATTCTAGGCTGTGCAAAGTAAACAGTGGTGATGTCTGTTTCACTCATAGGCTTGCTGAGATGGATAAAAACAAGGACACAAACATAGATAACACAGAGAGTCTCTCTGGGAGCTGCTGTGTTTGCTGCCTTCTGCTGTGTAACCCAACTCATCACTCTGCTTCTAATCCCCCTTGCCCATCCTCCAAACTCACCTCACACGTAAGACAGACCCTGGGGTAAGGCAGAGGGGTGGGGAGAAGGTGGAAGGGTGGTTGGGAGCCCCTCCTGGGGACTCTGATTTCTGGGAGGGGGATTGTGTTTTTGTATTACCTTTAACTTGTCTATGTCTGTAACTATTCCTGTCTGTCGTGTATATCTCTGCTTGTACATTGTGCTGAGCTGTAAATAGAGCTTCAGTCCTTAACTTCCAGCCAGCTGAGTCTAGTCTGGGGGATTTTCATAGTGTGGGGGGCAGGGAACTCCCAAACCATCACACTTTGCCAAGGCTGGGGTTAAACCATGNCTGGGAGATCTCCAGGAGTCCTTTCCAACCCCTAACATCCTGTGATCTCCAGGGATGGAGATTCAGCCACCTCCCTGGGCAGCTTGTTCCTGTAACTGAAAATTCTTTCAGTCAATATGTTTGTTCTAACATCCAACCTAAACCTTTCCTGGTGTAACTTGAGGCTGTTTCCTCTTGTCCCGTCACTTGTTAGTAAGGAGAAGAGACCAACACACAGCTTACTACAACCCTTTCTTCAGGAAGTTGTAGAGATCAGTGAGGTCTCCCCTCATCCTCCTTACCTCTACACTAAACACCCCCAGCTTCCTCAGATGCTCCTCCCCAGCCCTGCTCTCCAGACCCTTCCCCAGCTTGTTGCCCTTCTCCAGAGTCTCCCAGTTTAAGGAAGCATTATCTGAAGCTTCACCTTTTTAATCCATTTCAAACCTGCCTTGTATTGCATCTTTTTTATGCTCTGAGTTTTTGTTCTGAAAGAGAGTGATCTATTGCCCTCTATACATTTTCATTGCCAGTCCTGGTTTTACAGAACTTCATTCCTCCTCCCTCAGGTCTTTTGAGGCTGGAGAGGTGAAGTATTCCTGTTGTCTCTTTTAATGGAAAATATGACATAATTTTTACCATCCTTGATGCCTGTTTTCTCTACCTGTTCTGTTCCCCTATGCTGTTTTCACAGTGGAATGACTGGAATCTGCAAGAAAACTGCTGAGGGACTTTTCCTGAGGGTGTCTAGAGACAGGGCAAGGGGGAATGGTTTGAAGCTGAGGCAGAGCAGGGTTAGACTGGAGGTGAGGAAGAAGTTCTTCTGCACCAGGGTGATGAGACGCTGGAACAGGTTGCCCAGGGAGGCTCCCAGGGGATGTTCAAGACCAGGCTGGATGAGGCCTTGGGCAACCAAGTCTAGTTGAGAGGTGTCCCTGCCCATGGCAGGGATGTTGGAGCAGATGATCTCTGAAGCCCCTTCCAATCTAAACCGTTCCATGATTTTCAACCCCCTTTAAAAAGAAACTCTACAACTATCACCCATGGTGAAATGAAGAGCAGTGAAGGTATGGCAGAGCTGCAGGAGCAGTGCCCTCTCAGCTCAGTGGCTGTGTTTCAGAGCAGCAGACACAAGGACAGACAGTCAAAGCATACAGGTCAAGTGGGTCATGACATCTGCCCAGTCTTTCCGGGTCCATTGCTGTCCATCGTGAAGCCTACATCACACACAGGAAGTAGAATCATAGAATCATAGAATGGTAAGGTTGGAAGAGACCTCAAGGATCATCTAGTTCCAACCCCCTGCCATAGGCAGGGACACCTCCCACTAGAACAGGTCACTCAAGACCTCATCCAACCTGGCCTTGAACACCTCCAGGGAGGGAGCAGCCACAGCCTCCCTGGGCAACCTGTGCCAGTGCCTCACCACCCTCACTGCAAACAACTTCCTCCTAACATCCAGTCTAAATCTTCCCTCTGCCAGTTTAAACCCATTGCCCCTTGTCCTGTCATTACAAGATCTTATAAATAGTCCCTCCCCTGCCTTCCTGTAGCCCCCTTCAGATACTGGAAGGCTACTCTAAGGTCTTCTGCAAGCCTTCTCTTCTCCAGGCTGCAGAGCCTCAACTCTCTCAACCTGTCCTCATAGCAGAGCTGCTGCAGCCCTCTCAGCATCTTCATGGCCTCCTCTGGACCCGCTCCAACACTTCCATGTCCTTCCTGTGCTGGGGGCTCCAGAACTGCACACAGGACTCCAGATGGGGTCTGAGGAGAGCAGAGTAAAGGGGCAGAATCCTCTCCCTTGCCCTGCTGGCCACACTGCTCTTGCTGCAGCCCAGGACTTGATTGGCTGTCTGAAATCAAGTTTTAGTAGACTGAGTCTTAGCATCTAGCACTGACCAGGATTTACCTCCATTCATGCCATGGCCCAGGGAGTGGTGGGGACTGGGGTGAAATCCAGTTGGTGAATTAAATATGAATTTGCATCTGAATAGATGACCAAGACAAGACTGTGCCTGCAGCAGCCAGCAGCCCAAAGAGATGATGCAATGTGTTTGGACTGTCTCAGCTCCCTGGAGAGAGACAGGTTGGAATTCCCCATGCCTCAAAGCCCTTCTGAGCTAAAGCTAAAGCTCAAGCACAGCCTGGTGGCAAGCAGTGCTGCCCATGCCGGCAGAGCTCCTTCCTGTGCTTTAAAGAGCAGTAAATAAATAGCTCCCCAAACATCACCCCATGGCTTGAGAAAGCAGGCACTGGTGCTTTGTCCTCCTGCAGACTCAGCTTTGCTGCCCTGTCCCAGGAGTGCTGTGTGAAGGGTGCCCTGCCTGACACTTCCCTCTGGTCTCACTAAACCCTTTGCTGCTTCATCTTTGCCAGTGGCAGAAGGGCTGTACCCCTGGTGCTGCTCAGGCCAGTGAGGGTCTACATCACCTCCTTCATTACCCATTCCCCTCAACATGCCTCTTTCGGGAGCTCTGTGGCCCCCTCTCTGTCCTTGAAATAAGTGACACAGGATCACAGAACGCCAGGCTGGGAGGGACCCCAAGGGTCATCTGCTTCAACCTTTCTAGGTACCAGCAGACTTGAAATGAGCTGGCACAGCAGCCTGGCAAGCTGAGTCTTCACACTGTCCAGTGTAGGGGACTCCACTGCTTCCCTCTGGAGATGATTCCAGTTCTGACTGTTCCCATAGGGAAACATTTTCTCCTGGAGTGCAATGGGAATGTCTCCAGCAGAAACTTCTCCCCATCCCCCCTTGTCATAGAATAGTAAGGTTGGAAGGGACCTCAAGGATCATCTAGTTCCAACCCCCTGCCATAGGCAGGGACACCTCCCACTAGCACAGGGCACTCAAGGCCTCATCCAACCTGACCTTGAACCCCTCCAGGGAGGGAGCAGCCACAACCTCCCTGGGCAACCTGTGCCAGTGTCTCACCACCCTCACTGTAAAGCACTTCCTCCTAATATCCAGTCTAAATCTCCCCTCTGCCAGTTCAAACCCATTGCCCCTTGTCCTGTCATTGCAAGACCTTTCAATAGTCCCTCCCCAGCCTTCCTGTAGGCCCCCTTCAGATACTGGAAGGCTACTATTGCCTTTCCCATGGGACTTCATCCTCCTTGCAGCCACCCTTTGTGATAAGGAATGTATCAGAATCTTCCTCAGTATGCATCCCAAAAGGTGTCATCACCAAATCTTTTTGTCCCTGGTGCCCAAATGATACCTTACAAGAGGGTTGGGACTTGTCTGGGAGGTGAGTGTCTGAGAGAAGCTGACATTGTGTCTCCCCTCTCCATCCTTCATCAATCCTCTGCAGCACCACTGCACTTCAGTTGTGGATCTCACACACACAAGGGCTCTGCTGCCCTTGTAGAGAGGAGGGAAAAGAAGAAACAGGAAGAAGGATGGACAAATATGTCTCACCCTCAATCCCTTCTTCTCTGACACTATCCATGTGGGATTAGTGTCCATGTGTGTCTCTGGGAATCAGAAAGCAGAGAGGTGCAAAGCAGTGCTGCACTAGAAAACTGCTGGATTGCTTTGCATGGCTGCTCCAAGGCAGATGTCCTGCTTGGGGGGGATGAGACTTCAGGTTTTGCTCCATTTCCTTTCATTGTGGGGTGTGATGAGAAAGAGTGGTTGGAAGTAAGGCTATGAGAGCAGCTCAGCTCTCTATCCAGTCATGAAAACAGCCATATCTTTATCATTCCCTACAGTCCCTCATAAACTCTGCAAGTGTGAAGTGGAATCATAGAATCATTGCTTGGGGAAGACTCTAAAGCTCATCCAGTCCAACCATTCACTACCTCTACCCAGGCTGGGGCTAAACTATGGCCCTCAGCACCACATCTCTAGCAATGAAGATTCAACCACCTCCCCGGGGAGACTGGTCCAGTCTTTGAGAACCCTTTCACTCAAGAAATTTCTTCTCATATTCAAGCTAAACCTCCCCTGATGCAACCTGAGTCCATTTCCTCTCATCCTATCACTTGTTCCTAGGGAGAAGGGACTGATGCCCTTGACCCTCACCTTGCTTCTGCTCCTTTCAGGGAGTTATAGAGAGTGAGAAGGTCTCCTCAGAGCCTTCTCTTCTCCAGACTGACAACCCCAAGTCCCTCAGCTGCTCCTCAACCAACTTGTTCTCCAGCTCCTTCACCAGCTTCGCTGCCCTTCTCTGGAGCACACTGTGCTTGAGAGGCTCCAGAGCAGGGCAGCAAAGCTGGTGAAAGGGCTGAAGAACAGGTGCCATAGTGATGGCCCCAAACCAGAACCCAGTTCAGCAGCAGCATCCTTCTTTTGCATGTCTGAAAGAAATAAAACCTGCAGACAGACATTCATAGAAGCATAGAATCACAGAACTGCCAGGGTTGGAAGTGACCTCAAAGATCATCCAGTTCCAACCCCCCTGCCATGGGCAGGGACACCTCACACTAGATTAGGTTGCCCAGAGCCACATCCAGCCTGGCCTTAAAGATCTCCAGGGATGAGGCTTCCACCACCTCCCTGGGCAAACTCTGCCAGTCTCTCCCCACCTTCATGATGAAGAACTTCTTCCTAACCTCTAATCTAAATCTCCCCTCCTCTAGCTTGGATCCATTCCCCCCAGTCCTATCACTACTCAACACCCTAAAGAGTCCCTCCCCAGCTTTCTTGTAGCTCACTCTGGGTACTGGAAAGCCACAATCAGGTCACCTCAGAGCCTTCTCCTCTCCAGACTGAACAACCCCAACACTCTCAGCCTGTCTCCATAGCAGAGGTGTTTCAGAGAAGCAGGTAAGAACTAATTCCTGCTTTAAAACACCTCTTAACTGAAAGCCTTTGGAGGAAGAATAAAAACTTCCAATGGTTATTCCACAGACCCAATCCTGGGCCTAAGTCTGACTTTCTTACCATTAGGGAAGGTTAACCTAAATTGTGTGACAATGTGAAATCAGTTCAGGATTAAAACTGCACAGATTCATGCATTCAGGAGCAAACCATCCTAAGTTCACTCCAGCTTCTGGTCACTTTGGGCTGAGTTCATGCCCATGCTACTTAGAGCACTTACATGCACATGGAAATCAAAACCTTCTCTGCATTGTCTTTGTTTTTCCTGACTGATCTCATGCACAGATCATCCCACAGGAAAATTCATGAGGATTCATTCAGTAAATGACACCAAGGTGTGGATTATCTTCTGCACTTACTCACCAGGCTTTTCTGCCCTTTGAAAGTCCTCCCCAGCTCAACAAACACCAGCTGACACAAAGAGAACCTGTCACTGAGGTGATAAGGCTGATAGACAACTTCATTATCTTGACCAAGGGGAATCTGCTTGTTTGGAGAATGGGAAAGGAGGAAGCCAACTCACTTCTAGGAGCCCAGCAACACCTCTCTGCACTATGACACTCAGGCAGGACACAGCACTTCCCAGCCACTGCCTCCAAGAAAATGGATGTTGGGAATTGTATTAGAAATAAATGTTATTACCTGAGTTTCCTGGAAGGAGAAAAGGTCTCATCCTGTGGAGATAAGCTGTGCAGAGGTGTCTAAGTCCTTGAAACAAAGCTGCTCATCTGTTTGCCTGCAGAGTGAATGATGACCTGGCGGGTCTCGGCTGGAAAGTCAGAGCATGAGCATAGCCTACTGGAGTCTAAGAAAACTGCACTGCCAGCAGCTGGGCTTGAAAAGAGCTTTAGCTGCTTAAACTCTGACATGAATAGCAGAAAAAGAATTTTCCTTCCTTGAATCTTTCCCAGGTTGTTTGTAATGGAAAATCAAATTCCAGCAACTGATCTCCTAATAAGTGAGTTACTAAAGTCACCGCCCATGCTCCTCCCTGCATTCTAGCCAAAGCAACGTGAACTTGCTTATTTTATGGCTCATTTCAAGAAACATCACAAGTTAGGTGTCTCCCCATGGCCCTGAGAAGTTAAAGGCTTGATCACTTAGGCATATTAATAAGCTGGAGCAATATATTAGTAAGTTAAAGCAATATAGAACCATAGAATCGTAGAATCATAGAACCATAGAATCCTAGAATCAATCAGGGCTGGAAAGAGTCACAAGGGTCATCCAGTTCCAACACCCCTGCCATGGGCAGCGACACCTCACACTAGATCAGGCTGGCCACAGCCTCATCCAGCCTGGCCTTAAACACCTCCAGGAACGAGCATTCCACCACCTCCTTGGGCAACCCCTTCCAGGCTCTCACCACCCTCACGCTGAAGAACTTCTTCCTAGCATCCAGTCTGAATCTACCCATTTCTAGCTTTGTTCCATTCCCCCCAGTCTTATCACTACCTGACAGCCTGAAAAGTCCCTCCCCAGCTTTCTTGTAGCCCACTTCAGATACCGAAAGGCCACAATAAGGTCATCTGGGAGCCTTCTCCTCTGCAGACTGAACAGCCCCAACTGCCTCAGTGTCTCTCCTCAGGGCAATCTACGAATAAATTAGGGCAGTAAGTTCACTCACATACAGATATTGTGGCCAGGAGAGAAGGAAGCCAGACAAACACATATTAAGCTAGTTCACAAGAGGAATTAAAACTCCTAAAGAGGCTCTGTGACTTAAGTAACACTAAAATCACTGTCTACATGTGAGCAGGAGCTATGAAATACGGCAAGAATAGGTCAGAAAGCAGCATTTTTTCTTTGCTTTAGCAGCACCCCTTTATTCAGTAAGTATCATTTCTGGTCCCTCAAAGTTTGGTAGCTCTCTCCTAGAGAAAAACTTGCTCCTAAAGACATCTCCTGTCTTAGCAGGTAATGGATCCATCGTGGCAACACAGGCTCCTGGAAGATGAGGAAGGCTGCCTCATCTCAACGCCGCAGCTATGTACACCTCCCTAACACCTCACAGCAGCTCCTTGCTTCTCTTTGAACAGAGCTCACAGAGAACTTTTAGTCCTTGTTGCCTGGCCTCACATGTCTGGGAATCTGTGTCACATCTGCCCTGCCATGGCTCTCCTCAGACCCCAGCTGCAGTCCCGTGTGCAGTTCTGGAGCCCCCAGCACAGGAAGGACATGGAAGTGTTGGAGTGGGTCCAGAGGAGGCCATAAAGATGCTCAGAGGGCTGCAGCAGCTCTGCTGTGAGGACAGGCTGAGAGAGTTGGAGCTCTGCAACCTGGAGAAGAGAAGGCTTCCAGGAGACCTTAGAGTAGCTTTCCAGTATCTGAAGGGGGCTCCAGGAAGGCTGGGGAGGGACTATTGACAAGGTCTTGTAATGACAGGAAAAGGGGCAATGGGTTTGAACTGGCAGAGGGGAGATTGAAACTGAGTGTTAGGAAGAAGTTGTTTGCAGTGAGGGTGGTGAGACACTGGCACAGGTTGCNACAGCTGATCTGGAGCCAGGGAGGGCAGCACCTGCACGAAGAACCAAAGCAAGGGTGGGCAGCTGGGTGCAGCACAGCTCAGCAGAAAGGTGTAGGAAGGAAGGAAAGTGGGCACCTAAAGACTGCCTGTTGAGAGAACTCTGCTCATTCTGGGTGCTCCTGTAGAACATGAGGCAGGATCAGTGAGGATGATCTCAGAGGTCTTTTCCAACCAAGACAATTTTAGGGCTAGAATAATGTTGTCTACCAAGAGTCAATTTCTTTTCTCTGCAGAATACTTGCTTTACTCTTGAATTACCTAAGAACAGGCAGCCTCTAGATGCTGAGGGCCACAGCTGCATGGTAAGTAGCCCTTCAAAGCCATGATCAAACCTGCCAGAGCAGACAGGAGGCTGATACCACACTTGTTGTCTTTGGCTTGTTTCACTTTCCTTGCTTTCAATCTCCTTGGTGATCTCCAGCAGCTTCTCTGCTTGCAATTCTTATTTGACCTTTTTGCTGCAAAGTTGTTGTGGAGACTTTAAATAGTTCTTTATGAGATCTCAGTGGGTATTTGAATCTGAAATGCAGGAACAGTCCTCGTTGTAATCCTAAGCATCAGCATATACAAGCTGACCTGCAGCTTGGTGTTCATTTCAGACCCAAATATCTATTGTCTCTCACAGTAGGTGAAGAAGAACACAGTGTAAGGGAGAAAACTGTTTATTAAAACTGCTGGGAAATGAGAATTAGGGGGTTAGCATGAAGCCCTGAACTCTTGAGCTGAAATGTCCTTGCCATCATTGGAAACCTTTGGACTACTGCTAATGTTGGCACAATAAAAAGTTTGCTTCTTTTGCTCAGCAGAAGTAGCATAAAGGATTTTCCTCCCAAATTGTTGGGGTAAGTATTCATAGAATCATAGATTCCCCATCATAGACCCCAAATCGTTGGGCTAAGTATTAGGCTGCATTAATATGCAGAGCCTGTTATTAATATGATTAATAGGGTCACAGAATCACAGGGTGTTAGGGGTTGGAAGAGAAAAAAAAAGTCCCAGGAGGAATGCTCTTGAGCTCTTGTGGGTAAAAACACAGAGAGCACTGCATAGGATTCAGTTCCATACTCCTCAGCACCAAGATATGCACCAGCCCTTCTTGACCAGGTGGTTCACAGGATGTTAGGGGTTGGAAGGGACCACCATGGATCATCTCCTCTGTCCAATCTCCCCTGCCAAAGCAGGACCAGACAATCTAGCACAGGTCACACAGACAGGACTGGAAAGGCTCCAGAGAAAGAGACTCCACAACCTCTCTGGGCAGCCTGTGCCAGGGCTCTGGGACCCTTACAGGCAAGAAGTTCTTCCTCACGTTGAGCTGCACCTTCCTGTGATGCAGTTTCCATCCCTTGCCCTTGTCTTATGGCAGGGCACAAGTGAGCAGAGGCTGTCCCTGTCCCTTTCTTCCTGACCCCCAGCCCTCTGCTATTTACAGACATTGCTCAGATCCCCTCTCAGCCTTCTCCTCTGCAGACTAAGCAGCCCCAGGTCCCTCAGCCTCTCCTCACCAGGCAGTGCTCCAGTCCCTTCAGCATCTT
>WBNM01004906.1:4142-19135 GCA_013399055.1 Ramphastos sulfuratus
GGGGGAACTGGATGTATTTTGGCATCCTTTCTTTTTTAGCACCCTTTCTTTCACAGCATCCTTTCTTTTTCCTCTCCCCAAAACCATGTGTGTGTCCCACCCCCCCACCTCAAATATGACCATAGACAGCAGCATCTAGTGTCCCCCCACACCTTCCACTTGTATTTGGCTACTGTGGCACAAGACAGATATTGATAAACCCGGGATTAATTCTGTATATTTGTCAGGCAAACAGCTCCGTCTCCTAGAATGACGCAAATAACAGATTCTATGGTTCTGGCTTTCTATATTCTGCACCCACGCACTCTGCTTGGTCTCCCACGGAATCAGCTACAGAGAGCAATGATCCAGATTAGAGAGAGAGAGAGAGAGGGGTGGGGTGGTGGGGGGTGGTGGTGGAAAGCCAGAGAATAACAAATGGAATTGCAATTAACAATTAGAATGCTGCTACAGCCTGGATGCAAAGAGCTAAACCTGAGCTGGCAGAGTGGCACCTGCAGCTACAGATTCTCTGCCCTCCTCCCCGACCACACAGCCAAGCCCCTTGCCCCAAACCTGGGCAGCAACAACAAGCAGACAAAAGAGAATTGTCTTGCTGGGGGGTGGTGTTCATCTGGCCGGGAGAGGGATTTCCTTTAGGTACCACACCTTTCTCAGATCCCATTAAGTAAAATATACATCTGTGAAACGACCTGGCTTGCCATGGAGTGTGGGAAGAGTGGGACGGTTAACCCTTGGCTTGCCACAGAGTGCACAAAGAAGAGGACAGCTAACCCATGCAGCCGGGGAGGGAACACCAGGAGCCCTTTCCACACTCCCAGAGGACCTTGAAGAGCAGGTTGTCTTCCCCCTCAGCCAGACAAAGGGACAGAGCTCTTTCTTAAAATGCCTAAACCAGAGAGGCAAGCGCAAAGGGCTGTTGCTATTTTTAAACACATCTCTCATTCGCCAGAAAATGGCACTAAAAGCATTAAACAATCTCCCCACCACCCCACCCTGGGCGGGGGAGGACAGGCTGAGACACGGAGGGAAAGGCAGCCAAGGTTGGTGGGACCGTCTGATCCTCAGGTGAGAACGGAGAATCCCCCTCCTGTGCTCTGCCCATCACCACCAGCCCGCTTCACGCCTCGCACAGAGAGGGAGAAGAGCGAGGTGCCGGGGCAGTCACGATGCTGCTGCATTATTTACTGTCTAATCCGTACCCACACATCCCTTATTTATTAACTCTCTTAATTATTACCAACTTCTTTTGCAGACAATGAATTCCCTAACATTAATAAACTGCAATCAATGAGGTAAGGCTGTTTCTCCTCTCTTTTCTCTCTCCCCCTCTCTCTCAGTTGGAGCCAGACAACGCCACTGCCAACAACCGCAACCAGTGGAGCATCTCCTGGGGATGAGGGCATCATACACCTCCATGAGATCACATTTTAGGCACTGCCAAGCCCAGGGAGATAGATGAGACATTACAAATGACTACACACACCCTCTGGTAGAAACGAGCAGACACACTGTCATTCACATGTCTCCACACATGCCAGCCATCAAACCATCTTCCCAGGACTGGGAGAGCTGTTGTTCCTCAGGTCTGGAAGATAAACTCAGCTTAAATCCTGATTCCACCAGAGACACTTGGAAAGATGGCCTTTACAGCAATGATAGCTCAGCAGGACCCTTAGGAACACCATAGTAGGAAAAGACCTCATCCCAAGGACAGATTTGGTCACCTCAAGAGCCAGACACAGGACACACTTCCTTTGAGGAGCTGCAGTGAAAAATCATTCTGGGTGAATGAAAGTGGTAGGCCACACAGGAGTTTAAGGCTAGAGGTGTGCACACCTAAGCTATCTTCTGCTAACTCAGACACAAAAGCATTCAGAATCTACTCTAGTGGAACTCAAGTTCACCATGAGTTAGCAATGTCCTCTTGTGGCCAAGAAGGCCAAAGGTCTCCTGGGGTGTATGAAGAAGAGAAGTTTTCCTCCACCTCTGCGCTGCCCTACTGAAGTCACATCTAGAATACAGAGTCCAGATCTGGGCACCCCAGTTCAAGAGAGACAGGGACCTGCTGGAGAGACTCCAGTGCAGGCTATGAAGATGCTGAGAGTATTGGAGCATCCTTGTGAGGAGAAAAGGCTGAGAACTGGGCCTGGAGAAGAGCAGCCTGAGAGAGGATCTGAGCAATGCTCAGCAAGAGCTAAAGAGCTCGGGGAGCAAGAGGATGGGGCCAGACTCTTGTCAGTGGTGCCCAGCAACAAGGCAAGGGACAATGGGCACAAACTAGAACCCAGGAGGTTCCACCTGAACATGATGAAAAAATTATTTGATGTGAGATTGCTGCAGCCCTGGAGCAGGCTGCCCAGAGAGGTTGTGGAGTCTCCTTGTCTGGAGAGATTCCAAACTCACCTGGCTATTGTGATCCTGGACAAGCTGCTGTGAGTGCCCTGCTTTAGCAGGGGGGTTGGACTGGATGATCTCCAGAGGTCCCTTCTTACCCCTACCAGCCTGTGATTCTGTGAACTCACAGCCTAATAGAGAGGGAGGGGATGGTTATCTTCTCTCTTCCCCCTTGCAGATACACCAAGAGCTTTGTGTGACTCTGCAGCACATCCTTTAGGATCCTCTGTGTGTGTGGACAGAGAAAAGCTGTTTAGTCTTAGTTTTTCCCTCTTGCAAAGAAAAGGTATCTACATGGTTGTGGACAAAGAAGGATCTCAGTGGCAGGTCAGGAGTGGGTGCACTGGCAAGCCTTGCAGCTTCTGGACCTCAGCCTCTCCCGAGCCAGGCAGACACCTGGAATTCCCTCCCTGTTTCCCAGCCTGAGCATTTCCTTGCAGTCACACGCCTGTTGTTGTTGTTGCTTTGGTTGTTTGGGTTTTGTTTTGTTTTGTTTTTTTTCCCCCTAAACTCTCATCTGAGATTTCTGCCTACCAAAGAGTAGGTAGAAGACTTCTTTCTACCAAAGGGTTTGACATCTTCTGGAAGCCACAGGGCCATCTGTAGGACTTGGCAGTGCTGAGTGCACAAACTGGAACTCAGGACATTCCATCTGAACATGAGAAAAAACTTACTGGATGCAAAGATGCTGAGGGGCCTGGAGAAGCTCTGTGAGGAGGAAAGGCTGAGAGCCCTAGGGTTGTCAAGCCTGGAGAACTTTGCTGATGAGTCCCAGGAGTTTCTGTCCCTCCAAATGGTTCAGTTACAGAAATGGTGTCAAAAAGACCCTAAGAAGGCCACATCTGGAGGACTGGGGCCAGATTTGGGCTCCCCAGTTCAATACAGACAGGCAACTGGTGAAGAGAGTCCAGCAGAGGCTACAAAGATGCTGAGGGGCCTGGAGCATCTCTGTGAGGAGGAAAGGCTGAGAGCCCTGGGGATGTGGAGCCTGAAGAAGAGCAGCCTGAGAGAGGATCTCAGCAATGCTCAGCAAGAGCTAAAGGGTGGAGGGCAAAGAAAAAACTCCTTGGACTCACTGACTTTGAAGGTACTTTCCAACCTTAATGATTCTATCTTTTAGCCTCAACTTCACAAAAGCATCCTGCCTCCTCCTCCTCTGCACCTCCACCCAAATGTGTCATCTCCATCTCAGCAGAACCATCTCCTGTCTTTGCTTGTCTGCTGCTAAAGGCTTGGTTACAGCCAAGTCCAGTGCCCAGGGAATCTCTGGCTTTAAAAAAGCCCCTAAGAAATGGAAACTATCCACACTGGAAAGAGCATTTGGCAGATGATCCTGTATCCAACAGCAGTTCCCACTTCTCCTGATCATTAGAAGCACTAAAAGGCAAATTTGTCTTCTATCTTGATATTTTAGTTATCGGCAATCTCCTTATTTCCAAACAATTAAACCTCCCTACCAATGAGATCTTAATGAAAGTGAGGGATCCTGTATTTTCCCCTCCATTGAAAGGTTCTGTCAGTGATGCCTCTCCTACGGAGACAGACTGAGACAGTTGGGGCTGTTCAGTCTGGAGAGGAGAAGACTCCAAGGAGACCTTATTGTGGCCTTCCAGTATCTGAAGGGAGCCTACAAGAAAGCTGGGGAGGGACTTTTTAGGGTGTCAGGTAGTGACAGGACTAGGGGGAATGGAGCAAAACTAGAAGTGGGTAGATTCAGATTGGAAGTTAGGAAGAAGTTCTTCACCATGAGGGTGCTGAAGAACACTCATGGTTCTTCATGAGGCACAGGTTGCCCAGGAAGGTGGTGGAAGCCTCATCCCTGGAAGTTTTTAGGGCCCGGCTGGATGTAGCTCTGAGAAACCTGATCTAGTATGAGATGTCCCTGCCCATGTCAGTGGGCCTTGAGCTAGATGATCATTGAAGTCCCTTCCAGCCCTGACAATTCTATGATTCTGTACTGGTTGAAGCAGTGGAGTACCCACTAGCTGCAGAGATGCGAGACTAGAGCTGACTTAGAGCTGCTGGGGATGATAAAGGAGAGCTCAGTCCCTGACACAGCATCTGCATATTGGGCTGTCTTCACCCCTGGAAACTTCCCTTCCAGACTCTGCCCTAATGGATCAACAGCACACACTAGGGTGCTACAATCATAGAACGGGTTGGGTGGGAAGGGACTTTTAAATATCATCAGTTTGCAGTCAGCAGGGATATCTGCAACTACAGCAGGTTATTCTGAGCTCTGAACTACCTCACTGGGAATAGTACCAGGGATGGGGCTTCTACCAACTCTGTAGGCAACCTGGGCCAGGGTCTCATCACCCTTAGAGTAAAGAAATTCTTCCTTCTCTCTAGTGTGCATCTCCCTCTTTAGTTCAAACCATCACCCCTTATCCTGTCACATCAGGCCTTGCTAAGAAGTCTGTCCCCTGCTTTCTGACTGGCCCCTTTCAGTACTGAAAGGCCAGCAGAAGGTCTCCCGGGATCCTTCTCTTCTCCAGGATGAACAATGCCAACTCTCTCAGCCTGGCCTCACAGCAGAAGGCTTCCACCCCTCCCATCATTTTTGATACATCCTACTATCATTATTAACAGTACAACGTTAGCCTGCACAAAACTGCTGCTCAACAAAACTATGATCCCTCACAAAGGAGTTCAGTTTGCAAGTCAAGCTATTTTAAGAGTATTTGCTCCTCATTTGGAGTTTTGATCAAGGCTCCACCTCTTTCCTTTCACTCTGGAAGATGGCTTTCACTTTCTCCCTTCAAGGCAAAGATCAGCCAGAGGGAGTATGGCAAAATGAGGGGGGAAAAGAGCCTAGCAGCAGTTTGCTGCAGTTCAAGTGTTATCTCCTCAGAACCTTGGAGTTGTTCTGACCTGTAAGCTAGAGGCTGATTCATGACTGTGATCACTCTAACATATTCTCCTAACCTGGCCTTACTCCCACAAACAGCCTTGACCTAGTTCAACTGGGGCAGCTGTGTGACACGTGCTATATTCCAAACATAAGGAGAGCAGAAGACGACCAGAAACGGAGTCGAGTGCCACCAAGGTATGCCAGGAGCTCACAAAACCCCTCGGTGTTTTGAATATAATTCACCTTGTGTCAGGTCAATCAATAACTCATACTAGTTAACTCTTGTTAGAGGAAAATCGAGTGCCCAGAGGAAAGAGCAATCACAAGGAAACAGAAATAAATTAGAGCAAGCTCTATTCAAACATCTATTGGCTGTTGGAGGTGGCAAAGTATAAGCTAGAAAGGACCTGAAGAAGAGCAATTGCTAGTTAAAGCAGGTGATCAGGAGCTAGATACTTCTAATCACAAGTAATGCTGGAATTCCTCATGGAAAGTTGTTTTGCTTTCTTTTTCCCTTGGATATCTTTGACGTTCTCCTCAAACTTCAGGTGAAGCGCCCACGGCTTTAGGCTTGCTTTACCAACCCATGCAATGAAGACTAAGAGGAGGCCTACTTACCTAACCAGGATGTTCTTGAAGGTATCTACAGCATTGAGATAAATCAGTCAAAGTCATCAGAGGACAGCAACAGAAATTATCAGAGAGACCAAAGCATAAAAGGAAGCAAAAGGAGGTGAAGAGTGCTTCTCCTCCACCATAAGAACAAGAGGCTGTGCAAGTTATGTTAGTAAAGAAAGTCTCACCTGGGTCAGAAGATCAAGGACTTATTAAGACTTGGACCTTCATATGTGGGACTTTTGGAGAGTCTTGATGCATAGACCAGGAGGCCAACAAAACCAGACAACTCCTGCGCTAAGGTCATCTGACACCAATTGCGTGAAACACCTGCAGCAGTTTTGGACTGAAATATCAGCTGGTGGCTTTAGCTTTTCCCTTTGCATTACAGAGAAATATCACGGCTAGAACATGGAAAAGGAGAGAAATTGAGTCTTCCTCCAGTGGCTGCCAAGTCAGACCCTAGAGACATACTTCTGTGCAACAAGGATGAAAGGGAGAGAATCATTAACACAATGAAGCTGGTGGAGGACTATGGATGAGGCCAAAAGCAAATCATACCATACGAGTTGACCCTATGGAAGAAAGGCAGTGAGCAGGCATCACACTTCAGAAACAGGGAGCACAACCTTTGAAGAGTACTGCTATGAATCTTTCTGCCAAGATTTCATTTTTCCATCCACCTTCACAGTGTTCCTTCTGAAAGCTCAGGATGGAACTCCTCACCGATAAGACCCGTGATCTTTAACGTAACCTGCACACATCTGGCAGCCACCTTAAAGGAAGAGTTATGAAGAAGAACAAGGAGGCAACACTTCAAGGTGCATTATACATTCTCTTGTGCTGGTAGGAAAAAAAACCCAAACCAAACCAAACCAAAAAAACCCAAACACAAGAGAGGGAAGGAAGTGATGAAGAAATCTCTGTCAATCTTTACCTCAGGCTAGCCAGTGGGGTATGGAGTGGGGTGGTATTAATTTAGGAAGAACTTCTTAACTGAGATAATAGAACACGAAGCCAAAGGATCCATTCAAAATAACCAAGTTCTCTCAAGGAAGAAGACAGTGGGGTGAAAAAAAGGAAATAAATTTGTTGAGCTGAGGTGAAAGACAGGGTGAGATGCCTAGGGTTGTGAAGACATGGTTTTGTGAACTCTTAACCTACCCTAAATGCTCCTGTAACTCTGCTCTTCTCTCATTTGTCGCCTCTGGTGTGTTCTTCCTTATAGTGGACAAGAGGTAATGGACATGAGCTTGTCCATAGGAAGTTCCACCTAAATATCAGAAGGAACTTCTCTGCTTTGAGGGTGGCAGAGCACCACAACAGGCTGCCCAGAGACGTGGTGGAGTCTCCATCTCTGGAGGCATTCAAAACCCACCTGGATGTGTTTCTATGTGATCTGCTTCAGGCGATTCTACTCTGGCAGGAGAGTGGGGCCCAATGACCTCCAGAGGTCCCTTTCAGCCCCTACCATCCTATGAGTCTGTGAATGTAGCTCTGGCTATGGAAAAAGACAACATAAAATCACTGCTCAGCCAGGAAATCCAATGAATGGGAGAGTCAAACCAGGATGGCAGAGTGACTATACCAGTCACTTCTCCATTTACCTTTAGGATTGACATCATGCCTACAGCCCAAATTTCCAGACAGCCCCATTCAGTAGGGCAGAAGCATCTGGCACAGCTGTTTCCAGTAGCAGGGAGAATTAAAACACGACTGGAGCATGAGGTCTAGACCACACAGGACTTTTTGTCTGAACTGAACTTTTCATCACCAGCTAACCTGCAGGCACTAACAGCGAGTTCAACCCTACAAATGGCGCTGAGATCAGAGCTGGGGCTGCTTGGATCCAAGATGTCTCTGCTTCAGTCCAAGGTGTTTCTGCTTGGATCTGAGATGTTTCTGTTTGGGTCCAAGCTGTTTCTATTTGGATCTGAGCTGTCTCTGCTTGGATCTGAGATGTCTTTGCAAATGAAGCCACTAGGTCCTTGACTGTGACTGGCAAACCATCGGCTTGCACAGGGCTTGTGGAAGTCCCACGAGGAACAGCTGGCTGAGAAGCAATGGCTTTTATTGTTCCAGCTGATGAATCTTTGCTCTAGGAACTTAGAATCCTTCTCTTCCTTCAACCTTGCCAGCTCACGGACTGTGGCTGTTGGTACATGGCACTGCTCGATCATGAATCAGAAGGAGGTAATTCATGTCACAGGGCATGGGAGCGGAAACATCTACAAGGTGAAGATATGCTTCAGTTCCCTAAGGAAAACTGTGACAGCAACTGGACTAAACAGCTATCACCAAGAAGACAAAGACATGCCATGAAATGAACAGGAGGAAGGACACACTTCAATACTGGAACAGTAGAAGCCTTCAGGATGGTCTTCAGGAATGACACTGCGTTGTAGCCACCTGGTGACACCACTATCATCAGCCAAGTGCATGAAGTGGAACCACCTTGGACTCCTCCATTCAGGTCTCCTCACCAGTGGGCCCACCAAAGCATAGGGTGGGTAGCAGCTGCATCTCTCTTCCTCGATGTGGTGGCTACACTGACACTCTCTTAACGTCATGGGATGTGTATTCATACTTACCCAGCTCATGGTGTGAACTGGATAGGGAAGAAAGCATTGCACATAACTCAGAGTATTAGCAGAGTAGCTGGAGATCATAGAATCATAGAATTGTTTTAGCTGAGAAAGCCCTCTGAGGTCATTGAATTCAACATTCAACCCAACACCACCACGGACATCAAACCATGTCCCAGAGTGCCACGTCCATGTGTTTCTTGAATACCTGCAGGGACAGGGACTCCACCACCTCCCCAGGCAGCCTGTTCCAATCCCTGACAACTCTTGCAGCAAAGAATTTTTTCCCTAATGTCCAACCTCGACCTCTGCTGGCACAATTCCACGACATTTCCTCTTGTGCTATCACCTGATACTAGGGAGAAGAGACCAACCCTCACCTCACTGCAACCTCCTGTCAGGGAGCTGTAGGGAGCAATGAGGTCTCTCCTCAGCCTCCTCTTCACCAGACTAAACACTCCCAGCTCCCTCAGTTGCTCCTCCCCAGCCCTGTTCTCCAGACCCTTTGCCAGCTTTGTTGCCCTTCTCTGGACCTGCTCCAGCACCTCGGTGTCCTTGGAGTGAGTGGCCCAAAACTGAACTTAGTACTCAAGGTGCAGCCTCACCAGTGCCCATTACAGGAGCACAATCACTTCCCTGCTCCTGCTGGTCCCACTATCACTGATCCAAGCCACAGATGAACACCAGAGATGCATAGGCTATGACCAGATTGCTCTAAGTACCTGCTGCAGTGCCAGCTGATGAGACACAAACTTCTGCATACCCCTCAGAGATCAACTCTTTGGTGCTGCTTTTGCAGTAAGTGCAATTATTGCAGGGCTACATAGGCAGAGACACCAAGTCTGAATTACATTCTGTGCCATGATGTGATGAGGGGTTCAAGGTTTGCACGTAGAGAAGCTGCCCTGCAGTGGTTGCTCAGGATTGACGCTGAGCCCTCAGGTTTGAAAGCTCCCAATTCTTTTTTACTTTAATATGAGATTCAACAAGAATAAATGTAGAGCTCTGCACCTGGGGAGGAACATAATGCACCAGTACAGGCGAGGGATTGACCTCCTGGAAAGCAGCTCCATGGAGAGAGAACTTGAAGTCCTGGTGGACAGTAAGTTACCCATAGGACAGCAATGTGCCCTTGTGGGCAAGAAGGACAATGGTCTCCTGGGGTGCATCAAAAAAAGTGTGGCTAGCAGGTCAAGGGAGGTTCTCCTCCCCCTCTACTCTGCCCTGATGAGACTACATCTGTCTGGGCTCCCCACTTCAAGAGGGACAGAGATATACCACAGAGTTTCCAATGGAGCCTACGAGGATGATGAAGGAACTGGAACATCTGTCTGATGAGGACAGGACGAGAGACCCGGGGATGTTTAGCTGGGAAAAGAGAAGACTGAGTGGAGATCTTATTAATATTTATAACTATCTGAAGGGTGGATGTCAAGAAAGAGGTGCCAGGCTCTTCTCAGTGGTGTCCTGTGATAGGACAAGAGGCGATGAATGCAAACTGCAACCCAGGAAGTTCCACCTCAATGTGAAGAGAAATGTGTTTATTGTGAGGGTGGCAGAGCCCTGGAGCAGGCTAGGCTGCCCAGAGAGCCTCCTTCTCTGGAGATTTTCAAGACCAGTCTGGATGCAGTCCTCTGTGACCTGCCCTAGGTGACCCTGCTTTGGCAGGGGGCTTGGAGTCAAACCTCTCACATTCTGCGGTTTTATGATTGTCCTACCTGATTGTTCCTTACATTAGCAACACATGTCCTGAGTTAAACTTCACAGCACAACTCTTACAAGAGTATTATTGCAATTATTATATAACATTAATTACATAATTATGATAAGAAGATATTGGTTGTTATTATAATAATCTATTGGCAATTCTGAGTGAAGCTCCTGTTCTGTTGGGTGTGGTGTCAAAAAGCGATCGCGTGGAACACTCTAGCTGGGAGGCAGCTCCTGAAAACAGAGGTTGTGGCATTAAAATAAAGGTGATCCTCACTAAGGGGTGGAGGAAAAGCATAATAACCACAGATTATTGCCACCCATGATGTGGTTGGTACTGCTCAAAACAATGGAGCAGAGACATTGCCCCATGAGGTTGCAACGCAAGTGGAAGGGCACGGAACAAAGTCGCAGTCCCATGAAGAACAGAGCAAAGTGACTCACGGTTTTGTAGCTTAGAAGAGACGTGGAAAGATTGGATTTGCAGAAGAATGGCCCAGCTAGGCAGATCATTCTGGTAAGACCATGGTTAACAGACAGACAAAAGACAAAATCTTGGTTAGAACGAAGGGGAGCGAAAAGGCACAAGTGGCAGAAAGATCACTTTGTGAGATCCCAGTGAGAGACAGACACGAGTAGATGGAAAGGATGTCTTACAGAATCATACAATGGCTTGGGTTGGAAGGGACCTTAAAGATCATCCAGTTTCAAATCTGAGTAGAATAAAGAAGAGTGGAAAGCCATGAGTGGCAAGAGGGTGATGCATGGTCTCACGTTCCCAGTGAGAGTCACAGAATCACAAAATACACAGGGCTGAAAGGGAGCCTCAAAGGTCAGCTTGTCCAAATGCCCTGCAGTGAGCAGGGACAGCTCCAACTAGATAGATTGCTCAGGGCCCCATTAAGTCTGACCTTGAATGTCTTCAGGGATGAGGCCTCAAACACAAGTACAGTCATCAGCTTCAGCAACCAAAGAGAAGCTGATGACTACACTTGAACAGTGGAAGAAGCTTCTTATACAATACAAATTTGCATCACAACAAGGTGAGAGAACCTCACAACCTTATTGGTGATCCTCATGTTTCAAGGGAAAACCATCATGGAGCATCCAAAATCCTCTGTGGTGAATATAGATGAGTGGAGCCACTTGCCTTGGCTTGACAGTAGCTTTACAAATCACATAATCATAGAACTGGTTTAGTTGGAAAAGACCTCTCAGATCATCGAGTCCATATCATGGAATCACAGAATACCAGGTTGAAAAGGACCTCAAGGATCATATGGGCCCATCCTTTCTAGGTAACAGTAGAGTTTAAATGAGATGGCCCAGCACCCTGAAATGAGAAAGGCTGCACTAACCTGGCAGTGAGACTGCAAGTGAGTGGCAACAAAGTCTGGATTGTCTTTCAGAGAGGTCTGCAATGAAGCAGAGAGGGTAACACTTCTGCCAGACAGTTGGGGGTCTTGTGCCCTCTTCTTCATTTTTCTGTCAACTCAA
Source organism: Ramphastos sulfuratus (assembly GCA_013399055.1). NCBI lineage: Eukaryota > Metazoa > Chordata > Aves > Piciformes > Ramphastidae > Ramphastos > Ramphastos sulfuratus. The sequence continues at coordinate 15,801 of WBNM01004906.1, forward strand.
GGTGAGTCCAAGCCATAAACTGCTTTGTTCTTTTCTGTAACCACTCACAAAGCACAGGTATTTAGCACAACTGAAGCCTAATTGATCTCTGGTCATAAAATATATGAAACATAGTTCTACCTCACCAGCATGGACTTTTCCGTCTGGTCTTTCTACTACATGCATAGTTAAGTAGAAGAGAGTTTTTCTTCTTATTTGTGGAGTAGAGAAGGTAGTGTGGGGTGTACTCTTTGAAGGTTTTTCATAAGCAAGTGCTAGTTCAGCTGCCCATTTGCTGTGAAGGAGACCATATCTAGACCTCTACAAGCACTATGCAACTACCAATGACAGTCCAGAGAGGTACTGTGAGAAGAAACAAAGAAATGGGGAAATGACCCTGTCTATGTGGTTTTCCACTCTTGACATGGTGACATTTGCTACCATGAACCACCTTGAACAATTTCATAAGCCTATTGGCCTCCTTGAGAGAAGTGGCCTCACAGGATATCGTTTGGCAGGAGGAAAATCAAGAGGAGCACAAGAACATGCAAAGCAAAAGGAACCTTAATGAGGAATAATCTTCAGCACAAGTGTCTAAACCTAGATAAGCACTCTCAGGGCAAGATCCTGCATTGATGCAGGTTGTCGGACTAGGAGGAGATGGGAGTAGAGAGAAAGGACAGGGCAGGAAGACAAAAAAAAAAAAAAAAAAGAGGAGGAGAAGGTGGTGGTGGTGGTGGTTAGCTCTTTGCACACACCTGACATGAAAAGAGCCAGCATCTGGAAGGTTGCAGAAGGTGGATGAGCTGCGTGCAAGCTGGAGAATTCCCTCTGTTGCACAAGCTATGCAAATGTAATTGTAGACTAGAAAGTGCAGTGACTCATAGGTGAAGTGGATGTGAGAGGATCTGGGTTAAAGAGAGTTTGTACTGAGAAGACCATGTGTAGGACCTCAGAAGTTCCCAGAGAAAGGGAAGCGCAAGGAATTAATAAAAACTCATTATAAAGAGTTCATCCTGTCACAGGCTGTACCCTCGAAGCGGCAAGCAAGGAGCTCCTGAAGCTCTCTAAACCTGGTGCCATTGCAAACCACTCAGATCAGTCAAAAGATTTGAGAATGGGGGCCAGGGATAGAGAAAAGAAAACAGATGGAGCTCCAAAACCTCGGAAAATGACAGGCTGGGAACAACTTGCTTTTTTTGGCAGGAGATGATAAAGGTCATCAAACCAGAAATCATATTGTGAGGGCACAAGTTGGACCTAAAAGAGGTGATAGACTCCAGCTGTTGGAGCACTATGTAGAGGGAGGAAGCAGCACTGCCCCATGGTGTGTCACCACCCCACGGCACGTCACCTCCTGCACCTCTCCCTAATCGGATGACCCTTGTGACATACACATCAAGATTCACAGCAACAAACCACAGGATCTCCACCTTCTCTCAGCTGAGTAGGCAAATGACAGCTGAGGGGGTGAACAGAGAGCTGTAGAGGCGACTCAAGGCCAAGCTAACTCCACCTTTCTGCAGAGCAGGTGGACCCATGGTGCAATAGGCAGGAGAACAAAGAGATGAGGGCTTTACAGCCCTCATCCCGCTCCTGGTAGGTCTGCACTTCTTCATTGCAACGGGCCAAGTTAGTGGATGAGAATGCAAGCAGGGTTATACTGCTTCCAAACCACCTCACTTTGGCCTCTGCACTACCTGCCACAGCTTTGCTTTCCAGTGCCACCATGTTTTTGAGGCCATCACCTCGCAGTCCCACTTTGGGTCCCCTCTGAGGTCAGGCTGAGGTTCCTCAGAGGAGAAGGCAGTGCACAAGGTATGGCACGTGCCTCCCATAGCATCCTGAGACAGTCAGCATGAGCTGCTCGTTACTGCTCTTCAGTTACACACAGGCTGAGTAGCCTTTTACAGCAGTCAGTCCTTTGGAACTCCCTCCCCTCGGCCACAAAGTGAAGACCTCCCAACATCTCCTGATTGAGAAACTTGCTTGAAACTAGCAACAAACCCAACCCACTCCTCTCAGCAAAGACATCTGTTGGTAACCACCACGCTGAGTGCAGCAGCCTCGAAGGATGTACCACAGATGGCCGCAGCCAAGGTGGAGACTGAGTCTCAGGAGCTGCTAAACTCTGGTTCCTCCTGAGCTAACGAGCTCTACAGCTCCCAAATCCCACCCCACCACCACCCCTCTGAGAAGGGCTGGAGCAGCTCAGCGTCTCACCTTCCACATCGCCAAGCGGCAAAGTTCGGAAGCTGCAATTTGAGTTCCTCCATAGATCAGCGATCAGAAATTACTATGTATAAAGATTTCCCTCTACAGGTGGCTTGAGCTTGCAACAGCCTCTCACTTGCCTGCAGCACTTTAATTAGTATTTTCTCTCATCATTTACTTTCTTATTATTTTGTCTGTGTGTGTGTGTCCGTCCCTCCCCCCAACCCACCCACCCCCAAACTCCACTACGATCCTATTGCCACTGACAGCAAATCCTCTCTGTGAGCATCGAGTCCCTTCCACCCTCCTCCAGCTTTCGACTCTTTCTGCAATTAAAGTTTCATTTGTCTGCTTGTTACCAAGTGGATCCCTTCCTTCTGCACCCCCCACCACTACCCCAAAATGTGACAGAGTGAAAGCTGCTGCAAAAAAAGTGGTGGTGGTGGTGCTGGGGGTCTTAAATCTTGGAGCTCAGCACCTCACATGCTTTCTGCGGGAACATCAAATACACAGGACACACAACACAAACTCTTAAGAGGAGGAGGAGGAGGAGGAGGAAGGGTTGGGGGGGGGGTGTGTGTGTGTGTATGAAACCTTGGCCACTTTTCACAAAGCAGAAAACACAGCCTGAAAAGTCTACTTGGTGCGAATGACAACGACAAAAACAACAATAACAACAACAACGAAACCATCTAACAACTGAAATGGGGGAACAAAACTTTGCCAAAAGCCAAAGGGGAAAAAATCACCTTCACACACACACCACACCACACAGACAGAGAGAGCAACCTACCTTGCCAAATCTTCTTCACTTATTTTTGTATGCAAAAACCCCACAGATTTAAAAAAAAAAAAAAAAAATCCCCCAAAGCAAAAACAATCCCCAAACAAAACCAAAAGAGAACGATTCCCACCCCTTCAAAAAAAGAGCTTTTCCTTTCTTCCCCCCCACACCTCAGGTGGATTTCTAGGGAATCTGGGGTTGGGGAGGGAAGAGCTAAAAGGCTGGAAAGGGGCTGTCTAAAGAAACCAGAGCGTTTTTTTTAGGAGCTGTGGATTGCAAAAGGGTTTCGCGTAATGTGTTGCCTGCACTCGTCCAGGAGAAAGGCAGAGGGGAGGAAAAAGAAAATTAAATAAATAAA
>WBNM01004913.1:0-15288 GCA_013399055.1 Ramphastos sulfuratus
GAGGAGGGGGCAGAGGGGGGTGGGTGGGAAATTTATCCTGGTGTCAAAAGGCAGGATAAAAGGTCTCCTGCTGGCTGCCAGCCTGACCCAGAAAGTGAGGACTGAGCAGAAATATCTGCACTGTAAATGGAATTCAGCCACCCATTTGTCCAGACATTAGGAGGGAGAGGAGAACATTGAGCTATCAACAGCAGCAGCCCCAGCTGGCACTCCTATGGGGCTGAATTATTAAGAGCACCCCAACAGCAGCTCCCACTCAGCCTCTGGGACAGGAACTGGTCTGGGAATAATCCCCAGATGTGAATAAACTGGGGACAATGGAGAACTGCTTGTGGGAAACCAGGCTGAGCTTGGTGAATAAATTATTTGCTATGAATAATTCACCCTGACCTAGTTGTAATTCTTCTAGTCCCATTTAACTCTTCTGTTGGCTTCAGAGAGGCTGCCCATGGCCTTCCTCTCTCCCATGGCTGACAAGGAGCCAGGGCTGGCCCCAGAATGTGGCTTCTGTCTGTGGGCACAACTGGACCCACTACACTGAGTGGTCATCCTCCTTTAGTAGGTGCGAGCTTGCTCCTTGTCTATCAAAAGCACTTTATGATGTTAACTGTGTGCAGGAGAGTTAGCATGGATGGGTAGCTAGGCATGGGCCACCCAAACTCTTGTTTAGCCTTCAGGGACCTGATCTTGATCTTAAAATCCATGTGGCAAGATGAGGTAGAGCTCTGGAGGGGATGAGGAGCAGCCCAGTTCTGAGGTCAGCCTCCCAGGGAGGCTCCCAGGAGCCTTGGCCAAATCCAGATGTGTTAAGGGAGAGTCAGAGCCCTCTTAATCCCTGAGTAAATCACCCTTGGGATAGAGGGTGCAAAGCCAGGCTTGACAGCACCAACAGAAGCACAAAACAAAGTCAAGACCCCCCTCCAGCTGCCAGCAGCATCCTGCAGACTCACTGCAGGGCTTTATGTGGAGCTAGGCTGGGACAGGAGTGGAGATGTGCTGGTGGTGCTGGTGGTTTCTCCTCTTTCCAGAGAGGGAGGTAAAAAGATGAGTCTCAAGAGCAGTGGGGAAAGGCTTGGGTTGTTGCCTCTCCTAGCACCACAGTGTTCCTAAGTATCACACTATCAGGCTCTCAACAAAACCTTCCTCCATAGGACCATTTTGGCTGGGAGAGACCTTTAACATCACCAGGTCCAACCATGAAGCCAGCACTGCCAGGTCACCACTAAACCACATCCCTCAGCACCACATTTGCACAGCTTTGAAACCCCTCCAGGGATGGGGACTCCACCCCTCTGGGGAGGCTGTGCCAGGGCTTTGAGAAACCTTTCAGAGAAGAAGTCTCTTATAATACCCAAGCTAACCCCACCCCTGTTGCAACTTGAGGCCATTTCCTCTTGCCCTACCACTCCTTCCTTGGGAATAGAATCCAGCCCCCACCTCACTTCAGCCTCCCCTCAGGGAGCTGCAGAGAGCAATGAGCTCTGCCCTCAGCCTCCTTTCCTCCACACTGCACACCCCCAGCTCCCTCAGCTGCTCCTCCCCAGCCCTGTTCTCCAGACCCTCCCTCAGCTTTGTTGCTCTCCCCTGGACACTCTCCAGCACCTCAATGTCCTTCTTGCAGTGAGGATCCCAAAACTGAACCCAGTGCTCAAGGTGTGGCCTCACCAGTGCCCAGCATGGGGGGAGCAAACATCTCCTTGGCAGTGCAGTGCCAGGGGGTTTAGCAGTGCCACTTGTGTTCCCTTCTCCCTCTTTCACAAAGCACACAAAGCTCTGTGAGGCAAAGGATGAGCTGACTCCAGGTGACTTCAAAACTGGCTGCCACTCTGCCCTGAAGAGCACAGACAACCCCAGGACACTCCACCATAGATGAGCTGAGTCTGAGTGGCCTCCAAGTCTCAACACAGAACTAAACAGAGTGAAGAAACACCACCCCCCTCATCTGAAAAGGGACCAGCCTGAAGACACCAGAGCAAAGTCAGCATGGCTTTCTTCTCTCTTTCCACTTGACTAGGTAGAAGATACTTTGAAATTTATCTCCTTCATCCTTTTCTCCCACCCCCAGTGGAGGACAAAGCTCTCCCAGTGCCCGAGCGGAGTGGGAGCAGGACCCCACGCATGCACCTCCAGGCAAGCAGCAAGCCACAAGCACAGAACTGCAGGGGCTGGTCGTGCTGACCAAGGAGAAGAGTTGAGAATGAGGAACCAGAAAACAGCAGAAAGGAAGAGACAGCAGCCAGGGAGGCTGCAAAGAGGGGAAAAATCCAAACAAAACGACAGTGTGCACGGATACAGAGAAGGCAACATAAAGACAAAGAGGGGAGGGGGGGGAGGAACACACAAAAAGTATTTGCAGAGAGGACAGGGAAAGTAGACATGGAAAGAAAAAGGGTGAAGGTGGGGCAAAAGAGCTTCTGCCAGACAGAAGAGTAAGGCTTCTGGAAAATTGTTGGGGTCAGAGGGAGGAAGGGAAATCAAGGCAGAGACAAAGCCCTGGTTGCTGAACAGCAGCTGCAGGGCAAGGGGTGGTTGCCCCTCCACATGCTGGCTCTGCCTGCAGGTGTGTGAGGCTGGGTGGGCTGCACTGCCCTCCCCAGCTGTCCCATCAGCTGTGGGAGGACAGCAAGTGGCATTGGGGTGGGGGGCACTAAAGGGTGTAGGGCAGAGGAGTGCCATGTCCTGTGTATAGCAATCATCTGAGGGAAGATAGAATCACAGGATTGTTTGGGTTGGAAAAGCCCTCTAAGGTCATCCAGTCCAGAATCATAGGATTGTTTGGGTTGGAAAAGCCCTCTAAGGTCATCCAGTCCAACCAGCAACCCAACACCTCCATGGCCACTGAACCATGGCCCAAAGTGCCATGGCCACAGCTTTCTTGAACACCTCCAGGGATGGGGACTCCACCACCTCCCTGTTCCAGTACCTGGAAAGAAATTGTTCCTACTATCCAAGCTGTTCAACCCCAGTCTGTCTCCATGGAGGAGCTGTTCTGAGGAGGAGGAGGAAGAGGAGGAGGAAGGCAAAACTGGTACTGCCTCCCTGCAGGGTTTAGTTTTATCAGGCAGTCCACCCAAGCTGCAGCCTTTCCCCATAGGAAAAACTCAGATCTGGTCTGCAGTCTAAATTTCTGCACAGAATGAAGCTGCCCACCTCCAGGCCCACAGAAATGTGATGTGCAGTCTCCTTTGGAGCTGCTGGACTTGAACCCATCTCTCCCTACAGTTCACACACAGGTACCTTTTGGAGGTTTCATACTAGATGAATAAAAGTGGAAGACATCTTTAGAGAAGTCAGGAGTCTGTGTTCTGAATGGAAACCATCCCCATGCACCTGAGGTCTGGGGGTTTGTTCAAATGAAAGGAGATGCCAGCAAAGTGACAAGGAAAAGGCAGACTCAGGAAGGTCTCCTGCAGCAGCTGGGCACAGTCAGATAGAGGCACAGAGGTGCCACATTCTGAGGGTCAGCCAAAAGGTTTAACACAGGATCTTTGCTTTTAACCCCTCTTATTTCCTTCCTTTTTTTTTTTTTTTTTTTAAACTGAAGAAGGTTGGAGGCTGGGGAAAAGGAGAACTTTATCCCTCTGGTGCACACATGTGACCACAGAGCAGATCTGGCTGCCCACCTGCAAACCACCTTCTGCTGGGCTGTCAGCAGGTCCATGTTCATAGAATGGGTTGGGTTGGAAGGGACCTTTAAAATCATCTAGTTCCAGCCCCTCTCACTGGAAACAAAAGGTGCTAAAAAGAGACATTGGGTTCTTTAAAATCATTGCATTTCTGTGCCTAATTAGTTCCTCCATAGAGCTGTTGATCTGTCTGCAAGAGCTGACCTGGGGGCTGGCATTTGGAGGTGGGTGGGTGAGTTCCTCAGGCAGTGTGGTGAGTACAAAGTGCTCATAACAGAGATGTTCTTTTAAAGCAGAACCAAAGCAGCCAGAGACAACTCTAAAGGGATGCAGTAAAGAGCTCTAGCTGACCAGCCTGGGAGGGAGGGGGATGCTTAGTTGTCTTTTTGTTTTAATTGTATGGCAGGGGTTGGAAGGGACTTCTGGAGATCATCCAGTCCAGCCCCCTGCTAAAGCAGGGCACCCACAGCAGCTTGCTCAGGGTCACAATGGCCAGGTGGGGTTGGAAGCTCTCTAGATAAGGAGACTCCACAACCTCTCTGGGCAGCCTGCTCTAGGGCTCCAGCACCCTCACATCAAAGAATTTTCTCCTCCTGTTCAGATGGAACCTCCTGGGTTCCACTTTGTGCCCCTTGTCACTGAAAAGAGACCGGTGCCAAGATCCTAACCTACTGAGGAAGGATCTTGCAGGAAGCCATAACTGAATCTCTTCTTGCAGCTAAGTGCCCTGCACAAAGACAGGTCTAGGTTTGGGTTTAGCTTGAATCTCTTCACCAAGCCTTGCACCCACAGGACCCCAGTGACAACACAAATACTGTTGGAGGGGCTGTTGTGACCTGGATCCACGGCACCAGGCACGGTGGGGTGAAGTAACCAGGCTTGGTGGTGGCTGAAATGACACCAACAGCAACCCCCACCCCCACACTTTGGGTTTGATGGACACTCAGTGACTACAATGCCAAATGCTGCTGAGAAGCATCTCCCTCCAAAAACTGTGGGGTTCAGTGCTAAGAAGCTTCCAAGGAATCATCCCTGCAACTGCATGGCTCTAACTGGTAGGGTCTGGGTCTGCCTTGTGGTTTCACAGCTCTGTGCTTACCTGAGGTTCAGGTAGAGGCTGGAAGGCAGCAGCCAGAAGCTCCTGGGCTGGATTCTTATTATTATTTTATTTGGTGGTTCAATTAAAAAAAAAAAAAAAAAAAAAGCTTCTCAGAACAAACAATAAATTTGAGTGATTTCTTCATCTCACTGCCTTAAATGTTTTCTGTTAAAGTAATTTCTTCCACGAGGGTATTTAAGGAGCCCTTCTGGTGTTGCCTCTGTTTAATAGCTTGCTAACTCCTACAGTACTGCCTACTCTAATTACTCCAATCTAATTAAAAGGTGGGGGGGGGGTGGTGGTGGAAAACAGCTTACTACTGAAGGGCTAGTGAGAGCAGACAGTCAAAGAGCTGTAGGAAGATAAATGGGGATCAGACTGGAGGGGTAATTTGCTCATTAGCACCCTCCCTCCCTAAATTAGCCTAAACGGGAGCAGAATGAGAGAGGAGAGAGAGCAACACTGATAAGAGAGAGCAGAGACATACTCAGAAAGACAAACTGACGTGCCATAGTTTCAAAGAAAGGGGAAAAAAACAAAAAAAGAAGGCTATAAAAATAAACAGAAAAGCAGAATCCAAACTTCAGTCTGCTTGGAAAGCAGAGAAAGCACCAGAGAAAGTCCAGGAGAACAACACTAATGCCACAGAGAAACCAGCCCCTGCTTCAGCCACGGCACAAAGAAGCTGGTGGGTTGGCAGGAGTGTCTAGGGGAGGTTGTTCTACCTTATAGGCAACACGAGCAGGGCATTTCTTTCCAAGGCCTAGAGGTGGGGACATGTGTCTCAGCATCTCATACATGTCTGTGTAACTGATGCGCCCGCTTGGAGCCAAAGGGAGGGAGAGGCAAAAGCAGGAGGACGCAGAAATCAAACCGGAGCGGGTTAGGGTAGGGGTGGGATGGATCAGGGTAAGGAAGGCAACACAGTGGGGCAAATGGAAAGGAGGAGAGAGAAGGGGAGAGGGGAAAGCAGACAAGAGAACAGAGATCCGGTTAATCATTTCTCAGCAGCAGGGGGTGGGTACAGAGGGAGGTTTCTCCACGCCGGTTGCTGTGGTTCAAGCCCGAGGTCTCCTCCTGGCTGCAGGGCTGCCCTGAGGCCAGAGCTGCGCCGTGGGTCCCTCTGGGGAATGATTGATGTCTCGGGGGGCACAGGGGAGGGGTTGGCTGGCTCTGTGCAGGGCTGAAGGGGTGCTTCCCCTTCTGGCCTCCCAGAGCAGTCAATCCAGGGGCTGTATTCACCATGCCAGGGAGAGCTGGTAGGCAGAGTTATGGGACAGGGAGAGACAGGGCTCAGAGAAAACACTCAGCTTTCCTGCACTGGGTCTAGAGTTGGCTTTGCAGGTTGGCTTGTGGGCTAGCAGAGAAGCAAAAAGCCAGCTCTGATGTGTTGCTCAGGGGACAGCCTGGCACTGCTCTGACTACAAGCCCAGCCTGAACTTTTCTGGCCTCAATCCAGGCTTGATCAAACCAGACCCCAGCACTCGACTGATGGGAAGGAGGTGGGACTGGGACCTGTGTCTCCCTCATATTTGATAGGACCTTTCTTTCATCAGGCCAACATCAGCTGGTTGCCTCCACCAGCATGGGCAGCTGCGTGTTGGAGTGAGCTGGGAGCTGCAGAACTTTGGGAAAAGGCCCTTAGAGCCCACTGCTGATGGCATCTCCCTTCAATGCAGGCTGGTGCTAAATAGAGCCCTGCCCTGAAGAGCAAGGGCTGCAGAAATAGGAAGGAGTTCTCCTGCTTTGCCTTTTTCTGACTGCTGGCACTGGGAGCATGACTGTGCCAATCTCAGCTGGTTTTGCCAGTGAGCTGCCTGCTTCTTAAGTGCTGCAGATCTGGGCTGCCTCTCCTCTGAGGAGAGCTGCAGATACTGCAGTCTGTTAGTAATTAACATTGCACCCCTGGCAAAGCAGGACAATATTGTCACCTCCACTGTGCTAGGAGGGAAAGCAAGACCTCACCTCTTTCTCTACAGCCACAAAAGAAGGCACCCACACACCAGCCTCCTGCCCTAACGTGGGGCTCAGCTCCTGTGCCAGGCACTGCTACAGGAGGGGGTGGAAGAAACCTACCAAGCCAGCCCATCTATTCCTGTCCTTGGTAACTAACACAGCTAAAATACCTCCCAAGGTTTACAGCCCAGAGCTAATTTAAGGGCTGCTGAGAGACATAAACTAATTGCAGCCAACAGCTCTCCCCTGGCTTCTCTCTTCTGCCCCAGCCTCATGGCTGGAGGTTCAGGGTCTCAGCACCTGTTAACTCTGAGTCAGGTGTGGGAAGTTCCTGGGCTGGAGTGAAAGAGAAAAGCAAGGTCCATGTTGGCTGCTTCCACCTCTCTCTTCATCTTCTGCTCTCCATGTGCTGACTGTGAGAAAATCCCTGCCTGGCACTGGGACCCCACTGAAGGGCAGTGCCACCCTATGCTGATTTCTTAGCTAGATCTGTCCTGAGCTCCCCACCTCAGCTCCCAAGCACAGTGTCCTGTGCCATGAGGCAGGAGGTTTCACTGGGTGCCCACCACAGCTTATGGTCTCAGAGAGAGGAAATTTGTCTGCCAAGGCAATCTCTTGCTGTTGCACTGTGAAAGGGCTCAACCCTTCATCACCCCCCAGCCTTGCTGACCATCCCACTCCACTGCCCACCTAACCAGCAGCCAGATCAATGTCTTTCCAGCTCAGGAAAGGGAAGGGCTGGAATGTTGGTCACCCAGCTGGAGATACAATGCCAGGAAGCCCAACCACAACAGACTTGCTGCTCTCTAGAAGGCCGGGGATGGATTTCTTTCTGGGGCATATGTATAGAGAGAGTGCTCAGATGCTGTACTGCTTTTCCTCAACCAACACTTCCCACCTAGACCTGGCAGGTTGGAAGCTGGAGGGTTCACTGTCTCATAAAGCTGCCTGTCTCCAGCCAGCTGGGGTGTGGGAGTAGAGGGGGAAGAGATGCATGGAGGGACAGGAGGCAGTCAGTCAATCATTCCTCGTTTCAGGCAGGGGGTTAGTTACATTACACTTTCTTTTCTGTACTGTTTGCATTTGCACTTGGAGGCAGGGGCAGAAAGAAACAAAAACCAGGACTGAAAATGCTGGAGGGAGTCTCTGAAGTTCCAAACCTTGTATGCCACCCTATGAGGGCACTTCTTTCCTAAGCCCAGGGGTGGAGCAATTACACGTAACAAATTGTACATATCCTTATAATGAATCCGGCAACTGGAAAGAAAACATCAGAGGTTATGACAGCAGAAACCCACAGGAGTCAGCTTTTCCCCCAGGCAAACAGGAGGACTTGGAAGGGCAAAACAGGCTGAAAAGCAAGGTTAGTCTGGCAGCAACTGGGCTTGCAATGAAGGAGGCACTTCAACAGAGACAGAGATAGAGGGGAACTTCCAAACGCTCAGCAAAATCCAGAGAGATTCATAGAATGGTTTGGGTTGGAAGGGACCTTGAAGATCATCCAGTTCCAACCCTCTGCCATGGGCAGGGACACATTCCAGTAGATCAGGTTGCTCAAGGCCTCATCCAACCTGGCCTTGAATAATTCCAGGGAAGGGACATCCACAAGCTCCCTGGGCAACTTGTTCTAGTGTCTCACCACTCTCACTGTAAAGAACTTCTTGCTCATCTCCAGTCTAAATGTCCCCTCGTCAAGCTTCAATCCATTCCCTCTCATCCTAGCACTCCCAGACCTTGTCAAAAGTCCCTCTCCAGCTTTCTTGTAGCCCCCTTCAGGTACTGGAAGGCTGCTCTAAGGTCTCTCCAGAGCCTTCTTCCTTGGAGTTCCTTTTGTGACCCCACTCCAGTACCGTGTTAAAGACTTTCCTGCCACTGCAGGTGGTTGCCCTCCCCACTAATGTTTTACTTAGAATCCGTCAGGGTTGGAAGGGACCACAAGGATCAGCCAGTTCCAACCCNGCAGCAGCCTGACAGAACCAGACCCTGCAGCACACAAACAGCCAATTCCAAAGGTTGTTGCTGGGATCCAAATTAGCTGCTTCACAAGAGCTTGGGGACCTCTACCTTCCACCTACATAACCCCAGCAGGGCTGTACTCTGCTTCACAGGCAAGAAGCAATTTGCTGGCAGCCCAAAACTGCCACCTCCAGAGCTGCCTTGGACCATTGGCACTGGGAAAAACCCAACCTTCATTACCAGCAGGTGAAATCAGAGCCTCCAGGTAGCTTCATGGTCAGTCTCATTAACCCCCAACAATATTTTTAGCTCATTTAACAGCAGGATTAGATTGCTTCACCTTTTTGTAAGGAACCAAATGCAAAAGGAGCTGAACTGAACTTCAAAATGACCTCTAAAGGATGAAAAAATAAATAAGTAAATGGGGAAAAAAAATAATAAATGGGGCCTCACTGTGTTTATTTTGGTGTCTTTTATATGTATATATTCTGGACTACCTCCTTCAGTCTGGCTGCTTTTTTAGATGTGGGGGGGAAAAAAAAATAATTTAAGGTCTATCCAAACCCTAAAGCCATTAATTCAGAAACAGAGCAAATGGAACTGTGCAAGTCTTGGCTGCAGGCCTAATGGTGGTTATAAAAACCATATTGGTTAAACTAAGTCAAGAAGTTTACTGCATTTTAGAATGTTTTGGGTTGGTTTTTTTTGTTTTTGTAAAAATTAGTGTGTAGAAAATACAGCTGAGCAAGATGCCTGAGCTAAGAGTCCATGGAAGGCTTCAAAAGCAGCAGAGGTAGGGCTCTGGAAGATCATGGAAGCAAAGCATGGCATATTATGGCAAAGAGGGATCCTTTCCCAGGTTGTTTGAATCAGTTTGGGGGTTGTTTATTTGCATCATAGAATCACAACATCATAGAATCATAGAATGGTAAGGTTGGAAGGGATCTCAAAGGTCATCTAGTTCCAACCCCCTGCCATAGGCAGGGACACCTCCCACTAGTACAGGTCACTCAAGGCCTCATCCAACCTGGCCTTGAACACCTCCAGGGAGGTTGTGGAGCACAGAAGCCCAGAATGTGATCTGGGTTTTACTTCCTTTTAAGTGTTTTTTTCCCCAGCAAAGGTTACAGAAATTTGGATTTGTGAACAAAACTACAGGAGGTGTTGGAAATAGGTAAATAAAGGCACAAGCATCAAGCAGTCTACAACTACCTGAAGGGTGGTTGTGGCCAGCAGGAGGTTGCTTTCTTCTCTCAGGCAACCAGCACCAGAACAAGAGGACACAGTCTCAAGCTGTGCCAGGGGAGGTTTAGGCTGGAGGTGAGGAGAAAGTTCTTCACTGAGAGAGTCATTGCCCACTGGAATGGGCTGCCCAGGGAGGTGGTGGAGTCACCGTCCCTGGAGGTGTTCAAGGCAGGTTTGGACGTGGCACTTGGTGCCATGGTCTGGTCTTGAGGTCTGTGGCAGTCGGTTGGACTTGATGATCTTTGAGGTCTCTTCCAACCTTGCTTATACTGTGATACTGTGAAGCCCCTAGCTCAAACATTACCTATTTAACAGCAATATAACAACACTGCTGCTTTTTACCCATCCAGCATCTTTCAGCAAGGGTCTCAAGCTATGGCAAGCTGACAGAGACTGTAATTTCCATTCCCTTGGCACAACCAAAGAAGAGACCTTGAGGGAGGCAGACAGTTAGTGACAGGTGGGAGCAGGAACCAGTTCACCTGAATCTAAGCATAAGACAAAATTGCCTGGAGATGTCCTGTAGATGTGTTGTGAATGATCCTTAATGCCTTAATGTCCTGTAAATGTGTTGTGAATGATCCTGTGGGGGTCATTTACCATTCCCCTACCCATGGCTATGCTGGGAACTGAAATCATAAAATCAAAGAATGGCTCAGGTTGGAAAGGACCTCAGGGATCATCAACTCCAACCTCCCTGCCATGGGCTTGGACACTTTTTGACTGGACTTAGTTGCTCAACCTCACCTTGAAGACCTCCAGGGAGGGAAGCAACCAAAAAGGAGGTGGTTGGCATGGAAAACAAAAACTGGATCAGTATTTTCTCTCACTGAGTTTGACCCACTAGTGGAAAAAAAAAAAACAGCTGAGTCAAAAATGGGTCCTCCAAAGCCCTCTGTCTTGGGCTGTAGTGCTGGGATCATACCTTAAGGGACAAGCTGAACTCAGCTGGTGAGGGGCTGGTGTGAAACACCATGCACAGAGCTTCACAGAAGTTCAGCTTAAATGGCCAAAAGGCCTTAAACTCTGAATGGATTTCAGATTACTTTTTCAATTGTGGAAATGTTAGTCCCACTTGTGGAAGCAGGAGTGAGCTCAGTGGAACTATTCACCCAGGAAAAAACCCTCAACAGGCACAGGTTTTAGGATCAAGCCTCCAGCATCGTGTCTCAGCTGCTCCTTTGATTCATACTTCTGCCTCCGGTCACTGTGCCAACATCAATAGCTTCACACCAGAGCCAAATGGGGAAAAAAGGTTAGAGATAAACAGCAACAGGAGCTTAATATCTGACATGTTGTGTAGGAACAGCTCCAGAAGTGAAAAGGTTTGGCCCCTGAGGGACTCACAAAATGCAACCTCTGCTCTGAGAGTTAACAGAGCGAGCGAAGCTTTCTGTCAGCTCGGTGCTTGTGCCTGTCCTGGGTGGAACATTCCTGAGCTCATCACCATTTCAAAAGCACACTGCTACTGCTTCTTCCCCTTGCAGGTGTGTTGCTCCTTCTGTGGATGCCAGCAGAGCCAAGACTATTTAGAATCAGTCAGGGTTGGAAGAGACCACAAGGATCATCCAGGCCCAACCCCGCTGCCGTGGGCAGGGACACCTCACACTAGATCAGGCTGCCCACAGCCTCATCCAGCCTGGCCTTAAACACCTCCAGGGGCAACCCATTCCAGGCTCTCACCACCCTCATGCTGATGAACTTCTTCCTAGCATCCAGTCTGACTCTATCATTTCTAGCTTTTCTCTGTTCTCCCCTAGTCCTGTCACTACCTGGCAGCCTAAAAAGTCCCTCCCCAGCATTTTTTTAGCCCCCTTCAGATACTGCAAAGGCCACAAAAAGGTCACCTGGGAGCCTTCTCCTCTCCAGACTGCACAGGCCCAACTCCCTCAGTCTCTCCTCACAGCAGAGCAGCTCCAGCCCTCTGCTCATCCTCATGGCCCTTCTCTGGACACCTTCCAGCACCTCCATAGGCCTCCTGTCCCAGAGGCACCAGAACTGGACTTTCCTCTGCCTGAGCATCTGCCTCCAGACAGCCCCAACCAAGTGCTCATGCTGAAGAACTTCCTCCTCACCTCCAGTCTGAATGTCCCCACCTCCAGCTTTGCTCCAAAACATTTCTTAAGGAGAGGTGATGAGCACTCCCAAATTTCCAATCTCATTGAGACTTTCCAGTAGTAAGAGACAGGACTGGATTTGAACAAAGAAGTGTGTGTGTGGGGAAGCTATTTACTGCCTGCCAAACCCTCACAAAGGACCTGTCTGTGTCACAGAGCAGGTGGCACTGAAAATCTGCTTGGAGATGACAAGCTGTGGGTCTGTGTGAGGTGTATGGGCAGGCTCCTAGAGTGGATGGTTTTGAGCTGGCTAGGATCACACAGAGCTCAGAGCAATGCAGTTGTTCTGGGAGAGGTTTACAGGGAAAAGTTAACCTAAATCGATTGAACTGAGTTTTGGAAAGCAGTTTAATTGCATCCTAGCAGGGAGGTGGAGATGCTGATTGCACAAAAGCTCTCTGCATCTGTCTCTGCTGAAGGGAAACAAGAAAAACAAAGAGTGGGAAGGTTGGAAGCGGCTTCATTGCAAGCACAGAGGAGATTCATTGCAGAGTAACTCACAAAGAGGGGAGTGGATACTAAATTAGGAGGGTTTAAATAAGCAAAAAGTCTCCCAACAGGCAAATTCCCCAAGGAAGTTACTGGGACCTGTGTCTTAGAGCATCTGGGAACTGAAATAACATAGTCACCAGGACAGGTGTGCAGTGGCTTTCTCTGGGCAATGGAGAAAAGCATTATCTTGAGGTCAGTCTTGCTCTAGAAGTGACCACAGGTCAGAGCTGTTCCCAAAACAATGCCTTTAAAATCCTCAGCAGTGGCTCTTGGGGTTGCCCAACACCTCCCTCACTGCCATGGAGCTCAAGCCCAGGTTCAAATTCTTCCTGGCAGAGTCTTTGGATCAGCAAAGTGAAGAGGTAAACCCATAAACCCAAACACCTCACCCTCTGGCTGTGAGGAAACCATTTCCTGCTTTAACACACTCAGGAACATTTTATCAGAGGCTCCCTGAGACCTGAAATGCTCCCAAATCCAGGCTGATTGCACTTTCTTCTCATTCCACACGTCTTAGGTTTCAACTGCAAGTCCAAAAGCTAAAGGATTATTGAGAAGAACAGAAATTCCCTTCTGCAATTTGATGTCATTAGAAGGAGGCTTCCCAGATCAAAGCCCTGGGTTTGATGGGAAATGTCTGTTTCAAAATGGCAGGTTTTCAGCAAACTCCCCTCATGAGGCCACCTGCAACCCCTAGCATCCTAGGAGTTTACACTGAGAATCACTCCCTGAAAACAAATGGTGGACCTGAGCCTGTAGCACTGACTCAGATGCAAAGCTGTGGGGTTCAGCATCTCCTTCTAGGGCAGAGAGAGCACCTTGGAAACCACAGAATGCTATAGGGATTGGAAGGGACCTCTGGAGATCATCCAGTCCAGCCCTTCTGCAGATTTCCCTACAGCAAATTGCACAGGGAAATGAGACTTCTGCTTTGTATGGCCTCAGGTGTCCACACAGGGTGGTTCTGAAGTGGGTTCTGCACCAGGGAGGTCTAACAAGGCTCAACCTCTCCAGGTACCCAAAGTGCTGCCAACAGTGAGCGACCTCCCAACTGGGATGCAGCAACTGAAGGCAATCAAAGCTCCTTTAGGAAATGCTAACCAGCTTTTCTACTGGGCCAAGGTCATCTGCACTGACCCTACTGATGTTTGGCTGGGCGGGGTGTGCAGGAGGAGGGGGAGATTTGCTTTCTTGCTTTGTTTGCTTTCTATCTGGCGTCTGTGTGAAGGAAAGGTCCTTGTAATGACATCAGGTTTGTTTTTCTCCAGTGCAGAGGGAAGTTGGAGCATGGTACCAGTGTTACCTCAAAGCCTGGGAGCTGTTTTCCTTCTGGAGCTCTACTCACATCAGCAGCTGTGTCTGTAGGAGTGGGATGTGCACACAAGGTGTGTCCCTGGCCCTGCCTGTGCCCGCGTACGTACCAGGCAGCTGGGTCGTACTCAGCCCAGACGCGCACAAACTCNGAGAGGGGAGAGAGGTGGAGAAGGGGAGGGGAGAAGAGAAAGCGGAAGGGAAAAGGGGAGGAAAGTAAGGGGGGGAGGGAAGGGGAGAAGAGAAGGAAAAGGAGAAGGGAAGAAAAGCAGGAAGGGGTAAGAAAAGGGTGAGCAAAGGCAGCTGGAAGGGCAGCAGGTGATCTTCCCTCAGCAGGGTTGTCATTTCTCCAAGAAGCTGCCACACCTCGGAAAATAAATTCCAAAACCCAACCCTGGGGACCCTGCTGCCACCTCCTCCTGCCCTGCACCCTGCAGACTCTGCAGCACACAGCAGGTCTGCCATGGCTTTGACCAGGGGCAGTTTGGCCACGTGCCCATTGCTGGTGATGCCACACAGCAAAGCCCACCCCAGAGCCTCACTGGCTCCCTTGCCCCTTCTTCACCCCACACCACCACATACCAGCCCATGGGCTGCAGCAGCTGCTTCTCCAATGCAAACTCTTCCAGCAAACTCATATCCCTGCACATCAGGATGAGAAGAGCTAGAAAAAGCCCACCCCATCCTTCAGCCTGAATGTCCTCATTTAGACTCCTAACCATTCAAACCTTCAAAGATCCCCAGGAAGATGAGCAGCAGCCCACACAAAAAGCTCCTGTCCCTAATGGCCACAGCCTAACAGAGAGCCCAGCAAATGCTTCTGGCACATAAATATTCTCCTCTTATCAAAGCCAACAGAAGAGTCATGAGGATTGCAGTGGGAAAAGATCAAGCTGCAGCCAGCAGAATGGAAGAGCAGGAGGGCAGGTGGGCAGGGGTGTTCCTGTGCTGGATAAAGACTTGGCACATGGCCCCTTCCTACCTCTGCTGGGTGTTTTGTAGGGAGGCTGAGCTGCTGAACAAGGAGGTAAAGCAGCCTGGGAGCTGTGGTGTGGGGATGGGCAAAACTGAAGCAGGCATGGACATCCTTGGCTGCTTTGCTGCTTGTTAAAAGAGAATCAGACGGTGAGGTGTGGGCTTTGTGGGGGGGTTAGAGAATTCATATTCTTGTGTGAGGTGGAGGGAGGAAGGGGTCTTGCCTCTTGCTGGGATGCACAAGCCACCAGTACAGACAAGCAGAGCCCATAATGAGTTACCAGGCCACTGCCAAATGCCAGCAGTGTGCCCAGGTGGCCAAGAAGGCCAATGGCATCCTGGCCTGCATCAGGAATAGTGTGGCCAGCAGGAGCAGGGAGGTCATTCTCCCCCTGTACTCTGCACTGGTTAGGCCACATCTTGAGTACTGTGTCCAGTTCTGGGCCCCTCAATTTAAGAAGGACATTGAGGTGCTTGAATGTCTCCAGAGAAGGGCAACGAGGCTGGTGAG
>WBNM01004914.1:0-11962 GCA_013399055.1 Ramphastos sulfuratus
ATGAAAAACAATCTTTTAAAGGGCGTGGAAGAGATCCAAAGATGAAACCCAGCTCCTTGGATTCCATCTAGGTGCATACAGACCTTGGGTCATTGTTACTGAGCACCTGGGGTTAGCTTAGATGTATTAACAAAACTAGTTGGTAACTTTGAGGACTCAAATCCTGATGAGCCAAGGGGCTTTTTGTCTTGGCTTCTCCCAGTGTAGAATCCAGGCTGGGAATTGGAGCTAATGTAGTATCCAGTCCTGAAGCCCCTGACAAGAAATACCTAGTTCAGGAATTTGGGCATGGTCATCTCCTAACTACCTGACTCTGATTAGTGGCTTTGGAAGGAAGTTTTTCACCACAAGGTATGAAGAGTGAAAGTTAATCTCTATCTCTTTTTTGGCATTAGCCTGCCCATTGATGGCAAAGATTTGTGTCAGTTCATTGAGTGCAGTGGGATTACTGTGCCACTGGCCAGCATGGAGGGCAGACCTAGATATTTTTTTGATACAGGCTTAATAAAAATAAAAGATTTATTTGTGGGGTACAATCCTGCTGTTTGCATAGTTTTCTGTCATTAATAACAGCAGATAAACTTTTCTGTGTCTTGGACCAATACAGTTTTTAATTTTTATTTTTTTTTTTCCCCCAACAGTAATTTTCTTATTCAGTCCACAGCTGCAAAAGAATTTAACTGAAAGGTCAGAAAAGCAATTGCCAGATTTGCATGAACTTATAAATGTCAGAGGCAGGTCCAGTCTGGGTTGCTATTTGAAGTTATTTTGTATGGGATTTTTGGTGTTAAATATCTGCATCTTTCACACACAAGGGGGCTTGGGTTGATTGGTTTCCTTGGTAACAGCTCTTTGCTCTGATTGCATAAGCACACTGGAGTGGTGCAGGAGAGATTACTACAGAAACACACTAGAATTAGTCTGATGTAATGGGATGTTGTTTGAGCTGTTACTGAGTCCTTCCTTCCATTATCCTATATGTTATTCCCATTAATACCACACTGTAGTGAAACTGCATGCAGCTTACTTAGGGCTAATCAAATTTCCTTTTAACAAGTTAGCTGTTGGCTTCTGAAAGGGGGGAAAAAAGAAATAATGTAAGAAAGTAACCTACCAAAACTCTGCCTAAAATGTACTGTCATGATTGGTGCAGAAGAAGACTCAATTCATGGCGAGTTAGCTCGTGAGGTAAAAATATTTATACAGCTTAGATGTCTGTTGGTGGATTGCCTCAGTCATCCTTTCTTCCTAGTCCATGGAAGAGTTCTCTTGGGTATTTTTACCTAATTCAGTCTCTGATCATTTTCAAAGTGTGTGTATATTTTAATAGGAATTACTTGTTTCTTTTTTTTTTTCCCTCTTTTTTTTTTTTTTCTGGAGATTGTGATTAAATCTAAAATGGCAAAGAGTTATTTCAATCAGGTGACAGCCAGACATGGCAGTGGGGATTTTGGAATGGGTGAACTTGAAGCTAAAGGAGGTTAGCTGCAGAAATTAGAATGTAGGAATTGCATGCACATAGAATCATAGAATGGTAAGGTTGGAAGTGATCTCGAGGATCATCTAGTTCCAACACCCTGCCATAGGCAGGGACACCTCCCACTAGTACAGGTCACTCAAGGCCTTGTCCAACCTGGCCTTGAACATCTCCAGGGAGGTTGTGGAGTACAGAATCACTGAATGTGATCAAATTCAGATCACATTCAGTGTGTGCTCCACAACCTCCCTGGGCAACCTGTGCCAGTGTCTCACCATCCTCACTGCAAACAACTTCCTCCTAACATCCACTTTCAATCTCCTCTCTGCCAGTTCTAACCCATCGCCCCCTGTCCTGACATTGCAAGACCTTGGCAATAGTCATCCCCCGCCTTCCTGTCGCCCCCTTCAGATCCTGGAAGGCCACTCCAAGGTCTCCTGGAAGCCTTCTCTTCTCCAGGCTGCAGAGCGCCAACTCTCTCAGCCTGTCCTCAGAGCAGAGCTGCTGCAGCCCTCTGAGCATCTTTGTGACCTCCTCTGGGCTGGCTCCAACAGTTCCATGTCCTTCCTGTGCTGGGGGCTCCAGAACTGCACACAGGACTGCAGGTGGGGTCTGAGGAGAGCAGAGTGAAGGAGCAGAATCCCCTCCCTTGCCCTGCTGCCCACACTGCTCTTGCTGCTGCCAGCTGCCATGTGCCAGGTTGCTGCCTCACTGAACTGGAGGCTTTTAAGTTTTCTGGAGTCTGGGGAAGCTCCTCAGGCACAGTTCCCAGCATTATCCCTCTGCTGCAATGAGAGCATGTGTGGTCAGCTCTCAGCTCTGTGGCTGTGGAACTCTAGATCTGAAATCTAACTTTGTACAACGTTCCTAAATTAAAATTCTCATCAGC
The DNA here is from genome assembly GCA_013399055.1 of Ramphastos sulfuratus. Classification (NCBI taxonomy): domain Eukaryota; kingdom Metazoa; phylum Chordata; class Aves; order Piciformes; family Ramphastidae; genus Ramphastos; species Ramphastos sulfuratus. The sequence continues at coordinate 2,367 of WBNM01004914.1, forward strand.
AGCATCATATAGTTCATGAACAAGAGTAAAACTATTAGGCAAAAAAAAATTGTGGCTTGATGGGAAAGTGTAACATGGTCCTCGCTTTTTGAACATCCCATGCTGCCCCTGAGAGTTAAGAGGAATAGGATTTAACATTAAGACATTATTTTCCTTGTTGATACTAAAAGTTGCCTCTTGACATTAAATAGAACCCCATTACAGCTGACCAGTGGCTCAATGACTTCCAAATGAACTTTGATTGTTTTATAATTAAAAGTTTTACCTGATGGAATATGTAGAGGCTGCTACTCAGCGTGGTCTAACCACCATCAAAGACATTTCTCACTGGGGGACTCTTTTAAAATAAAGATCCTTCAGCAAACCCTAGCTGTTAATTTTTCATCTATAGCAGCATAAACCCGCTGCGGTGAAGCAAGGAGAGCTCCCTAATTCTGCTGATGCACATCATCAGTAGGCTGGTGTTGCTGTGGTGGGCTGACCTTGGCTGGCTGCCAGGTGCCCACCAGGGCATTCTCTCACCTCTCCGTGCTCAGCAGCACAGGGAGAAAAGATGATGAAAAACTCAGGGGTCAGGGTAAAGGCAATTTAATGAAGAAAAGCAAAGGCCATGCATGGGAGCGAAGTAAAAACATCCTCCCCTCTCCATCAGCAGGTGACATCCAGCCAGTTCCTGGGAAGCAAGGTCTCAGCATGTGTAGGAGTTGCTTCAGAAGACAAACGTCTTAGTAACAAATGCCCCTCCTGCTTTCTGAATCCAATGGCTGAATGTCGATAAAAATGGGCATTTTTTTACAGTTTAATGTATTAATTGACTTTTTCTTGCCCTTCTGCTTCATCCCATTATCTGTTTCTCAGCTTCCCTGTTACAAGAGGGCTACGGATGTGCTGGAAGGTGTCCAGAGAAGGGCCACAAGGGTGAGCAGAGGGTTGGAGCTGCTCTGCTATGAGGAGGGATTGAGGGAGTTGGGGCTGTGCAGTCTGGAGAGCAGAAGGCTCCCAGCTGACCTTCTTGTGGCCTTTTGGTATCTTAAAGGGGCTACAAGAAAACTGGGGAGGGACTGGGGAGGGACTTTTCAGGCTGTCAGGTAGTGATAGGACTGGAGGGAATGGAACAAAGCTGGAAATGGGGAGATTCGGACTGGATATTAGGAAGAAGTTGTTCACCATGAGGGTGGTGAGAGCCTGGCAGGGGTTGCCCAGGGAGGTGGTGGAAGCCTCATCCCTGGAGGTGTTTAAGGCCAGGCTGGATGTGGCTGTGGCCAGCCTGATCTAGTGTGAGGTGTCCCTGGCAGGGGGATTGGAACTAGATGCTCCTTGTGGTCCCTTCCAACCCTGATTGATTCTGTGATTCCTTGGCTGAAGTGTATTGGTTTCTGGAGATTTAAATCAACAGAGAGCAGTGGCAAATGCACCCATGCAGCTACAAGAAATTGTGAGCTGCTTTTCCTGTAAGTTTGACTTTCAAACTGGCATGCAGGACCAAGCCAACTCCTGCTCACTACAGAACAACAGAATGTGGTTTCTAGGAAGTAGTAGACCTATTGTTACTCAAAGTCTGCTACAACCCTTGATCTCTGCAACTGTTTTTCAAGTCTCTTTTTTAATCTTGTATTTCAAAGACCTGGATACCTCGAATTTAAGTACTAAACTTGATTCTACCACTCCAGTATCATTAGAGTTTCTTTAAAGACTTTCATCCATTCAGGGGAAAGAGACAACCTTTTTCATGTTAAATATGGCATGACAGTGATAGGAGTCACAGGGTAATGTTGTGATTTTTTTTGTGGGGCTTTTGGCCTAAGAAAACGAGTGGATTCCAAAATATAAGCACTTGTGCATTACTTTTATTCCCCTTGCCTTTAACAAGGTCTGTGATGTTTTTAAAGGAAATTATTTGAAGGGTGTAGGAGGAATTAAAAAAGATAATCCAGATTTCAAAGCTGGTGTGGTTATAGAGTCACATGAGACACTTGGGTGTTGACAGTAATCAGCAAGAATTGTCTTTATTGCTGTTTTCAAAGATATCAGAGGGGGGAAAAAAGTATTCTGTAAGGGAAGAATGTAATTTGATAAAACATCCTGCTAATATGAATGCTTTCCATGAATAGAGTTACAAGCAGATTGTAATATACAGCTGAAAATTAGTGTCTGTCTTTCCTCTAACTTGGCTGAGAGGACAGCTTGAGGCTGTGAACCAAAGAGGAACACAACTGTGGCTCCTGAACTTGTGGAACTTTGAGTGGAAGCACAGGTGGTGAGGTACATCAGAGAAGCATTCCTACCCAAAGTGACATTTGTTCCCTCTTAGACCCATGCAGGTGGATTCCAGAAAGAGAAGACACCACCTTTAGATCTAGGAGGTTGCTTTTCAGTAAAGCCCATCTGTAGTTCAGGGATTGTCCATGGAATGAACTCATACCACTTGTCTCTTCTACTTGTAACTGTGAGTTCCGACCAATAATTGTCCTTGACAGGAGACACTGGAAAGGACACTGAGCCCTCTCCTTGGATTGATTTCCCTCTTGCTATGGTTTTTTTCTCCTTTCTTCATTCAGCATGCACATGAACCTCTCTTACAGAATCATAGGATGGTTTAGGTTGGAAGGGACCTCAAAGCTCAGCCAGTTCCAACCCCCTGCCATAGGCAGGGACACCTCCTACTAGAACAGGTTGCTCAAAGCCTCATCCAGCCTGGCCTTGGACACCTCCAGGGAGGTTGTGGAGCACAGAATCACTGAATGTGATCACATTCTGTGCTGCTGTGCTCCACAACCTCCCTGGGCAACCTGTGCCAGTGTCTCACCACCCTCACTGCAAACAACTTCCTCCTAACATCCAGTTTCAATCTCCCCTCTGCCACTTCAAACCCATTTCTCCTTGTCCTGGCATTGCAAGACTTTGTCAATAATCCCTCCCCAACCTTTCTGTAGCCCCCTTCAGATCCTGGAAGGCCATTCCAAGATCTCTTGGAAGCCTTCTCTTCTCCAGGCTGCAGAGCCCCAACTCTCTCAGCCTGTCCTCACAGCAGAGCTGCTGCAGTGCTCTGAGCATCTTGGTGGCCTCCTCTGGACTGGCTCCATCAGTTCTATGCCCTTCCTGTGCTGGGGGCTCCAGAACTGCACACTCTTAAGTGTGCAGAGGCTGCAAGGGAACTGTCCTGTAACCATCTGCAGTGTACCCACTTAAACTATACTTCCAAATCCTTCTCTGAGCTATATCACAATATTTTTCCATTTTCTTTTCTCTAATATATTCAATATTTTTCCATTTTCTTTAATATATTCTATATTTATCTAATTTATATATATATTTCTATTGTCTGATATATATAGAAAGTGGCACATAGAGGATGTAAAGTCTACTCTTTGGATAAAATCTAATATTTTTCAAATGAAATTGAACTTTAGAAAAATATCAACAGATGAAAAAGTTATGCTGAACTCGCAGCTTATTCCTGCTTATGAAATCCTTTTTTTTTAATCAAATTATTGGCTGCAATATTTTTTTTTTTACACTTCAGGAGTTGGATTTAGATGAGGAATAGATTTCAGCAGGAAAGGTGTAGCAAGAATATGAGTACAAACAAATAAGAAGCATTTCTCTTCTGTCAGCAGCTCCATTTTTTTCACTCTGTATGTTGTTTTCAGAAACTTTAGCCAGTTTAATCTTTAAACAGTTATTGATTGTTCCTTAAATGAAGTGGACATGAAAATTTTGCCCATTAGGCCTAGCACAATTTCTCCTTAAATTTGCATGCCTAAATAATGCAACAGAAACATGTCAACATCTCCTAGTTAGCAGCAAAGGATGATCAATGGTTCTAAGATAATTAGTACAGTTGACAGTCAATCAAAGTGAGGAAAATAAAAAGCTCTGATCAAAAGACCTTTTCTTCTGTGCATTGTAAATTAGCATAAACATTGCCAGCCCTTCATAACACCAGCCAAACAGCAAATATTGCTGTGGCACAAAAAAAAAAAAAGGATTTTTTTCCTGTGGTTAAGGGGCAACAAAGTTAATCCACTGCAATATTCATCTTCTTTTGTTCTCATTCCTTGAATTTATGCAATAAATGAAAGGAATGAGACCATATGCAATGTTCAGAAGTGAATGAGAAATATGCAGTAAAGGTGTGGGGGGGGGGGCAAGTGACCCCCAAAACTTGCTATTTGGGGAGATTGCAGTTACTTCTTGTTGTAGGCTGGCATCAGCAGAACAAAGTGTGGAATGTGGCTGAGGAGTCACAGAGAAAGCAACCAAAATTGGCAAGGGCTCAGGAGCTGAATGGCTGTGCCAGCAGGGAAAGGGTTAACCTGGAGATGCCTGCTGCTTGCTCCTGCCCCCTGCTCTCTGGGAAGCTGTGGGAGCAGAGCTCTGATGGGTCCCATGGGCAATGCATTTCTACCTTGCCACCATCTGTTTCCAACAGTAGCTGTGACTTCCATTTGGTTGATTTCCCTGCCATTAGTGGGGTGACTCATGGTGCCTGTACCTACTGACATGACTGAGCCCTGCTACCCAGCAATGCTTTGGCTGAGTCTGTGTAACAGTAACAAAGAAAGGGAAAACCAAACCAAACAACCAAACCAAAAAATTACAAAAAGAAACCAAACAAAACAAACCAAAACCAAAAAATGACAAAAACAAACCAAACCACCAAAACCAAAAAATGACAAAAACAAACCAAACCACCAAACCCAAAACATGACAAAAAGAAAGCAAACAAAACCAAACCACCAAACCCAAAACGTGACAAAAAGAAAGCAACCACAACCAAACCACCCAACCCAAAACGTGACAAAAAGAAAGCAACCACAACCAAACCACCCAACCCAAAGCATGACAAAAAGAAATCTAAAAAAAAAAAACCCAAAAAAAACAAAAAACAAACTCAAGGAAAACNAAGAAAGCAACCACAACCAAACCACCCAACCCAAAGCATGACAAAAAGAAATCTAAAAAAAAAAAACCCAAATAAAACAAAAAACAAACTCAAGGAAAACCAAACAAATTCAAACAAAACCAAAACCAATGAAAACCCCCCGAACAAAACCAAACATAAAAAACAAGCAAAACAAAACAAAAACAAAAAACCCAGGGAAAAAAACAAAACAAAATAAAACCAGCAAAACCAAACAAAAAAACACAACAAAAACAAACAAATGCAATTAAAAACTAAAGCAAACAACCAAAAAAAACCCCAAACAACACCAAAGCCCAGGGCAAAACCTTGTTATGAGATCCACCTTGGTGTAGACCTTCTTTCCAAGAATCAGGGGATGGATCTTTTCTGCACAGCCCTCATTTATAACATTTCTCCCTCTAAAGACTCGAGTTAGATAGGAGCAATGAGCATAGTGAAAGGTCTGTTTTTATTGACCTCTGTTAGCATTCAGCACATCCCAGCCAATAGCTAAAGTGCTGCTGTGCACAGATGCTTCAAGAGTAATCTCTTCTTTTGTATGATAAAGTATTTGTTTCCCTTTTTACTATGATACCAATAATTATTAATTATTATTACTATTAATGGCTTCTTACATGAGGAGACCTTGGAGTGGTCTTCCAGTATCTGAAGGGGGCTACAGGAAGGCTGGGGAGGGACTATTGATAAGGTCTTGTAATGACAGGATTAGGAGGAATGGGTTTGAAGTGGTAGAGGGGAGATTGAAAGTGGATGTTAGGAAGGAGTTCTTTGCAGTGAGGGTGGTGAGACACTGGCACAGGTTGCCCAGGGAGGTTGTGGCTGCTCCCTCCCTGGAGGTGTTCAATGCCAGGTTGGATGAGGCCTTGAGTGACCTGTACTAGTGGGAGGTGTCCCTGCCTATGGCAGGGAGTTGGAACTAGATGATCCTTGAGCTCCCTTCCAACCTAAACCATTCTGGTTCTGTGATTCTATGCACACCAAACATTGACATAGCTTTGCCTTTCTCATCTTCCAGCTCTTACAGCCATCTTACGTTGTTATTTATTTGTTGGTTTGTTTTTGTTTTTTTTTTTTCTTTTTAATATTTGTTCTCTACTCTTGGTACTTGAAAGGTGACCTGAACAACAGTGAAGACCTGCTCTAAAAATCCAAGCCATCAGTTATGAGTGGAGTTAAGTGATAAAACAGGACTGTGTCCTGGAGAATTGGCCATTCACTAGTGCCATCACTTGGCAGTGTTTTCACTTAGGGGGGGTGGAACTACACAAGCAGCAATCACTTTTCTAAGACTTAAAAGTTTGTTTAATCAGAAGTAATGCAGCCAGGCATGATCTGGTTGAGATTTAATTTCTTTGCTGCTTTTTTGCCTGTGGTCAGTTTACCATGAGGGTTTTGGTTTTGTGTGGGTTTTTTGTTTTCTTGGAAACTGATGTGTAGCTAAGTGGACAAAAACCAGGAGGCATTCAGGAAAGCTAGAAAAAACATGAGGCAAGATTTGTTGCTTGTTGGTTTTTTTTTCCTCTCTTCATAAATATGCCCTGTGCTTGAAACTCTTCTCTTAGTGTAAATGAAATGTGTGGTCAGTGCAGTTTCCATGGGTTCTATAGTTGCAAATTGTAGCCAGTTGGCTTCATGCCTGAAAACTGTGGAAATGGTTTACAAAGCAGAGCAGAAACCATTTTATCCTCTGAATATGATTTCAGAAGTGTAGTTTAGCAGCAGTTAAACCCCTCCAAAATGTAAACTGAATTACTCTTCTCTTGGGATTCCCACCACCATTTAATTTGTGTTTGCTTTATCCTTTGGCATTTTATCTTCTAATAAGCCTTGAAGGGAGAATGGAGTATTAGCTTTCTATTTAAAGGAAAGGACAAATAGATGCAGAGTAAGTACACTCTAATGGCCAAAATTATTCAAGATTTTTGGCTTCAGCAGCATGCAAATAAACGTCTGCCTTTGCTGGGTTGGAAAGGTTGCTTTGTTTGTGTTCCAAAAAGCTTTTGCAAGAGATTTATTTACAGGTAATAGTATTTATTTACTATCTCTCCTCCATTTGAGCAGACACAAATTTCCTTAGGTTATTTATGTGTGGAACACCAGCTGTGTCACTCCACTCCTGATTCAACCTTCAGCATTTTTCTGTTCCCACAAAAGGAATATTACTTTAATGAAGAAACTGACATTTAAATACTTCTAGTTGTTCCTTTATCAGCTTTCCCATGTGTGACCCTCACAGTTTATTGACTTGGTCAACTGGTGGTGAAAAGTTAACTGAAATACTATCAGAAAGCACCACCAAAAATCCAGATCATAGAATCAGCCAGGTNCAAAAGAGATAAAACACAATGGTCTTTCAAAGAGTCTCTTTGAACTTAACACATCTCTGAACCACCTTTTTATTTTTCTAGCCTAATTTCTGCTTATACAATTAGAGAAAATGCTTTCAGAAAGGCTGTTTTTGTTTTATATGCCTTTTTCTTTTTTTTTCTTTTCACCAGGGCACTTTTATGTGTCTAGAAATACAGTGGAGGAGAACAGCCTCAACTTGAAAGAGTTTGCAGTGTGATTAGTGTAGAAGGGTTTGCACTTTCTTGTACATTCTGTGGTTTTTGTTGGCCTCAGGTCTGCTTTTCATACCTTGAAGTCCAGCTCTTTTGTGTTATAAACTTCTCTTTAGAGGTATCTTCTGGTGAGCAGACTTGGAAGATCACAAACAACTCATTAAAGCTCTCAACCTGCAAATATTTGCATGGTGCCCACTTATGACTTGTTTTGTTTGCCTCATAATCATAGGGTGAAGCATTTCCATAAGCCTGTGCTGTGTTGGGACATCCATCCTGAACTCCCTTCATCATGCTCCATGATGATGAAGTCTGATTTAGGGCCCAGTTCATTAAATCTAGCTGGTGATTTAGGGCATGAAGTATTTCTTGGCCCCAGATGTATTGAAGTGAAGGAGGTTGCTGGTAGGTTTCTGTCTTGCAGACATGCTTTTAAATGAGCATGTAAAGTTCCCATCCTATAAATTCCTTCTGCTTTTGTAGAATGTGATGTAAGAGCCCTTCCAGTATGTTTCCTGCACAGCCACATGATATTCAGAGGTGTATGGGCCAGGCTCAGCATGCATCTTGCATATAGGTGGAGGGAGTGAAGCTTCAGCCTCTCCAACACCAAGTTGTAGAGTCTTTCTGATTGGAAAAAGACCTTTAAGATCACCGAGTCCAACCATTTGCCCAGCACTGCCAGGTCACCACTAAACCATGTCCCTCAGCACCATATATACACAGCTTTTCAATCCCTCTAGGGATGGCAATTGCACCACTTCCCTGGGCAGCCTGTGCCAGGGCTTGACAATCCTTTAGATGCAGCAATGTTTCCTGATGTCCAACATGAAACCTCCACCTGGCAAAAGTTGAGTTTGCCCTGAATGTGTGAATGGGACTAGACTTGTGCTGAGTAAGTTTGAGCTCTTGATTGGGTTGTGATCAAAATACAGGCAGAATTCATTCTGTGCCTGGGAGGAAATTCACACAATGCAGTGCCTATTTGTTGGCTTCTTTAAGGGGCTGATATGGCCATTTAGGGCCTGGAATGAAGAAAAAATGCTGCCCATGAAGAACAGCAAGTGGGATTTGAATGCATTTGCCCCGAGTTACCTCAGGGGCAAATGCAGAGTTTTCCTTTATATTGCTTGATGGATTTTTCTCAAAAGAGGAACAAAAACTAATTGCTGAGACCTTTGTGTCCTAGGGGATATGTCATGGCTGGAGGAAAAAAAAAAAATCTTCCTCAGAGCCATTACCTTCTCATAGTTATTTCTTGCCAGACCCTCAAGGATACACTGTCAGTGCCCGTATACAATGGATTATATAAGATCATAATTTTCCACTCCATATAAGATGTTACTGTGAAAGCTATATTCTGATATTGAATAAAAATACTTTGGACTATATTAAGTCATTCATTGAAAGACATAAAAGTGCTCCCCAGTGTTATTATTCATCTTTAATAGAAGGCTAAAATGAGCCATGCAAGGGTGAGGTGATTTGCCCAAGGTCACAGAGAACCAGCAGTGGTTATCTCAGCCTGAGACCCCCTCCTACTCTTGAAGTATAAGCAAAACATGTTGGATGTTTTGGTCATGTAATTTATTGCAGGGCAAAGCTTCCCTATTGGTGTAGTGCTAACACAGCAGGAGGATTCAGAGAGAGCCTCCCTGTCATTAGCTCAGGTCAGATTGCAAGCTCAGGCTTTAATAAGCAACTGTGATGTAAATCCAGTAGACAAGTTCCAATCTTCTCATGGGACAGAAGTACAGGTAGGTTTGAGAAGATAGTACTATGAGATATAGAGCCAGGCAAAATATTTTCAGTGAGTCCTTTTCCCAAACCTGCAGGCTGGGGGTTAGGTGAAAATCTTTGCTAATCCAGATTAAAATGCTTTGTGCAGTTCACAGGAAATTCCTTGCTTTTGAGAGGTGTTGTCTTCCTCTCAAAGGCTCATCTGAGGTTAATACTGAGTTTTCTGTACTGACCCAATGGTTTAGATCACCAAACCAAGAATGTAGAACCATTATTCTTAGTAAAAAAAGCTCAGGGTGGGACAAAAAAAAAATGTTAAAAATTACTTGGATTTGGGTTTCATCACTTCCTAGCATATAGAATGGTAA
>WBNM01004915.1:0-21541 GCA_013399055.1 Ramphastos sulfuratus
TGGGTGTGCCCCGCCACACCTACAAGAAAGACAAAAGGAAATTTCAATGACTCTTGAGAAATCAAGTAGTTCAGGCAAAGTAAACTTAATTCTTTTTGAGTATTGATTTTTTTTTTTTTCATGAGACTTACCTATAACTAGTTTGTAAATTAGTCACAGGTTTGTCAAAGTTACATTCTTATTTCAGTTAGTCAAAAAAGGTTTACTGATGTGGGATTTTTTTTTCACTAGAGTACTTGGTAAAAGTAGTGTAGATTAACTCAGAATTTCCATTCCAATTATGGAGGGGTTGGGGGATGCTGTTGTTGCAGTCATTGTGTTTCCTTAGTGATATTCTGCAACGATAATCTTTCACTCTAAAATATGCCAAAGACAAGAAGAATTAATTTAATAGCTATTACAGTGATTCCTCCAAATATACATTATCTTTTATTGGAATGGCAGGAAGTTTCTAGAGTTGGCATTGCTGTAGTAAATGCATGCATAGTCAATACTCCACAAGATTTTTGACAAATACAAGATGATATTTCACCTCTGATTGCATACTGTATATTGCAAAAAAATACTTTGTTTTCTATACACATATTATCAAATTATCCTAATTGTGATATAGCTTTTAATTTTTTATGTGAAACAGTTATTCTGTGTGCATAGCTTTTCTCTTTAGAGACAACATTCTGTTAAAAAACACTAACCCTTCTATTCATAGAATCATAGAATGGTAAGGTTGGAAGGGACCTCAAGGATCATCTAGTTCCCTCCTGCCATAGGCAGGGCCCCCTCCCACTAGTACAGGTCACTCAAGGCCTCGTCCAACCTGGCCTTGAACCCCTCCAGGAAGGGAGCATCCACAACCTCCCTGGGCAACCTGTTCCAGTGCCTCACCACCCTCACTGGAAAGAACTTCCTCCTAACATCTAGTCTAAATCTTCCCTCTGCCAGTTTAAACCCATTGCCCCTAGTCCTGTCATTGCAGGACTATTCATCTATCAAGTATCAATCATGTATCACTTTTGATACACACCAGGTATCACTCAGGCATCATACGTCAGTCAAGCATATCAAACACAAAACTGAGTTCAGATATATGTAAATTGGTTTGTGTTTGTTTATTTGATTGGTTGATTTTTAAACACTTGGCCAAGATTAATTTGCCTTTAATCCTAATTCTAGCTAACAATATTTCATCTCTCTTCTCTCTGTTAGTGTTTTGATATTTTAAGGTAAAAAATCTGGAGAAAAGACCAAGGCATAGTTTGCATTGTTTTATAAAAATTGTCTTCTCAGGTTTAACTGACTTATTCATCCAAAATGGAAGGAAAAAAAAAAATAAAAGGCTTACTCTATTAGCAGTTACTTACCCATCAAAGAGGATATTTAAAACTCACAAGAGAGTTTAATTTCATTTTGACCTAGTGGAAAAGAAATTAAGTGAGTCTGAAGAAGCAGTTTATTGATTTGAACAGTTGCGTAGTTATAATCGTGTAGAAAATATTGCATCATAAAATACATTATGTCTCCACAGAAAAGAAATTGCAGTGGAATCAGTGAACTGGTAAAGAGAGTTCATTAGAAGTAATGGGTAGTTTTCCCCAAAACTCTGACTCTCCTGATTAGTTTTGCTGCTTTCTATATATTGTTGCTAGCCAAAATCTATCAACTACCAGGACTTCATAAAAGATAACATCTAGGTTTTTATAGCTTCTAATAAAATGTTTCTATCTTCTGCAGTCTGATGTGGCTATGAATAATAAATACTGAAGTCAGTATATAAAGCTTCAAAACTTAAACTTGAGTTTGTTATTTTTGTATGTTTGCGTAATACTTTTATAAACGTGTTCACTATGGACAATACCTCTAGAAATGGCAGCAGATTGCTGCATATAAAGAGAGTACAGGATTCCTGAAATAGGGCTACAGGAAATCTTTTGCTTCATAGAAAGGAGATCACATTGGTGAAACCATTTCCATCCTGTCTTATACGTAAGCCTTAGAGACAAAACATTAAGAACATCCTGACACTTTGGTCTTTTTTTATTAATTTAGTCTAAAAAAGGATTTATTTTCATAGGTAGTGAGAGAGAGTGTTTTGTTTTCATTCTAAATCATTGATAAATATGTCAGTCATATTTAATTGCTGTTTTCTAGGAAATATTTAAAGGACTGGCAAATAAAAAAATAGTAAAGATGAAGTCCAGCCCATTGTAAATTGCAGTTCACATATAGCTAGGTGTAAGCAGCAATCATAGAATTGTTTCAGTTGCAAAAGACCTCTAAAACCATCAAGAATATTAACAGATCTCTGAAAATGTGTTTTTACTCTTCAAGTTCATTAAAAAAATATCAAATATTAAGAGTAACTGAAAGCAGACTATTACTTGCAGCTGCATTGCTCTGAATAAAAGTGGATTCACCCATTGTAAAAAAAAAAATGATTATTGGAAAATAAAACCAATTGTTATGTAAAAAAAATTAGAAGTTAACAAGAATTTATTTGGTACTTTGTAAAGTGTTTTGTCCCATGACTTCAGCAATTTATAAAAGGATATGCATTAACTTCTGGTTTTCTTACCTAGGCAATGTTTCTACTATTTAAAATAAGATTTATTCTTAGCTGAAGCCATTCTTATCTCCATTGATCTGGAAATAAAAATGGGCTGTTTATGGAAAACAAAGCAGTCTAATTTCAGAGTGAAGAGATTACACATTTTATCTATGAGTTAAACTGCAGTTGAAGCATAATTTAACTGTATGTTACAATGAAGGATTTAGCTAATCGGACAGAATAAACTAATAATAAAGTTGTGCCTTGAATAGTTTGGCTTATATCCTGTATAATTTAATGTGAGTTATAAAAGAAACTGGTGAAGGAAGGAAATCAAGATCAATGATTAATCCCTAGTAAATGCAGATAAGGGTATAGTAGGTGGTGTCTAACTCTGTTGGGACTGCTTTGCGTTGCTTTCCTCAGTTGGTTCACTGTCACTGGATTAAATTTTATCACTGTTTACTTATCCACTAGAGAAATGCACTTGTTTTTCCTAGGTCATAATGATCTTTAAAAGTCACAATAGTCACTGTAGATCTTATTTAAATGAGTTAGCGAGAAGGTATTTAGCAGATATTTGAGAGAGGAAGGTGAAGTTTGATGTGTCATCCTATGTTTGTCAGTTTCTCTTGGCTGAGAGAATATAATTGCGTAAACAGGTGCATGAATTATAAAGTCTGCTTTTTTCATAATTTTGTAGCCTTTCTTGTACCTGATTTATAGGGAAAAGAAAACAAACAATTAATCAAACAAAAACCCACAAAGAATCCTGAACAATTTCTGTGGATACCTCTTACACATAGATCAATATTCAAGATTTAATTTACAAGCCTTTGTTTTGTTAAAAAGAGAAACATAAAGTTTCACACACAATCGTGATTTTATTTTTTAACTATTCACAGCTAGGTGAAAATCCAAATTTGTTGCTCTAAAACGATTGCAATAACTATCAGAAAATATCTTGCAATATACCAGGTATCTATCAGGTCAAAATTCACAGGAAATAAAAAAAAAAAAAAAGCCAAAAATTACTCTGCTAAAAAGCAGAGTCTCTTAATTTGTACATCTTAATCTTTAACTTGAAATCTTTTATCTCCCAGTACCAGATAAAGAAATTTCTGTATCTAGAAATTATCTTCCTATGCACCTACTTGACAGCTGTCAGGTCACCTTCTGTTGAGAAGACATGTAGCAGAAAAAACTGCCCACATACAAATCAATAATTGTGTGGCTCTGTCACAAACTTAGTGGTGATCCCAAGTCCCTTTCAAAGCACTAACATCATACTTCACAAAGTACCTTCACAGAGAGCAGTACTGTTAACACTCTGCAGATCAGGACATGCTGTTCGTTGTAAGTTTGGGAATCCAAAGGAATGCAGCCTGGAGTTTCATAAAATATGAGTGTATATCTTTCTTCGAATAGGAAGGAAATCTGTGAAAATAAGACCTCAAGTGACGTTTTTAATGGTGTGTATTTGGAGAGAGTTTCTCTTACTTACCTTATCCTTGTCAGAATGATCACTGAAGGTGCATGCTTTTCTACTGCTTCTGCCAAAGGTCACTTCTTCCCTCCCTGATGTTTTTCTCCCCCCCGTTTCAATATAAAACAAAGTCAAATTAATTTTTCAGTAGTTTTCTGCTCTTGTTGGTGAAATTATAAAGATTATTAGCCACCAGGGAAGTTTGTGTGGAATAGTGACTGTCTTGTTCTGTGCCTTCACTCATCTGTCAATAAATACTGAACTTTTTATACTTGGAGTACTAGCACAAAATCTCACATGTTCTTAGGACTGTGAATGAAGCTAAGGAAAGTCAATATTCTCCCTGTTACTTGCTTTTCCACAGAGATCACAAGACCTGGTTTATATGCCAATAGTTCGTGTCAGGGTTTTTTTGGTTTTGTGGGGTTTGGTTTGTTTTTTTTTTTTGGTTGGTTGGTTTTGGTGTTTGAGTTTGTTTTTTGTTTTTGAGAAAAAACAAAAAAAGGATGTCCTGACATATACAGCTGAAATTACCCAGATTGGCAGCCATTAATAAACCTTTAATGAAGATAGTCCTTAGTAGACTGGACATGCCAGACATCAGCTGAAGGGCATCTGAAAAACACTTCAATAAAAAATGAAGTGAAAATTGAAGTTCCACGAAGATCCATTTTGCATTATAGCAAAGTTCCTGATATTTCCCCTTATTACTTAAAAAAATACAAAACAAAACAAAAATGCAAACTGTAGGACAATATGTTTTCTAAATTACCTTCTTTTGTGTTAACAAACTTGACTACAAGTTTATACTTCAATTATTGCTTTTTGGAGTTGTAAGCAATGCATTACTGTTCCTAATGGAGGTATTTTAGTTATAAAATGAGGAAAACGTACAAATATACCTAGAGCAATCAACCTTATGTCTTACAGTGTTAGCACTATAGTTTGGCAATGCTAATGTAATAATTGGCTTTTTTTAATCCATGAATAGGAAAGTATTTGAGAAATGTTTTAAAGTTTTGACCCCACCATCTTGCAAAAGACATTAATATTTACTATATATTTCTGATATATTCTTCCTTAAATGAAGCATGGTGAAATACTTGATATAATTCCACAGCAGATACCTTTTCCTTGTTAAAAAATCCTGCTTGCTACTCCAGAGGTGATTCTATTGCTAAGTTTCATAAATATACTAGAATGCCACGCTGAATTGTTTTGGGTTTGATTTTTTTTTTTATTCAGTCCCATATGATCTGTTAGTTTATACTGCTACTACTATATATCATACAGTACAATACCTTTGGAAACTGCTGAAAATTGGCATCATTGTACAAGAGATCTCTTACATAAATATATTTTGACTCTTTTGTTTGTTTATGGGACCCTTATGAGTGACATCCACTGAAGAGAAATATATTGCAATTTATGCTACCACTGGTGTGTTATTCACATTGTTTTTGATGAGCAAAGCTGAAATGGTGTCTGCAGAGTTAAAATAATTCATAATCTTGCCTACTATTCATATTTTAATGAAGTTTCTTCTGTTGCACTGCATTGTATTGACTCATTAATTTTTATTTCTAGGATTGAAACATAGTAGAATATATGGAATAAGTTTGATTTATATTTCAAGTATATTGATTGATAAATGCACCGCACATGTATTACATCAGACATTTACCCGTTCTGAGATTTACAATCGTAATAGACTTGTAAATACCATTTATAATTCAGAATTTTTCATGTTAATTTAAGATTTTATGGGGAGTTTTGCAGTTAATCTTACTCATATCAGAATCAATTTATATATACCAGACTTATTTTTCCTTTTTCATCAATGAAGACTGATATGAAAGAGAACTTTCAGGCATGCATCATATAAGGGAAAAGATCTTAATAGGTTTTTGTTTGCTTGTTTGTTGGGGGTTTTTTTGTTGGTTGGTTGTTTTTCTTCTGGCTTCCAGTTACTCTATAGATTATTGATATACGAATATTAATTTATACTTTTTCTGTTTTTTCCACAGACAAATGTTGAGCATAGGTAGGATGAACCAGGATAGTGGGATTTAAAGGAATAATGGCTTTTTTCCACTCCATGCTTCTTCCACCCTACTTCCACCTTTTAAATGCTTACTCCAAGTCCCTTCTCACATAATCTTCTTTTTTTTTTGACTAGTGGTTGATTTCCTTAAGCCGTTACACCCTTGCTTTTATTTAAGAATGCTCTTTCTATCAGATAACAACTTTGAAAACTATTCCTATTGCATTTTCATACTCATCGCAAGTTAACTGGCAATTAATGTGGCCATGGAAAAAATGTGATTGATGGTACTTCATTATAGGTACAAATATTTTAAATATCCAGAAGGAAGACTCTCAACATTTCATATTCAAACCTGGAATTAATCAAAATTTTCACAGGAAGCTTTTGAAACTCTGTTGTCTTTTTAGAAATTCCATCTTCTTCCTCTTAATAATTTATGCAGTAAATGCTCTCTGTTCAAGAAGATGTCTTCAAAGAATTCTAATGACCTGCTAGTGCTCTGGTTTTTTATCCCCTGTCCTGAAGTTTTGGTTAGTTAATAATATTCTTCTTGTTTAGGGAAGATCTTCTGATAGACTCTATAGTCTTCCTTTATTGTACAATTGTAGCTGGTTATACATAGCTTATGATCTTTTCCTGTCTTATCTTATGGAGATTAACATCAGAGTAACAACTTTTTTTTTTGTTCTCAGTGATTTTGATTGTACCCTCTCTCTGAATTGCTTCAGAGCAGATGAGTGAACTTAGAAGATGGTGATTTTGTACACTCTAACTCTCCTAAGAGGGCACAGCCCAAATTCTAGAATTCCGTGTCAATCCAAATACATGATTATTGTCTAGTCTTGCATTATCATAGAAAGAAAACATGAGAAAAACATCATGTAAAATTTCCCAAGGCATTTATTTTTTTTTCTGATTATCATTCCTAGATCTGAGGAGACTATTTAACATAACTAATTTATCTGTCCATCCTTTTTCTTACATGACAAATACTGACAATGCTTAGTGAATTCATTCAAGGAGTAAATCTGACTTATATATTTGTTTCAACAGTAATAAGGATACCTAATTATCTTCAGCAGAACTGGCTAACTATCTGGGTCACATGCCTCTGTCTATTTTCTGATTCAATAATTTCCCAAATTAACCAGCATATCTGTATATCAGAGTTGCTTGATTCACAGTTTGAATGTTTTTCAAACTCATGTGTTTAGCTTTGCTCTTTTGGGTTAATACAAACTTCAATAAAATAGAATAGTTGCAGTATTTCAGGATTTGGTCACGCTTTTTCTAATGTTCTAGCTCTGATACTTACATTATTTTAGAAAATCAAGTTATCCTGACATTTCTAAGGGAAAATATGTCAGTGTATTTTATAGAATAATATAGTGTAGTCTTTGTCTAATTCACTCCAGATCAGCATATGGAACGAGCGTACTCTGGCCTAAAAACAGCATGCTGGTGCTAAGGTAGGATAACCATACATCATAGAAACTACTTCAGATAATGCTGAACCATTATGTTGTAACCTGAAATCTATTGCTAATTGCATCACTATTATTGCAGTAACTTGTATCTGTTTTCACTACACACTATTTCAGAAGTAAACTAGACATTGTTACAATAAAATTGATTAGCTACAATTTAAAACACTTTTAATTTTTCTGCTGCTGTTTAACTGTATTAATGTTAGAGGCAAACAACTCATCCACTGAAACACAGAGAATATTCTGAAAGTAAAACAAGAGTTAGAGTCCAACGGTAAAAAGATCTGTTCTGGGAGAGAAATCTAGTGAATGTGACATGACTAAGATTTATAGGTAAGATATTCTTGTGGACCCAGTTTGTATTTTTTTTTTAATCTCTTCTGAAGAATTGCTGTTGTTAATTTTTCTTTTCCACTTAATAAATACTAGCAAACCATGATTATCACTCTCTGATGTGCATAGTCCACCTCTTCAAGAGGCTACTTAGCTTGTTTGAAAATTAATCCTCAAGTAGCTTTATAAGGGTCAGAGCTGGGGTAAGTGGAAGTGAATGAAGGTATAGAGTAAGCTTTTTATGTTGTTTGCATTCACATATAGCACGTGCTTAATGAGTAGACCTAACCTACCAAAGGCGTGTACCTACAGACTCTATATTTAAAATGTATTATACATGGTACTCTTAAGAAAATACGTTATGCCTCAAAAATATATTTTATCTTGGAAATAGTGACTAAGTAAACTAGCTTAATTAAAAAAAAAAAAAAAGAAAAAAAAAGGAAACCCTAAGAATATTTTTCTTCAGAGTGTCTGTAGATTCCATGCCTGAAAAAATGCTAGATGTTAGATGCATCCCAGCATTTGTTAGTTTCTTTTAAGGTAGGTGCTCTGCTGAGGTGGATAAAGGCTGCTGAATGGAAACTCAGAAAAGGCCATAATTTTATCATTTAAACACATTATTTGAATAAATAGTGATTTAGAATTCTAGTGCTGTCTTCTGGCACAGAGGCTCAACTGTACTCTTAAACACAAGAGCAAAACCTCAATTTCAGAACAGAATAACAATAGCTGTTCCTGTTAGAAAATGATAACACACCTTATCTATGTTTCATTATAAAAGTATAAATACAAACAGTCATACTGAAATTAATGGCTATTGTAGATTTACACCAATGAAACGATGCTCAGACTCTGGACCAGTGCCTCACATTAGCTTCTTATCATAAATTCATGTGTGAATTTTGATAGCAAAAATCTTGAAATAGTGCATGTTCTGCATAATGAAAGTTGATTTAGCATACAATGTGAATTGCTGCTAAAATTATCTTTTATCTGCTATGATCTCTTTTTTTCAATGGAAAAGTCAGATGTTGGTGTTAGAGTAAGGAAAGGGTTTGTAAACATTTTGCTATGTAAACAAATTCAGTACTTTTTGGAGTTCTTTTCTCAAATAGCATTATTTATCTTTACACAATGTAACACAAATAACACAATGGGTTTCAAACTGAGATGTATTCCAGATTAAGTGTTATATATTGGCAATTTGCAACTCATTAAATTTCAGAGCTATTGCTTTTTTTGTACATGGATTTAAATTTTTCAGCATGATTAACACTTTGTCACTATCATTAATTGCTACCACAACATTAACCACTATCTAAACACCTTGAAAGAACATGAGATTAGAATTAGGAAACTGAGGTCCTGATGCAAGGAAGTCATTGAACACCTGTTTTATCCCACTGAATCCAAATCTAAAATTAAGCTTATATTTGTGGGCTTGTCAAATTGAAACTTGAATGTGGCAAGTCCTCTTCGAGAATGTAGAATTGTTTGTCACGTGCAAAAAAGAGAAACTATTAAAGTCAAAGCACAAAGCTAGGAGAGAGAGAAGAGCAAAATTGAATCACTAAAAGAGGAGCCTGTCAGACTAAATATGATAACAGAAGAAGTGGTATGTATTATGAAAAAAGTACTCCCAAACCTCTGAGATTCAGGATAAAACAGCCCAGTATTACAAAGGGTTTGGAGATCTCTAAATTGAGCTTTTTAAGGCAGCAAAATGTGGCTGGTGTCCTCTATCGTGCTTATTTTCCTCTAGACCTCCATATATATATATTCAGACATCAGAATAATATTGCTCTCTCAAACCCAAGTAAGACTTATTTTCATTTTTGCTTCTTTCCTTTTCCTCCCAGCCATGTATGACCTATATGTGTATCCTATCCTTTCTGTGTTTATTCTTTGAAGTGGTTATATTATCTTCTCAATGACTGTACCAACGCATGCTTTCAGGACTACTGGACATCTGTGTTTCATCTGAAACAGCAAGTTGTATGCAGTGGGAATATAATACAGTGAGCCAAGGCATTGACATTTATTAAGAAAAAATGTGGGCAAAGAGGAAGATTCATTATTCCTAAATTCAACTGCTGCTTTTTTGTCCAGAATTACTACAGCCATATTGGAAAGCTCGACAGCAACACGTAAGTTCCTAGAACAAAAACTAAAGTTATTTAACCCTGAACACACAAACAAAATATTAGCCATATCTAACAAAAATTTACAGTCTAGCCACAAAAAAACCTCAAACAAAAACAAAACCACCAACCCCCCCAAAAAACAACTGATTAGGAGGGAAAAAGGATCAGTTAGAGAATGCAAGTACTCCTTCACCAGAAATTTGTAACTCTTAGTAAAACCTTTGAATCTCATTTCCTGCCTCTGTTAATTATAGACAGCTGTCATGGGTTAAGTTGAATATTTGCTGCTGTTATTCAAAACCCTCCTGCCTCACACCAGCTTCAAAATGAAAGTGCTGGCTGGATCAAAGTATTATGGGGCTTGAAGTTCATATTGTAACATGAGAGGTTTCTTGTTCCAGTTGCTGGTTTTGGGTTCTGGAATGACAGCAGGACAGAAAGGGATGCGGGAGTAGCTCCCTGGCTTGGATTTTTATCTCATCCTTGCTGCTGTTTTCTGTTGCTGTTTTCTGCTGTGTTTTTTCTCCTAATAGGCTAAGGTAATTGTGCATTTGTGTTGTTTCATTTATATTAACCTCTTAGCTCATTCTCTTTGTCTCAACTAGGAGTTTTTTCATGTGACACTTTTCCCTCGCTTGTGTGTTGGGGGTAACAGACAGATTAACCCATTGATTTGCTTTAACCTATTACAACAGCACCCTTGATTATGTAACCTTTGCATGGCAATGCAACCAAAATATGAACATATTTCAGTAGGATATATTCTCTTGTCCAGTTCCTCATAGTTCAAATTTCCATAGCTGTTCGCAAGATCACGGGGGCAGGCACAGAACAACTGAGACAAAACGTCGTGTAGAAAAACAATGAAAGGTCCCAATGCTGTGCCTGTACTGGCTTTGTTGAACAGAGTGATGAGAGTTTACTGAGAACTTTTTTTTTCCCACAAACATGAACAGAATATACATGTTTTTTTCACTGCAAATAAACTCGGTAAATGCATCAGTGTGTTCCATGCACACAAGTGCCTGGACAGTAGTCTTCAATGGTGGTTTTGCTGATTGTCTCCAATATCAGTGTGTGAAATGCGAATGGAGATGTCAGAGGAAATTAGGAAGTGTTTTATGATGTAATGACTATAATTTCTGATTTATAGCATATAAAAGCTGAATGTTCTCATCATGGTAGTATTGTCATGATAAGGAGTAATCTGGGATGTGTTTTGTGCGATAATTTTCTCTTAAAACTCAGTGGTAACAAACACATATGTGTTCTCAAACATGTACTCATTCACGCGTTGACTACAATTTATCAATGAAATCGAAGCTTAAACACACTGATTTGGAGTCCCAATCTGGCAGTGCAGCTGATGAGACAGCAGCCTCTTGTGGTGAAACAATGGAGAGGTAAGGAGGAGGTAAATCCTCCAGAGGTGTGGAAGTTTGTTTGCAGAGTAACACCAAAGTTTCCAATCCTCTTGTAGTGCAGATGCAATGATTGTTAAAGAAAGGCATACACAGGTTGTCTAATGGTTTCCAAAGGGAATAAGATTCATTTGCTTGTAGACTGGGATGACCTTTTAATTCCCAAGTGTGAATGTTAATAGACTTTCTCATTAAAGAACCTCATTAAAGTGAAAATCCCATTGAAAATATTAACTATGCCATGATAACACTGAGAAACTCATACAGAAACAGTAAATGTATTCCAAATGTCCTGTTAATCCAGTGAGATTAACTATTGACCATGTTGCCTCAAACCTACAATGACAGTAATAATAGGTTTAACTCCATATTCACTGCTCTATGAAAAAAAGTAACAGTTAAAAAGCATCCTGATATATCTGTTTTTTGCAGTATTCTTTATTGAGGACTTGATTGCTTCACTATAGATTTTTCAGGTCTATTGTTTTAGCTTACCTCAGCAGTTTTAGTAACTTCATATGCTACAAGTAATATGGCAGAAGAGGATATTTCATAATTACTAAAGTGTGTGAAAATAAGGCCAAAATACAGTACGTGTAGAATGTGAGAAAATCAGTATTTGGTTTTGTCAAAGGCTGACTGACAACTGAACCAATCATTTAATTATTAGTACACCTTTATTGTTCTTTATTTCAGGTTTTGAAATTGCTTTCCTGTAATGCTTTACTTTTATTCTTATTGTCTCCCTGCTTCTATTAGTTGATTTCGTGAAAGGAAGGTCTTGACTCCCAAGTCACATGGCTTCCACTCTGTGGCCCAGTCTCAGACAGAATGTTCATACTACTTAGTTCTGTGGGATATGACAAGTCCTTTGCATCTGGGCAACTTCTTTCTTGCAGATAATTGTGGAATTTGGAAGTGGTAATGATTGTTTCAGATTTTTCTTATCTCACAGATAAACCATGTCTGATTGTGAGTCAGAATGCAGTATCTGGGGTGTATGGATGTGGAAAAAAAAGTTTCACATTTAGAGTCTTTCTCTTCAAATGCTGGCAAATTTAATTTTACTGCAGCCTGTTCTGTGCATGGTAAAATTGATCTTGATGTCCTTTTATTGTAACTAATGTTGACTCTATACCCAGTGCACACTTGTGTGATAGCAGATGAAATATGTCCGCAAGGGGCACATCAGTTATATTTGTGGAGGTGAAAAGACCAGTTCTTAGGCAGGATGGTGTTCAACTTACCTGCAACAGCTGACTTACTGCCAGGCAGAACAAAAGTGAATCAGCTTTACAGTGGAAATTACAGTATGTTTAAATAAGCATGGCATTTTTTCCCCATAGTTCTAAGAGCTCAGACAGAAACATCTGTTAATCTGTTCCTTTGGGACAGTTAAAGGCTTTGCATCAACACATGCTGACTGACAAGTTGCTAGTGCCTAAATGACTGAAAGGAAGGAATTCCAGGCCCCTTCTATTGCTGAAGAAGATAAGATGATTTGGCACCAGGATCCTATTTGTATGTCATCAGTTCTCCTTTACGCTGTACAACAGATGAAGAGAATGTGTTTTGTGTTGATGTATCTCACACATCTACACTTAAGTAGTATGTGTACTACTCCATTTTATAAGATTTTTCTACAAACTGACCTTTTAGTGCAATGAGATCACTTATGCATTTAGCATGAAATATGTGGTTAAGAGCCTTGATGGACTGAGATATTGGATGTCTTCTTCAGGGCAAGTAGCGGTTTCTTGCTTGCTGCTTAAAGAACTCTATTTCCCTACCACCGAAATAATTACTAAAGAAATCTTGCTGTGACGGCTGTTATATTTTCTAATCCTAGCAGATGCATTAGCAACAGTCCCCATACTGAGTTACATGATGCTAGATAAAATGATTTGATCTTATGCCACAGTGATTTTTTTTTTGCAGCATTCTTATTGTTGCTTAGTTCGTAAGTTAGATGCAGAGTTCATTTATACTTTTATAGCTGATAATATGCCCCTCTGGGACATAATTGGACATAATTGACATCACTGTACTTGCCAACCATGGAATGAAAGGCTTTTATGTGTTCCAAGTGGTTACTTCATGAGCTTTTTTCCAAGGAACTCTTTGAAAAAATATAAAAATAATAAAGGGAACCAGGAAACTTGTACCAACAAATTTAAGTTCTATTCAAAAGAAGTGTTCTGTATAGGTAACTAAAGGGAAATAGGTCTCAATTTATTCTGAGCCTGCCCAGAGAACGAAAGGGTCATTTATTCAGAAAAATGTCCTAATCTAATTTGAATTTATCAGAAGACTCACAAATCTATATTGCTGTGAGTGTATATTCAGCCTGATAAGATATATGAGAGAATAATTAAAACGAGAATGATTCTCAGCTCCTCAGTACAAAAGTGACATCAACATACAGAACAAAGTCCAGCAAAGAGATGATGATTAAGGGACTGGAGCATCTCTCCTATGAAGAAAGGCTGTGAGAGGTGGCACTATTCAGCCTGGGGAAGAGGAGGGAGAACTCATCAATGTCTATATCTACAGGGAGAATGCAAAGAGGCTGGAATTAGCCTCTTCCATGGTGCCCAGTAGGACAAGAGGCAAAATGGGCATAAACAGAAACACAGGAGCCTGTAACTGAACATCAAGTAACACTGGGGGTTTTTTTGTTTTGTTTTTTTTTTATTGTGAACACGGACACACGTCGCCCATGAAGGTTGTGAAGTCTTCTTTATTGGAGATATATCAAAAGCTATCTGGATATATGTGGAGGAATACCTTGCATTAAATGGACATATGAGCCATCCAACCTTTGTTAGCGATTGTCGTAACTGATAGTTGTGAACCAAAAGTTTCACAGCCCGCATGAAGGTTTATCTGAAGGACGAGGGCACCAGCTGCGAGCAACTGCTGCCAGAAGAACAACAGGATGATTAAAGCAGAAACTAAGATTCACATGCAGAGTGCTTGAACAGATAAGACTAACCAATTGTTAATGCCACTGAGCTTGTGCCTTAATGATTTGGACCAATTGCTTAACAATGAACTAAACCACATAGTCTGTTAGAAAGTATATAAGTGTATGCTCATATTCAATAAATCTGCATTGCTTAGATCATACTGGTCTGCATATAGCTTTGTCTGGGATCTTCCACAGATATAATCCTGGAAAACTGGTTTTAAATGGCTCTGTTTGAGAAGGGTGGCTGGAGTAGAAGAAATCCAGGTGTCATTTCCAATGTCATTAATATATTCTATGATAAAGACATACATCAAATGAAACTCAGGGAATTAATCAGTTCACAGAGCCACTTATGGAACAAGCCATTGTTCTGTTAGAGAGAAGAGACGTTGCAGAGGTTATGAAATGTTTTTCTTAGGGGAACTCTGTAATTTTGTCTTTCAAGGCTTTTACCATTAAATAGCAGTGGAAGCCTCAGAATAAATTCTCTTGTCATTTACATTGTTGGAGTTGAAAGCAGTATTTGGCCCACAAAGAACTAAAATCAGTTTTGTGCTGCAATAAGTATACGTTATTGTAGTAGGGCTTCAAATACAGCATAATAAACAATAAGCCCTTGGATATATTTGGTGTTATAAAAGTCTCAGGACAGTTGGCTCCCAAACAAGCTGAAAGGGAATTAATAGTTACTTGAAGTTCTTGTACTCATTTCAACAGCACTACAGAAATATGAGTGAAGGTAAGATTTGGCCTGTGGAGAGAGCCGTGATAAAGATGAATTAATTTAATAGATTTTTCTAAGGCTTATATGGGTACAGCTGCTTGTCTTTATTTAATTTTAATTCTACAAATTTAAAGAGCAATTTAAACCAGAATTATAGAATCTAGAGGGGGAAAAATGCCTATTAGATCATTGAGCTAATCTCCTACCACTGCACAAATATTTATTATTATGCATTTTCAAGTATTTTGTCCAGAATTGCTCTTTAAGTCAAAAATAACAGGGCTCCCAGCCCTTGAAGAGGATTAGGATTTCCTGTCCAATAGCCCTCAGGACGTTTTTCAGATAGTCTTTCTTTTCCCTTTCATTATTTACTTCATGTAGTTCCAATATTTCAAGAAAACATTAGGATACGTAATAACATTTTATTGTCTGCTTTCTGCTGATAACCCACAAGGAAACAACAACTACGTCTTTTGGAACAATGCAGCTTTTCTTGCTCCAGCAGAGCTGCAGTGAAAGTACAGCCCTCTGTGTTATGGGTAGCATAAAGATCTATGTTTTGGGGGGTTTGGCTGTATTGTAACCTCTAGAAGGAATTTTAGATTATCTTTCACAGACAGGAACGTTCATTTTCTTTCTTGTTGTCTTGTGAACACGTATCTCTTGTTTGTTTGATAGCAAGTATCCTCAAGTTTTTGTTTCTTTGCTCCCTCTCACAAATAATTTTGTTCATGCACTGTCAGTTTTCTTTCTCCAAAGTCTTAGGTATTTTTTGACTAAGAGTTCTTTCAATTTTTTAGATTTGTGGGGGGAGTGTTTGTTTGTTTGTTTCCTGTTGTTTCTCTGCACTTACCTACTCCATTTACTTCTCAGTTTCTTCTGACATTATCTTTCAGAATTTTCTCTTGCACTCTGTTAGTCCTTTGTTCCATCTGTTTCTCTTTTCCCCATATTTCCAGCTATTCATCCACATCTCCTTCTGCATATTGCAGAATTGAT
The DNA here is from genome assembly GCA_013399055.1 of Ramphastos sulfuratus. Taxonomy (NCBI): domain Eukaryota; kingdom Metazoa; phylum Chordata; class Aves; order Piciformes; family Ramphastidae; genus Ramphastos; species Ramphastos sulfuratus. The sequence continues at coordinate 16,161 of WBNM01004915.1, forward strand.
TTATTTCCATTATTTTCTTCTGGACTTTTTTAATACATAAAGTGTTACGGATGCTGAGGAACAGAATATTTTGTGGTAGAGATATCTTATTTCTGCCTTTTGATTATTTCCTAGGACATTCTTAAACAGTGGTTAGATCAAGCTGATCTAATGAGGTCAAGCTGATCTAATGAGGTCAATCACTTGGCGCAAGGGGGAGAATTAGGATCCAGACCCAACTGATTAAATCTGGAAAAGCTCTTATTATGAGGAACTCAGCTCTTAGGGTGTCAGGGCCCTGAGACCAGCACTCACAAGCACTTAGTGCCCTGACCAGTTTCAGTTGTCTTATGTATCCTCTACCTTTTGGTCCAGCTTTCCTTGAGCTCAAGTCCATATCTCTTGTCCTTTCCTGAGCTATGGTGTGTGTAGCCCTGAGCCCAGCCCAGTTTCCTGCTTGTCCTGCTGTTTTTATTGGATTTAACAGCTTGATCTCAGCCCTGACTGTTGCATCACATTTGTTTGATAATTACTGGGATTGACTTTGTTACTGCCACCAGTCCTGCTTGGTCCTGAAGTCCATACCTCAGCTTGAGACAAGGTCACCTTTAATTCATCCTCCCTCATGTAGCAGTCCTCTTCTTGCTGCTCTGTAATGGTGACTGCACCAGCCACTTTCCTATAGCTGATGGCTATGTAGTTACTAAAGCAGTCTAATATGATGTTTTTGCTGATGAAAGAGCATATTAGTGCTCAAGTTGTCTAACAAAATCTTTAATATTATTTTGTGCAAAGTTACTTTCTAACCACTCGTCCCCCAGCCTGTACTATTGTAAAGGGTTATCTCATCTCATATGAAAGACTTTGTATTTTCCTTGCTGAACTTACAAGAGTCATGTCATTCTACAGGCTTTAAACAGTGTTAGCTCCAATAGAAAACTTTGAAGAGCAGCATTTTTAAGTAGTCAGACTTCACTTGAATTTTATAAACTCAGAGTCTAACCTTAATGAAAGAAGCAGATTTGTACGTAAGATTCTAAAACTCTCATTTGTGACTTTAGGAACTATTAGAAAGCAAAATCTGCGGTGCAATTGTTTTTTATTTATTTTTAAAATTTTTAATCTCATCTTCTTTCTCCTACAAAAGATAAAGACAATGAATTCAAAAGCTGTAGCTACAGAAAATTGGGCAGCTCTGAATAACCTTTTGCTAAACTGGGACAATACTTACCTCTACTGTTGTCTTATTTCTCATTTTATATTTTGGAAAGTCAGTGAGAATAGACAAGTATCTATCCATTTCTCTTACATTCATGGCTTTGAAATATTTTAGTTATATTACAAGATCTTTTAACATTTCAAGCATAATAGCCACATCTGAAAGTGTATCTTTAAAAAGAAAAGTAGAAATACTCTTCTTCCCATAAAAACAGAAAAATGCATTTTTGCTCCTCAAGATACTTCATACAATTGCTTCAAATTGTTATTATTCTAAAGGACATTCTTCTCCAGCATACTCAGGACTGTTGAATGGATGTTTCAGTAAAAGGTGCTGTGAGCCACTGCTCTCAATTGAAAAAAGTATGCAATTGCCTTTTTGACAATCACTTTCTTTAAAAATCTGTTATGCATTTCAAATAATGCAAATAAGTCCAGAATATCTTACTACACAGTTGCTGGCTATGTGTATGTCAGGTTATTTCTTTTGGCAAGTGTTTGAATCTGATTTTATTTAATTGCCCTTTGCGAGTTTGAATTCTTGAACCTTGGCTAGGTTCAAGACCAGTCTTTGTTGTCAGATGTCTCAACTTTCTGATTTGAATCAGTTTTTATTTACAAGATGGACTTTATGTGATTGGTAATGTTACAAAAATGTTATTATACAAAGCACACAGAAAAAACAAATCTAGAATGACCTTTTTGTTCTGTAGCTGAGTCAGAGACACTTTAAAAGTGGTTTAAAAAAAATAAGGAAAAGGAAATTCTTGAAGCAGTGAAGATAACTTAAAGGAGTATATGCATTTGAGTAACATCCAAATTACTATTTACATCCGGTCAGTTTACCTTATTTTTGTTGGTTTTCCTCTGATGCACGTGCTATGTATTTAATGAAATCAAATGCAGGGGGAATAAGAATGTTGTTGTTATTATTGTGGTTGTCTGTGTCGTGGTAGGCCTAAGCAGGTCAAAATAGGCTTATACATGTCCCAGCTTGCCCAGACATATTCTTCTGCTCTGTCTCTCTCTGTTGTGGGGAGAAGCAACCATGGGAAAGAGGACAAAGAACCTGAAGCCACTGAGTCTAAGGACCCTGGCATGCTCAGACTTGTTTTACTCTTGCTTATATCCTGTGGTGAACAGGGTAGATACACTTGGCTTGTGCCCACCTCTTGCAAGGCCTATGGTTTTCCCATATTTGGATAAAGTAAGCCTATGTCTTCACCTAATATGGTCAGGCTTTTCTAACTGCCATTCTGATTGACTATTTTGTGTCCAAAGGCCCATTAGTCTCGGGTTANCTTATTCCTTAAATGTTTTAGATCCTATGTTATCATTTGTATAATGTTTCCATGACTGTTGCAAGAGAATCTGATTATTATTGAATTTAGTGGTCGAGGGGGTGAGACTCCTAAATACCAAAATTAATAAACAATATTAATTTTGAAAATACCATCTCGCAATCAATTATACAGTCTGTAAAAAACTGTGTCTTGCTCTGCCACTGTGCACAGTTAAAAATGACCTTATTTTCTAGAAGATTACAAATATATGCTTCCATCTGATTTTTATTCAACTCAGCTTTGTTACTTTTCCGGTAGTATTGTAAATTATGATTAATAAAAAAATGAGAGTCTACCACAGTTCTAGTCATAACCTCATAGAAATGCTCTGCATCATATTGAAGAAAAAAAAAGCGATTTAGTGAAAAAAAATCCTACTTCAAGAAGCAAAAGAATTTTTCAATCAGTAGTACCCAACTCTATGAAATACTCATTTTATAAAGTGAAATACATGGAAATATGAATTCTGGTAAAATGTTTTCTCTACTAGAAAGCACAAGTTGTTGTTTTTGTTTCTTTTGAATGTCCTTAAAAATGCCTTGCTTTTGTTTTAGGAAAGACAAAAATTAGATGTCTCCTGAATTTTACAAAAACTTTTCTAGCATATTGCAGATATGCCGTTTCCAAAGAAGACTTTCTGCTGTGTCATTTGCAAAGTATTTAATAAATTAATCTATATAGCTTATCTATATAGCTCTGTTCCAAGATAGCAGAAGTGAAGAATAATTAACTCATTATTAAATAACTTGAAAGTTAGTGCCAGAGAAGTGTAAATCCTTAACAAGACTTTTTAATTTAAAAACTTTTTTCTTTTCTTATTACAAAAGATTTTCTTTTACAGATATACAGCATAATTATTATAGAAATTAAAGCAATTTTAACAGCCATAATATTCCTAAACTATCTTCAGATAAATATGCATATAGTGGTCTGGGGGTTATGAAATATTCAGCATGTGGAAAGAAATACTTTGAAAGGTATATATGTGCTGCACTCCAGTAATTGAGTTCGCAAATTGCTTCCAATAGAAACGTGAAAGTTGCTTTTCCTCTGTCCAACTAATTTCACCTAATTTTCATGCTTATGAGAAAGAAGTAATTTGTAAAGATAGTTTAAGAAACTAAATTTGCTCAGAGATAAAATACTGAATTTTTTACTGATTTTTTTCCCCAAACATCCAGGTATTTAGTGACATTTGTGCAATATTAATCTAACAATACTTACAATACTCAGATACACTACCAGTATTGTTCAAGAGAAATCCCAGAGCTATATTTGTCTTCAATTATGGTAAACTTTTCTAAGAGTAACATTAGAACTTCTTGTCAGGGAAGTGAAGGAGATAGAGAGGAAATACCTTCAGGTCTTTTCTCCAGCAAATAGAAATATCTCTGCTTAATCAGAAAGAATAGCACTCTTTAGTAATAAATGTCTATTAAATGCATTCTCTCTAAGTATTTGTATATATTTTTGAGAAAAGTTATCAATTTCTCAGGTGTTCAAGACAAGACTCAGGTACAGGTTCTGTTAACAAGTGGAAAACAGTAGAAATTCTCAGGAGACATTCAAGAACTCTGAAGGCGTGTGATGAAGGAGGTTAAACTCCTATAAAACAAAATATGAAACAAAATAAATTCAAATGCAGGTATTCATTAAAATGACCTTCTGTAGCAGAGAATATTTTACCTACCATTCGAAAGACAGACAAATGAGATCCTGGATGTCACAGATCTTCAGTACGTAATTTGGTTGAAGCAACAATTTAAAATTAAAATTATGAAATACTGCATGGATCATAAAAATTAAATACATCATGGATCATAAATATTGGTAAGTGATGGCGGTAGGTAGACACATTTGTCTAAGGTTTCAAAAAGCTTTTGACAATGTCTTTCACAAGAAGCTATTAAAAATGACCAGTCTGAAGGGGAGAGCTAAAATTCTCTCATATATCGGAAGCTAGATGAGACACAGAAAACAAAGAAGAGATGTCTTTGAAGAGGGTGAAATATTAACAGTGATGTGTTTGAACATTAGAAGAAAACCCTTCTGGTTTGTTGTACTGCTTGCATTAGCAATCTGGAAAGGAGGAGAAATAAGTACAGCAGATAGTAGATAGAAGTTTTAGGAGTTTTCAGCAGAATGAAGTCCCCATCATATCTGTCTGATGGTAAACAATGCCCAGTGCTGGCAATTTGCTAAATGCTCTTCAATATCTTTGGATCTGTAATTAAGATATCTCTTAATTAAAGAAAAGAAAACTCCTATATATATTCTCAGTGATAGATGTATTTCCCATCTCCCCAAAGAAAAAAACTTTAATGTATCTTTGTTTCAGAGAGCAAACAAGAGAACACAACAAAAATAAGTCATTTTATGTTGACTCCTGATTTTAATGGTAGGCTTTAAAGTTGAATATATGTACATGGATGTATAGTAGTTGTGTAACCAGAGATCGCTGTGACAGAAGCATTGCATTTGGGAAACAACTGAATTAGTACATAATTCTGCAGAGCTGATTGTTGTGTTCCATTAGCATCTTGCCCTGCACACTGTCTCACTGAGTAAAAGTTTGAAACCAATCACCATGAGAAGCAGTTGAAAGTCTACTCTTATCTGTACTATGAGCTGTGTGGGGTTAATTTGGCTTCACCTATAGGCAAATAAGTCTAGGTCTACAGAAGTCCTGTTGGTGGGTGCAGAATCACAGGAGAACCTGAGAGCCTTTTGTCTTTCAAGAGAAAAGCAATAACAGATTTTTTTCCTCTCAGTTTGCTGGTGAAGAAAGGATTGTGTGTGTGTGTAAAGGATAAAAGGATTGTATACACACACACACATATA
>WBNM01004918.1:0-13560 GCA_013399055.1 Ramphastos sulfuratus
GTTGCAGCAAAGAAAGAGTAGTCAAAAGTGCATAAAGTTCTACAAATGCCATCAATGTGGCTGATCTTATAAAGACATTTAAATAGTGTTTTGTAATGAGATGAGATGTGTTTATGAAAATCTTTTGTAACACACAGTTGTTTTCTGGTTATCTCACGGCAAAGTGCATAAGAGAGTTGTCAATTAAAGATGAGTTACACATTTTTCTTCCAGAAAAAGGTGTGTGTTCCATATTTGCTGCCTTTCTGTGTTGACAAGTGGCCATCAGCAACGTGCTGCATAGTAGATGTTTTAAAAAACCCAAACAGACTGGCGTGTCCCTTCAAGGTAAGGGTGATGTCTTAAGAATGGGTGAGAAAATAACTAGATTTCAAAAGAAGATCATCTTGAAAAGTGAGTTTGACAAATACTTTGTTACAGAGTTTTGTTTCTGAAAACAATGTGACAACTGTAAAACTTCCCATATCTGCATAAATTAAACCCCCTGAAAACAGAGTTTTATAGGTGTTTTGTAACCTGTTTACAAATTCAACAAGAAAAGTGCCAGTGGATTTTGAAGTGATTTTTTAAAATTTTAAACCTTTGAATTAGGTCAAAAAAGCAACTGATTACATTTGTATGGGTTTTCCATAAAAGCCTTTGCATAATTGGTGGATGAGATTAAAAATGAGTGTCATGCTTTAGCAAGCACAGAGAATGATCATAGAATCATAGAATGATAAGGTTGGAAGGGACCTTGAAGATCATCTAGTTCCAACCCCCTGCCATAGGCAGGGACATGCCCAACTAGAACAGGTCACTCAAGGCCTCATCCAACCTGGCCTTGAACACCTCCAGGGAGGGAGCAGCCATAACCTCCCTGGGCAAGCTGTGCCAGTGTCTCACCACCCTCACTGCAAACAACTTCCTCCTAACATCCAGCATAAATCTCCCCTCTGCCAGTTTAAACCCATTGCCCCTTGTCCTGTCATTGCAAGACCTTGTCAATAGTCCCTCCCCAGCCTTCCTGTAGGCCCCCTTCAGATACTGGAAGCCTTCTCTTCTCCAGGCTGCAGAGCCCCGAATCTTGTAGCCTGTATTTCATATTGTTTTAAATTCACTGACATCTCAAGAGAAGATCTTTCTAAAACACTGCATGAAATGGAAATGCATACTGAATAAAACACAAGAAACCAAAACAGAACGGGTGGTTGTGACATCTTTTTATATAAGTAGAATGATGATGGAATCATCTTGGTAAAAGAAGTGATGGTCCCTATGTGCTGGTTTGAGGCCAATTGNTGTTAAAGGAATATTTTAAACCCCCAAACTCTGTAATTTGTAAATATCCAAAAGATTACCAAGAATTTCTGTGTTGCACAGTAATATTGGCTTACATATTCAAAGAAATGCTCTAATCCACACATTGGTAAGTTAATAATGTATCAGGACACTTCAGGGAAAAACACAGATTCATGTAACATCCAAGAGATGATAGAATTTACTTAAAAAAAAAAAAAAAAAAGGCAGAGTAGAGCATCTTACCACTATGTTTTCTGTTCCTCAGGATGCTCATTATATCAAGAAATAATATTTTTTTTTCTCTTAAGTATATTAGTATAAACTATCCACACTCTTCAGCCTCTTCCTTTTCTCCCTGCTTCATGTAAGAAGTATAACTGATTCCACTTTTTCCACTAAACTCTAAAACTTAAACTGTATTGCATGACTAAACACAGAGAGAAAAGTTAGTGAAATAAGACAAGGGAATCATTCTTTTACTTCTTGTTTCCATAGTGTCATGTCACAAAGCCAGGAAAGCCACAAGGCAAATAAAACTGTTTGGAAAAAACTTTTTTTTTTTTTTTTCTTTAGAAAAAATTGTCTTGGGAAGCTTGGGAATATTTTCTTTTCTATATTCAGCTTGTGGGCACAGGCTTCCAGAGCCCTGCTAGTTATCCAAAACCTGTGCTCTAGCAAGGTGAAACTTCCAGCCTGAAGAGATTTGAGACTCTGCTTTCAGTCCCTAAGGGAACAGGTGGATGCACTTCATAAACCCTNTTTTTTTTTTTTTGTTTTTTCCTTTTTGTGTGTGTGTGTGTGTGTGTGTGTGTGTGTGTGTGTGTGTCTGTTTTGTAAGACAAAAAGCCAATCTTCTCTGCCACGTTTGGGAATCCATTTTGTCAAGTTCAGTGTGTGTAAGATGTTAAAGGGCTGATAAAAGTCTTGTTAGATGTTTTAGAAATCACTTTAGGATGGAAACCCTGCTGGGCATTACCAAGAATAGGAAATAGTGCAATGAGGGAAACAATTTGGAGTAGAGCCCCAAACAGTAAGGTTAACAGCTGGTCATTTGGGATTCAGTCTGACTTCTGTGAACAAATTCCTGAGACAGAATCCTCAATAAGAAACTGAAAGCCTTAGACTTGGAAAGAAAAAGTCAGATAACTAATTACCCTAATTTCTTACAGAGCAAAGAATCAAAGTAGGGGGAAGACATTAGTTCCTCCTAACAAATTCACATTTGTAAGAGGAGAAAATTGCTCCAAACCTAAAAAAGCCTCCAACCTATGAAAACCAAACTAGTAGATTCTTACATGACTTCAAAATGCAGCTGGATCATCACCTGAAGATATATATACTGTCTCCAAAAGAAGTGGGAAATAATGCATGCAATGTGTGATATTACTTGGAATGGTTTTGTTTCTGTTGCAATTTGAAATCATAACTAGCATCATAAAGTAAAGATAGCTGAATATCTATAGAGGAAAAAACCCAACAAGCATAAAGCAGAATGAGGTGGCACTACAAACAGAAATGCAGTGGTTGCCATAAAAAACCAAACTACTTCAAATGGAAACATAACCATTTTAAAAACAGTACCTGAAATATATCCAATTCACAAGGGTAAAAAGATTCTCCTTTGATTCACAGTGTGAATGTCTGCAAGTAAGTAGGGATGAACTAGCACTATATGAAAACGTACACTTTTACTTCTGCTCTGGTTGTCTTCACTACTCTGCCTGACAAAAGTGTCATAGAATCATAGAATGGTAAGGTTGGAAGGGACCTCAAGGATCATCCAGTACCAACCCCCTGCCATAGGCAGAGACACCTCCCACTAGTACAGGTCACTCAAGGCTTCGTCCAACCTGGATTTGAACACCTCCAGGGAAGAAGCAGCCACAACCTCCCTGGGCAACCTGTGCCAGTGTCTCATCACCCTCACTGTAAAGAACTTCCTCCTAACATCCAGTCTAAATCTCCCCTCTGCCAGTTTAAACCCATTGCCCTCATGACCAATAATTATGTTTTCACCTGTTGTATGATTTGTTCTGCTTGAATTTGCAATTTGGGAATGGGTGTATCACTATAGCGTTTATGCTACTACTTATTAGCAGGTGACCTGCAGGAGGTTGCACTACAGGATTAAAATATTTTGAACCATATGCCTTTTTATTACTCAAAATACTGATTTTTTCCTGCTTCCCTAACACTATGAGCAGAATGACATCACTCAGGCTGTGAGCAGATGCACTATCCCCTTTCTAAAATTTCCAGATCAGGATTGGCCTTTCAATTCTGAACTCTCAAGAGAGAATTTTTACAACCATTGACTAGACTATAAGGACAATTTCTTTCCTATCTTTATTTATTTCCAATAGTTTCCCTACATTTCGTCCCACAAACCACAACTAGTTTGGCTAGAAATATCTTCATCTCATGAAAAGTAAACATCTTTTGAATACAGTGATTCAATATGACCAAAGAATTGAGTCGGATTCATCTTCATGTTCGATTCCAACATCGTCTGAACAAAAAGTTTCAAAGACTTTAAAAAATAAATCTATAAAGATCTTAAAAGATATGATCTAGTTAAATAGGGCCAAAGATCTGATATTCCAGTAGGACAGAAGGGAAAGACAAAAGAAAAAAGGTAAAAATGGCAATATTTCTGTTCAAAGTTGGATTTATATCAGAACATACGGCCAAGACAAAGAGGCTTCATATCCACACATTATTCACTAACGTTTTCTTTTCAGTTTCACCTGATTTATGTTCCATTTTTATATTCCTTTACTGCTCTTGTTAAACTCCATCCACCAAAAATCCTGAGTGAAATGAAGCTAAATTTTATATCCCCCCCAAGTGAGAAGAGGCTAACAGATCCTGTCCCTTTTTACACAATGTGTGGTTTGTGAATCTATTGATACATCTCATTAATACATCCTTCCACATTATTTGCTTTATTTATATTCATAGAATAGGTATTCTGCTATTGTACTACTCTTCTTTAATTAATAGCCATATTTTTGAAAATGTGCTTATTTTCTTTTCATTTTTTTTTCCCCCCCAAAGAATACTCTCCTTACAATGATAGAAAGGAAGGTAGTAAAAATGCACAGAATAAAAGATCAGTTTTGCATTTATGCTTTCCCACCTGACAATTTCCTGTTAGCGTATAAAGAAATCACAGTACTGTTCATACACTCCTACCAGAAAGAGATGCTGCCAGAGCAAGCTTTTAAAAACTCCTTTTTTTTGCTTTTTCCACATATCTTCTGATTTCTATTTAATGGTATCCCTAGTTACACTGCAAATAACCTGCAAACACAAGTTCTAATGTTTTTGACAGACACTACAGTTAAAGTAAGTTGATTTTTTTTCTCCTTTAGGAAAGAAACTAGAAAATCATAGAATGGTAAGGGTGGAAGGGACCTCAAAGATCATCTAGTTCCAACCCCCTGCCATAGGCAGGGACACCTCCCACTAGTACAGGTCACTCAAGGCCTCATCCAACCTGGCTTTGAACACCTCCAGGGACGGAGTATCCACAACCTCCATGGGCAAACTGTGCCAGTGCCTCACCACCCTCACTGCAAAGAACTTCCTCCTAACATCTAGTTTCAATCTCCCCTCTGCCAGTTTAAACCCATTGCCCCTTGTCCTGTCATTGCAAGACCTTGTCAATAGTCCCTCCACAGCCTTCCTGTAACCCCCTTCAGATACTGGAAGGCTACTCTAAGGTCTCCTCAAAGCCTTCTCTTCTCCAGGCTGCAGAGCCCCAACTCTCTCAGCCTGTCCTCATAGGAGAGCTGCTGCAGCCCTCTGAGCATCTTTGTGGCCTCCTCTGGACCCGCTCCAACAGTTCCATGTCCTTCCTGTGCTGGGGGCTCCAGAACTGTACACAGTAAAAAATGAGGCACTCTTTCCTTGTTGTTAATGGCTTTGGGTCATTCAGGTAGATTACCATCACAGAAGAAACCCCACTGTTCAAACTGTGAGTTTCTTTATACTGGTTTATTTTTTTTCTTCTTAGACATTAGGATTTCTTTTACAAATCAAGTTGTAGTTTGAAAGAGAATCTGCAGAAGGAGACTGAAGAAAGAAAAGACTTTTAAAGCTGAAGTAATGCATGCATTTTAAAGCTAACCTAATACATGCATTTTCAGTCAAACTAACACATCACACTTCTTCCTTTTGCTGTATGTGAAAATAAAAATAAATAAATAATTGTGAAGCATTTACTAATTAGCTCGTCCAGCCCTTTCATCTTATGAAGAAAATAATTATTTTAAAATGTTAATAGAAAGTTCCTTCCAAATCAACATATGGAGTATGGAAAACCTCTCCACAGTTCTTAAAACATAACAAAATTTGTGGTCTTCTAGGACATTATGATGCAAACATGACAGATGTAAAATGGAACAAGTGTGTTATTTAATGTTAAGGATATTTGGAGTACTTCATAAAAGTACTTGCTTGGATGTGAGCAGTGCTTTAGACACCAAAGGATGTTTAGATGCCTAAATTGCATTGAAAGCTACAAAAATTGGCCACCTATGTGACTTGGATGACTTGTATGTCACTCCAAACCCAGACTTGATGAACAAATTCAGTTAAGCCTTGGTGTATTTCAGCAAAATGCTGCTAGAAGCTTTTGTTATATGAAAATAAAATTGAAATCCTAGATCTTTCAGAGGACTTTTCAAGACAATAATTCTTCATTTCTTTTAAATTTTATGCAATAGTTCCAAGTGTAGCAATTGGAAGATAATTGAAATATTCCCTTCCTCTTCTGCCTAAGACCTCTAGCAAACAGATCCTTCACCTTCTTTATTTTAGTTTAGTTTTTTCCCAAGGGAACTATTAATTGAGAAATTTGAGGCATTTAATGCTAGCAAGTTGCCATTTTATATGAGACTGAGGTAAAATAGGCAGTTATTAAAAGGAAAATAAAAAAGGGGATAAAAGCTTCTTCAAGCTGCCCTGGTGGGAATTTGAATTTAGAAATGGGAAAAAAAAGGAGTCTTTCAGAAGCAGAAGAGTTCATGAGTTCAGATAGCTAATGTAGCAATGCTCTTACTCCTTTTGAATCCACTCTGCTAAATGTTGAATGTGAAAGGTATTGTTCAGGAGAAACATGAAATCTTCCTAACTTGAATGAAATAATAATAAGGGTAAGGCATGATTTCAAAGAAATGTTGACATTTCATATTGCAGGACTAATACTGCATTAGCAAACTGAGGGAAAAACCAGAACTCTCAGCTACACTCAGAAGAGAGCCTGATTCCATAAATCTAATGAAAACTTGCAAGCTTCTAGAAATAACAAACTAATGAATTAAACCACAACAAAACATCCCCCAAATGCCATCACATTAGCAAAAAGAATCTTTAAAACTAGAACTAGGTCCAGTGCTCTTTTCAGTGCGGGCAAGTTCTATAACGGCAGAAAGAGCCACCCAGACACCAGCAAGCAGGAATGAAGATGTCACTCCATGCACTTGGATCCTGAAAATCTAATAAAAGTGTGTGCAAAACTGACAAAATACGATGAAGATAAGGCACAGGACCTCAAGTAATGCATTAAAGATAATACAGTGAATAAAAGAAATTTAAAATGAACTTTATGTCTTACGTTCAACAAGCAGGTCATGTCAAGAGGAGTATGCACAAACTTTTGTGGCTGCCATGATCTTGCCAGATGTATGTATGGTCATATGTAGCTACTAGCTACAAGAAACAGGAACCCAGACTGATATGAGTATGATGATAGAAGGAAAGGATTTGTCTGAAGATTAATAATACTAATGTCCCAAAAGTAAGACAAGTAAACAACCCAGAGGCTAGTGCCTAAAATTAACAGAAGGAAATAAGCACAATGGTAAATTAATGCAATAATGATTGGATTAAATCACTGAAAATAACTGACATGGGTTAGGAACCTTTCTCCTCCCCACTATTTGAAATTTACCAGACTAGCTCAAATGGCTTAGAAGTATGATGAAGATGTATTTACAGCATGGCAAAGTTTACAAGGATACATACACAATATTTACAAGTATTTACAATTATATACAAGTTAGAAATAATACAGAAATCCAAACTCCCTCCCAGACAAAGGAAACTGCCCTGAAGGGCTCAAAACTACCCACTCTTTCTCCCTCTCTATCTTGGACAGACAAACAATAACAAAAGCAAGCAAAGCTTAGGGTTTAGTTGCTAGTCAAGATTAAAGAGGAGCTACTAGATCAGATCAAAGGAGAAATGAATAGGGCAAAGTCCCAGGACAGAGTGAGGGAAGATTATTTACATTTTAGCTTTTTACCCCTCTCAGCAAACCAATGAATGATATAGACATAATTGTTATTTTCTTTTCAGAACCAATGATCTAATTTCTCTCATTAAAATATTCCAATTAGCTTCAAACCAGCACAGTAACATTTTGCTCAAACTAGGGAACTCGTAACACAGAGAGAGCATGAAAAACAGAACTTACTATGCAGTGGAAAGATCCTTAGAGGATCTTAAAAGAGCAACTGCAAGCAGGCTCAACTGCTATGCAGAAAGTACAGTCTCCTGGGACATAGCACTGGAGTCTTGTTCTCATTGCTGGACCTTAGGACAAGAGCTACGTACTCTAGCCTGATATGTATTGTCGTTAGCACAGTGCCACCATTGTGAGTGATCTGAGTCCTGCTCAGTTACCTTTCAGGTGGGTGCATCATGCAACTGCAAGCATGACTTCTCAGGTGAAGCTGTAACATTGGTTTCAGGTAACTAACATGCCCTCTGTAAGATGTATGTGGTTTTGGAATTATTTCTGTTGCCTAAATTGTGGTGTGTTGGTTGGCTGGGTTTGTTTTGTTTTGTATTGATTTGATTTGATTTGTCTTGTTTTATTTTGTTTGTTTTTTCTCTGCTTTTTGTTTGGTTTTGTGCTGGTTTGAGGCTAATTGGAATATTTTAATGAAAAAAAAAGTAGTTGATAGGCTGTGAAAAGCAAACAATAGTGATGTCTACTTCACTCATAGGCTTGCTAAGATGTATTAAAAACAAGAACACAAATATAGATAGGATAGACAGTCTCTCTCTGGGAGCTGCTGTGTCTTCTGGTCTTTCAGTTGTGTAACCCAACTAATCACTCTGCTTCTAACCCCTCTTGGTTATCCTCCAAACTCACCTTGCAAACAAGGCAGACCCTGGGGTAAGGTAGAGGGGTGGAAAGAAGGTGGAAGGGTGGTTGGGAGCCCCTCCTGGGGACTCTGATTTCTGAGAGGGGGATTGTGTTTCTGTATTACCTTTAACTTGCCTATTTCTGTAACTACTCCTGTCTATTGTATATATCTCTGCTTGTATATTGTGCTAATCTGTAAATAGAGCTTCAGCCCTTAACTTCCAGCTGGCTGAGTCTAGTCTGGGTGATTTTTCATAGTGTGGGAGGGTGAGGAACTCCCAAACCATCACAAGGGGGTTTTTATTGTTGTTGTTTTGCTTCGGTTTTTTGTTTTTGTTTTTGTTTTTTTTTTTCTGTTTGGGTTTTTTTTTCCATTATGTCAGCTATTTTTTTGTTATTGTCTTATTAATTTTAGTGCAATATTTGAATTAAAGGTCCAATTATTTCTCTGGCATTAATGCCCCTATGGTAATTAATCAATTGCCACAGTACACTGTGGTATAATTTGGTGTATGAGCAGAAGGCATGAAAGTTACTGAGAGCCAGAGGCATTCCTGGCATTCCAGTGCAAGGGCTGCCCTCTCAAGTAATGTAGCTGGCATACAAATGCACAATCACTCACTAACTGTACCACATCTAAAATATTTAGAATGTACCTGCTCAGATGAAGATCCAGAATGACTTGTTGCTATTGAATACTTGTAACTGCTGAACTCTAGATAAAAGCAGTAGCATATCTCTTGCTTATATAGCCTGCAAAAGAGTAGGAGAACAAAAAGAACTATGTGAGCACTCTGTCTGTAATAGAGCATGATTGGAGTACAACTTATACCAAGTATTGTAAGGAATAGTGATCATTGCTAATGGTTCTTCAAAACCTATGCATATTCATCAAGAGAGTTTGCTTCTTTCCTCCTCTCAGTTATTCACCTGTGGCATAGTTGCACTCCTCTCAATAGCAATCACCGTAATAACACTAATAAAAGTCAAAACATACATTGTACTTTTTGCCAAACATCATAGCAGCTGAGCAGAATTAATGCAGAAACATAAAGTTATAGAAAAGTACTCTTATGTAAATGCACAAAATTGAAACATTGTAGTCTATGCAGTTTGTGTTAGAAAGAATATGAAGTCTTAAAAGGCCTGCCTGAAAACTATTGTGATTTCAGCTAACTGCACTCCAGATTCTTTGTTTTGTCAGAATGGTTTCTAGCAAAGAAACAGAAACCCCAAAGACCTATTCTGCTCCTTTTTATTTATAAGGAATTTAACAGGAAAAAATTACAGCAAGCTTAGATCAAACAAAGGATTGCTTAACTCACAATATACACATAAAAACCAACTCAAGGTTCAATATTACTACCACATAGTTTTCAAATAGCTTGCCCAGTTTACAAGAGTTTGCTCAGTACTTTAGAAAACAGCAACTGCACACAGATGTTGGGCTCTACCTGGCTACAGTCAACAGCTCAATCAACATAACTTACAGGCACTCTGGAGTCAATTTCTTTGAGGATTAACAGAGTTTAAATTCGACTATGTAACTATGTTGCAAATAAGCTTATAAAAATAGGAGCATTCTGCATATAAAGAAGATTGTCCAGGGAACAGAAGGGCTCTTCAGGGACCAATATCTTAGGTCAGTCTTGAGGTCACACAGTATCACAGTATAGCAAGGTTGGAAGAGACCTCAAAGATCATCAAGTCCAACCCACTACCACAGACCTCAAGACTAGACCATGGCACCAAGTGCGATGGCACCAAGTGCCAAGGTCAGCTTATCAGATACAATGTACACCCTAAGCTCTGGGTTCAGACATTAGGAGCTGAAGTTGAAGGCACTTATCAAAAGAGAAAAGTGAGACCTCACAATAAAAATTATACTAATCCAGAGTTTTAGAATAATCCCTCTACCCCCTTTTATAAACTTCTTGAACTTTAAACAGCTTTAAATACAAGCAACAATAGTTGTTCCCTTTTTGTCTATTTCCCTTTGGAAGGAAGCTGACATTTTTTTTTTTTAAATAAAG
Organism: Ramphastos sulfuratus; assembly: GCA_013399055.1. Lineage (NCBI taxonomy): Eukaryota > Metazoa > Chordata > Aves > Piciformes > Ramphastidae > Ramphastos > Ramphastos sulfuratus. The sequence goes on from WBNM01004918.1 coordinate 10,474, forward strand.
AATTAAAAAATTAAAAGTCAGAATTTTCCAACATGGTGTCTCCTTCTGAAAACCAAGGATGATGCATTTTTGGCAGGTGCTGTATACCTTGCTGCCATCAATAGTCAGGAAACAACTGGCTTGGCTGTTCTATTTAGTACAATTTGAAGGAAACCTTAAATAAATTTGATTTAGTTTTAAAATTAAATAATAGGCTGATTTATACCATCTAATTCTGATTATCTGTAAGAGAAAAGGCAATATAAAATAGGCTGAGCAAGTATCAAGTGGTGTTGCAGGGAAAACTATGTTATCTAGATAACAATAATAATTTAATGCAATCCATTAAGTCCCATTACAATTTCATGTCTTAAACTGAACTCACAGCCCATGGGAACTCTGCAGTGAACGACAACATATTAAGAAGGAACTAATTCAAAAATGAGAAATGGCAGCTCACTTAGATAAATAAAAGGAGAGTAGTGTAGGGGAACAAGATTCTGTATCATTACTCAGGCCTAGCTCAGTCGAGCTGTAGGATTATCTGAGAAATACAACACAGCTAACACATGTCCAAGTGGCAGAATAAGGCCACGTACACACTGCTGCTGTCCCTGACAATAAAATATGAGGCTGAAGGGAATAAGGCCTCAATGCAGACTTCAGGCAGCAGGAGGACAGCACATATCTTTAATTAAATGTCTGATAGTTCAGTGTAGCAGCTAAAGCACAGGCACATCATTTGCTTGATGTAAAATGAGCTGACGCAGTTACGCTTCGACGCTGGATTAGAAAGGGTGAAGATAAAAGATGTTAGAAGCAGACTCGATAAAGAGAAAATCTGGAACTAACACAGGTAGAAACAGCAGAGCTCTAAGCAAGCTGTTGATAAATCTAAATGACAGAAGCATCAATTTTTCAGTAATTTGAAGAACAAGTCACATTAATCCTAGAAGAATGTATTATACATGTGCACTTTATAAAAAAACCAAAACCAACAGATTAAAAAAAAACCCAAACAAAAACCCCACACAGAACAAAAACCAAACTAAAACTTCAAACAAAAAAAAAACCAAACAAAAACAAAAAAACCCAACCAACCAACCAACCAACCAAAAAAAAAAAAAAACCCAAACAACAAAACAAAGTGTATTTTTGTCTTTTTCTTTTCATTTATATAGAATCATAGAATCATAGAACAGTAAGGTTGGAAGGGACCTCAAAGATCATTTAGTTAGTGGCTCCTGTGCAGTGTATATTCTCTGTAGCGTTTTCAGCCACACAGGGCAATAGTGATTCCCTTCCACCTCCTCTCTTCCAAATACACAGGAAGGATAAGCTCATTAATTTAGAATATTTAGTATGCACTGCTCTTGTGGAATACTACAGATTTCTTCTCTGTGGAGTACATGGGAAAAGAGTATGCTTTTGAGGAATGGACTTCACTGGAAATAAGATATCTTTATATAGATGTTTATGGATTAACAAGGCTGAAACAGCTTTAATTAGGTCTATCCATTCCTTACAATAACTCATGAATAAAAATGAACCTTTTTTTCCCTTTTTTTGTCTCCATGGCAACTTTCCCCTATAAGACTTTTCAAATAGTTTTAATGTAAAGAATTTTCTTCTCAAAAACTGCACAGAATGGAAATTGTCAGCTCTAAAACCAGGTTCATTTCTCAGTGTCAGTTTCCATGGTTCTTGTGGATCTGTTTGAGAAACAAGAATAATCCAGGCAAACAAGAATAGTCCAAACAAACAAGAATAATCCAAACAAGAATAATCCAGGCAAACAAGAATAATGCAAGCAAACAAACAAATTTAAAATAAATAAATAAAGAAAGATAAATATATGTATTTTCTATTTCAACAAATGAGAGACTAAAATGTTCATCCCAGAAGGAAATATGAATTGGAGATAATGTCTAAACCTTGGAGAGACACTTGTAGAGAGCTTTCTTAAAGAAGAGTTTCTCTTCCAAGCAGGCATCTAATTTTAAGCTCTCTGACTGACTTTTTCTGGTGTCTTAACCCTGATTCTGTGACAAATGCCTTTTGCTAATGAGAATTTCTAACTGAAGAGCAGAAAAAAAATCTGTTTTGCTTGCAAAAATGTTTTACAACTTTCTTTCTTTTTTTTTTTTTTCCCCCAGTCATGTAAGAAGAATAATTAAGTTTAAAAAGTAGAGAAAGAACAGGTGAAGAACACAGGAAAGAATATTTACACATAATTCAGTTTTTCAGAACCTTGGTGTACAAAAACCCAGTCTTTCTCTCTGGTGCTGTTTACAATCACAGTCCTCATGCTTTAAGTCACTCTTTCTTATGGACTTGAGTGATCTATTCATTAAATGCAAATATAATCAGTCTGTTGTAAGAAGAAAGCTTGACAGTCCTTCAAGACATAAGAAAATGCTCTGTTTCTGTTGCTCTGAAAAAAATACTGGTAGCAAGAACACAAAGTTTATGGTAGTGATGGTGGAAACTCTGATGAAGCTCCATAAGGCAATGAATTAATTGATTAGTTGCAGATCCAAGGTAAAAGAGAACACAGAGCTATGTATTTCAACTTATTCTTCCTGTCAGTTGATGATCCAGTTATTTAATAGTTTGCTGATGATTATAAAAATAGCACGAGGATGAGAGGGAAGAGGGAGAAGGGAAACTGATACATCATCATAGAAAAATATTCTCCCTGACAGAGTTGTAGAGCATGCACACAAACATCTAACTCTACTAGGAAAGCGGAGAAAGAGGTGACAAAAAAGTCCTGCCTTTCAAAACTATCCAAATCAAATCCCTCAGCATTTGAATATGCTGACATTTGCATACTGGAGGAGAAAAAGCAACTGTATAGCAACTAAAAAACACTTTAAAGCAAACTCCTTTAGAAATGATACAGTGGAAAAGTCATCACCTCTTTTCAACAGAGAGATTTTGAAGGTGTAGCCATTGTATGGTTCTACCAAAAGGTAAAGAGATTCCAAAGGAAGTGCAGCAGACTTCAATAACTTTTCAGAGGAAATCTACTGCATGCCCCCAGCCCCAATGCAGTGCCACCTGTCATGGTGGCATGTGGCTTGACACATTGTGATGGTTTGGGAG
>WBNM01004924.1:12597-25463 GCA_013399055.1 Ramphastos sulfuratus
CATCAGTTGCCCTTCCTTTGTCCACTGTCACTGTGACTTCATCATAAAACACCACTAAATTTGTCAGGCAAAATCTGCCTTTGGTGAAGCCATGGGCAGCATCAGTTGGCATATGCTGCTGTAGCTGCATGTTATTTGGATTTTTTTAAGCCTCTACCAATTGATGTAAGGTCATTTTATTGTGAGAAGTTGCTTTTTTAATGCCCTTTCCCTTCACATCAGCTACAGGGAACATGTAAAATGCATCTAAGAGATAGCCAAGTCTATAAGATGGCCTCTGCCTTTCTTCTTTCAAGCCATCTCTTCAAACCTCTAATTCAGCAGCCAGCTTCACTCTGTGCTGGTGAAACTAGCAGTGAAAAGCAGCACTGTTGGGTTTTTTAACTCCTTCTATGGTGTTCCTGAGTTGAGGATTCCTGCTTTACCCCACCAGCAGGAATGAATTGTGCCACGAATCTTAGCACTGGCAGAACCAAGGCAGGAAAATGCTTGTAAAGGCAGAGCAGGTGTGAATCAGGACTCAGTGTCTTCCCCTATATACTTTCAACAAAAATAATGATGTTTGCAGGTTAAAGAAAGATAATTTGAATTTATTTTTCCTTTCATACCAGTAAGCCCTGCTTGTAATGCCTCCAATGGATCTAGAAGTGTGTAACTGCTGCACATTAGTATTGGCAGTGTTTTATCATAGCTGAAAAGAATAATGAGGTCCTTTTAAGATGATAATTAGCTCCCTAGGTCATCATGTCTCAAAAAAAGAAAAAAAAAAGTGTTGAACCAGCAGCCTGTGTGAAACTTCCTCTGCTAAAGACAGTGATTAAATAAAGCTATTTGAAAATGGGGTGGAAACTGCACTGCTTCAACCATCACCCCTTGAGACACTGAGTAAAATGTTCCCTGCAGCAGTAGAATTCCTCCTTAACAGGGTATAGAGATTTGTGTACTGGCCAAAATAATTCCCTGGAAGTAGGAGAACAGGAGTGTAAAACACAAGAAGAATCTAAGTGATGTGACTTTCTGCTTTTATGTTTTAAATATTTGTTCATTGCCTATTCTCATAGAATCATAGAATTGTCAGAACTGGAAGGGACCTCAAGGATCATCCAGTTCCAACTCCCCTGCCATGGGCAGGGACACCTCACACTAGGTCAGGTTGCTCAGAGCCACATCCAGCCTGGCCTTAAAGACTTCCAGGGATGAGGCTTCCACCACCTCCCTGGACAACCTCTTCCAGTGTCTCAGCACCCTCGTGTTGAAGAACTTCTTCCTAACATCCAATCTGAATCTACCCATTTCTAGTTTTGCTCCATTCCCCCTACTCCTATCACTGCCTGACACCTTACAAAGTCCCTCCCAGCTTTCTTGTGTCCCCCTTCAGATACTGGAAGGCCACAATAAGGTCTCCTCAGAGCCTTCTCTTCTCCAGACTGAACATCCCCAACTCTCTCAGTCTGTCTTCACAGGAGAGAAGCTGCAGCCCTCTGATCATTTTGTATAATCATTTCAAGGAGATTCTTCTCTGCACGTCAATTCCCAGTTAGTTCTGGCTTCATCCTTTCCTGCTCTATCTATTCCTTACATGATAAAATATGGGGATGGTAGGGGAAAAAAAAAAAGAAGGTAATGTAAGATTAGCATTGCTATAACCCCTTGTCTTCACTCTGAAGATTTTAGAATAGGTGCCAAAGGTCAGCTGGGGGGTGGAGTGTTGAAAGAAAGAGGATTAGGGAGTGATTTTTAAAGGCTGTGAGGTTTAGAAAGAATAAAAAAAAAGGACAGATAGAGAATGTCTGTTGAAGGATTCAGAAAACAAAGGTGAAGAGTGAAGAACTGCATGGAAACAAGAAAAGAGGGCAAGATGGGCTGAGGCAGTGCAAGTGAAAGGAAGGTGAAAGGCAAAAGTGACAAGAAAGGGAAGAGCAAAGAGAGTATGTTTTAGGCAATGAGGCATCTTTATTTTTAATTTTATATTCTGGTTTGAGGATAATTAGAATATTTTAATGAAACAAATTAGATTACAGGCTGTGAAAAGCAAACAATGGTGGTGTTTACTTCACTCATAGGCTTGCTGAGATGTATAAAAACAAGGAGACAAATATAAATAAGATAGAGAGAGTCTCTCTGGGAGCTGCTGTGTCTTCTGGCCTTCTGCTGTGTAACACAACTAACCACTCTGCTTCTAACCCCCACTGCCCATCTTCCAAACTCACCTTGCACATAAGGCAGGTCCTGGGGTAAGGTATAGGGGTGGAAAGAAGGTAGAAGGGTGGTTGGGAGCCCCTCCCGGGGACTCTGATTTCTGGAAGGGGAATTGTGTTTCTGTATTACCTTTAACTTGTATATTTCTGTAAATATTCCTGTCTGTTGTGTATATCTCTGCTTGTATATTGTGCTGAGCTGTAAACAGAGCTTCAGTCCTTAACTTCCAGCCAGTTGAGTCAAGTCTGGGTGATTTTCATTGTGTGTGGGACAGGGAACTCCCAAACCATCACACTATGAAAATGGTTTATGAACCTTACCACCTATTACACTGAGGTTTTACCAGATTGCAAGAGGGTTGAGTTATGCCCTTGGAAATGAAAAGTGAGAATTAACAGCTGAATTAAATCAGTTTTGCTGACCTGAGCAACGTTCTCCTATGGATTCTCACATCTTGGTTTCTAAAGGCAGGGCATATTTAGGGATTTAACATCACAGAATTAGATGCCATAGCCTGGCCTTATGTGTCCTCACCAGTGATGCTGCTCTAGTCTCATTAGGTTATTTTGTGTGTGTGTGTGTGTGTGTGTAAAAGTATCTTCCAGAAACAAATGCAGCCTCATTCCAAAGATGCTAAATGATGGGAGAACCATCACTCCCTTGGTAGGGACGCTTATGGCCTGCCTGTGGAGTTGCTTGTGACCCAGTTGTCAAGCTGTGTTTGACTTCAGAGTGTTCCTTTGTGTTGTGTGGATGGGATCAGCTAACCCTGCCTGTGTAACTAATTAGCCACTATTCCCAAATCCCAGCACAGCCCAGTTTTCACTGTGGCAGGTGAAAATCATTCGTGATCTTTTGCCTTCATGAGCTAGTCAGATACAGCAGTTCATCATTCATGAAGATCCCCAAACTCTTGTATTTAATATTGGAATTTCTGTATGTAATTTATGTGTGGCCAGCAGGCCTAGGGAGGTTCTTCTTCCCCTCTGCTCTGCCCTAGCGAGACCACACGTGCAGTACTGTGTCCAGTTTTGAGCTCCCCAGTTCAGGAGAGACAGAGACCTGCTGGAGAGAGTCCAGCAGAGAGCCACGAGGATGACTGGGGGGACTTGAGCATCTCCCCTGTGAAGAGAGGCTGAGATCCCTGGAGCTGTTTAGTCTGGAGAAGAGAAGATTGAGAGAAGATCTGAGCAATGTCTACAAATACCTGAGGGGTGGGTGTCAAGAGGCTGGGGCCAAGCTCTTTTGGGTGGTCACCAGCACTAAGCCAAGGAGCAACAGCTACAAACTGACACAGAGAAGGTTTCAGCTCAACAGGAGGAGAAACTTCTTTGCAGTGAGGGTGCCAGAGCCCTGGAGCAGGCTGCCCAGAGAGGTTGTGGAGTCTTCTCTGGAGCCTTTCCAAACCCACATGGATGCATTCCTGTGTGAACTACCCTAGGGGATCCTGCTTTGGCAGGGGGGTTGGACTGGATGATCTCTGGAGGTCCCTTCCAACCTTACCATTCTATAATTCTATGATTCTATGACTAAAAAAAAGTCCCACAAAACTGTTTCTCTTTTTCTTTTTCTTTTTTGTTTTGTTTTTTTTTTCCTTTTCTTTTTGGTTGTTTCTCTGGTTGATTTTTGTTGCTGTTGTTGGTTTGCTTTTCTTTCTTTCTTTGTTGCTTGGTTTTGATTTTGAAGAGACCACCTGCCCTCGCCGTTCGACCCGGATCAACACTAATTCCAATGAATAACATTAATCATCTCCCTGAACGTGATGATGATTATGGATATGAGTGCCTAGAAGGGAAAGACTGTGCCAGCTTCTTCTGTTGCTTTGAAGACTGCCGCACAGGATCTTGGAGAGAAGGAAGGATACACATCCGCATTGCAAAAATTGACTCTTACTCTCGAATCTTCTTCCCAACTGCCTTTGCTTTGTTCAATCTTGTTTACTGGATTGGCTATCTCTACCTATAAGTTTCAGAGGTTGGGCAAACTCAGAAAGAAAGAAAAAAAAAAAAAAAAACCCAACTAAAAAACACCTGCTAATTGAACATGCTAATTAACACTTTTCGGTGAGCGGTCAAAGATTAGAACTGGGCCAAAACTCTTTGGATGATTGAAAAAAATATTGGTGACAATGAGTGGAAATAAGGTGGTGTAGTCTCCCTCTTGTGATCAAGCATAGAACTGATATTGGTAGTTTGAGGAGGACTTTTAAAAATAGATATTCTTAAGATTTAGCTTGCCTGAACACACACACACACACATATCTTTGTCTTGCAGAGTTAAGAGGCTGTGTTAATTAACTGGATGGTTCCACATAACCTTTCCTTTGTAATCCTAAATGAGAATGCAGATGAAATGTGTAGCATCTCTAACACCTTTGCAAAGAAAGCCTTAATGAAAATGGGGTTGGTTGTTCTCACCCATTTCATCCATAAGGTGATGATTAAAAAGAAAAAAATCCCTGCTTTAAAAACAAAAACAAACCCAAAAACAACCAAAAAGTTGAACCAGAACATTTCTATTTTCAACCTGCCAGTTGTTCTTTGTTAAAAGGAATGGTTAAATCATAATTAATCACATGCAAATGAGTAGAGAATGCAGGGATTGGAGCAATGAGAAACAGATAAGTCACAAAAAGCCCAAGGGTAACTCTGAGCTTGTCTTAACTCTGACCATTGGAACAGGCTTTTGGCTTTCAACCTTAGATATTTACATTTATGTTTTCATTCCTTCTGTCATCACTGTTGTCAGTTCCCTGAAGTTCTCCAAGAGGGCTACAACCTCCAAAAACTTCTCCCCAGCTGCCATTGCTTGCTCATTTTGTCAAAAGCAGACTAATCTTGGCTGAGATTTTGGCCATTAAGCATTAACGACTGTCACAGCCTCTCCATTCCCCTCTTCTGTGTTTGATTGACAATCAGGGCCAGAAAACCAGTCAGAACTCTGCAATCTGTGGGATTTGTACCACCAGAGTTGGGAAAAACCTGTGACAGTCGTGTTCAAAGCCACTCTGTTAAATCTCCAGCCCTGAAAGTGTGACCTGCCCCACTTTGCATACAGTATGGTTTTGTAGGCTCTGCCTGTTACAGCCAATGCTGCTCACTGAGCCAAAGCCAAATGGTTTGAAGTCACTGAACCTGTGTCATGGGTTGCTGTGTTGGATTCATGTTTGTTGCTGTGATGAGGGTGAGTGGGTTTAAAACAATCCTTGTGAGTTCCAGATCCTTCTTCGAGGTGGGATGTATCCCCTCAAAACTCAGAGCACCTTTCTGTGGTCACAGCTTTCTCCTCACTTTAGCAGCAGTGCTTCAGTAGTAACCTTTCTGGACTGACTTCTCTGTGTTGACTCTTGCTAGCTGACAGAATTTTGAGTCTCATTTCTATTTTTAAGTCCATGGTCTTCATTAGGGAGAAGTGTAGTCTTTCCTCCTTTCTCAAAATAAAAAAAGAAAGAAACAGATCTCCAGTGAGTTTGCAAAAATCACTGTAAAATTAAGATAATGCATTAAGTAAAAGTCAGAATTACACAGAAGACCTTTACAGATCTTTAAAGAGGCTTAATGAGATTAGCATTTGGCTGTAGGTAAGGATGTTCAGTACTGGAGATAAAGACATGATTAATGGCTAATAATAGAAAATGATACAAGGACCCCTTCCAATATTTCTGTTGAATGTGCTCCTTCCTCTGGGTGTCTCAGAAAGGATTAATGTAATTTTATATTCCAGTTGGCACCAGACATACTAAGATGTGATGTGCAAATAAGCATTTCAGACGAAACATTGCTGCAGTGTTCAGCCCCAGAGTTTAGCAGAGAATGCAAGCCTATGTGCAATGATTCTGGAAGAAAGTGTGGCAGAGGAGGTCCCATTTTGATGCAAACATGATATCAGCATTTAGCTGATGAAATAGGAAAGTGCTTGGGAGGGCTGAAAGCGTGGCAGAGGAGATCCCATTTTAATGTAAAATCATAGCAGTGTTTGGCTGACGAAATACGAAAGCGATTGGGAGAACTGAAAGCGTGGCAGAAGAGATCCCATTTTAGTACAGAAGTATAGCAGTATTTAGCTGATGAAATGTGAAAGTGATGGAGAGAATCTGAAAGTGTGGCAGAGGAGATCCCATTTTAGTACAGAAGTATAGCAGTATTTAGCTGATGATACAGGAATGCAATTGAGAGAGTCTGAAAGCCTGCAGTGGAGGTTGGCTGACACTGTTTGTTGCATGACCTTTATGAGCACCAACATCTTAGAATCATAGAATCATTGAAGCACAGAATCATAGACTCATTGAATCACAGAAGTCTTGAATCATAGACCCATTGAATCATTGTATCATAGAGTCATAGAATCATTGAATCATAGAATCATTGAATCATACAATCATAGAGTCATAGAATCATTGAATCATTGAATCACAGAATCATTGAATCATAGAATCATTGAATCATAGATTCACAGAATCACAGAATCATTGAATCATGAAATCATAGAATCACAGAATCATAGAATCACTGAATCATAGAGTCACAGAATGGTCTGGGTTGGAAGAGACCTCCAAATCTCATCCAGTCCAACCCCCTCTGCAGTCAGCAGGGGCATCCTCAACTCGATCATGTTGCCCACAGCCCTGTCCAGCCTCACCTTGAATATCTGCAGTCAGATCTGAGTGTTGGGCTGAACATGGAAGTGTGGCATGATTAACAAAGCTGATCTCCTGTGTACTTTTTTCCTGTAGAGTCTCATTTTCAGAACAGGTTGAGCACAATGGGAATGTGTCAGTTTTAATTGCAGCGTGCAGCTCAATGCTTCTCAACAGCACCCTTGAACACATTGCTCTGTAGGAGGAGAGAAGGTGGCTTCAGCAGCAGCGTGTTGGATGTCTGCTTGAGAAGCAGTTTGCTCCCTTTTGGAACACCAGGCTCAGGTTTTGGTGAGCTCCTGAGCTTCATTAATTCACCTTGAAACAAAAGGAACTTGAAAAAACAAACAAACAAGCAAAACCCAAACAAACACTTGGCACTTCACGAGAGGAAATACAAATTTCACAGCCTGCTCTCCTCTGGCACATGTAGTTAGCTTTTTTTCTCTTCATGTGGCTGTCAGTTGCCAATCAGCCTCCAGTGACTGAATTGGAGAAGAGAAAACATTCAGAATTGGCAAGGGATGGATAAGAAGTCTTTCATCTCTAATTTCTATGAAACAATGTGCTGGAGTAGTAAACCTATTGAATTCCGTGGCTGTTTGGCTTGTGGATACACTTGCTTCTCTCTGTTGACAAACTTTTCTGTGTACTTCATTTGTTTCTGATGGAATAATTTTGGTTTCCCATAGTACTGTGAGTGCAAATAGAAATGGGAATGCAGTGAACTGTAACGTGGCATGTAATAAATGTCTTCTTTTAGTCCTATGTGTTTTCTTTCTAGTCTGATTCCAGGAAATGTGAGGGAAAAAAAAAAGAAAAAAAGAATGGCAAGAAACAGAGACTATTATTTACTTGGACTTCTCTTTTTCCCAACCTGCCTGGATAAAAGTTTGTTTACTGATGGCTGGGATGACAGTATTTGGAGTTGCATTATTCTGACCATTACTGCTTAAGCACATGCTTAAACCTACTCCTAATCAGTACTGTAATTAGAGCAGGATGCAGAAAAGCCTCTGCTTATGTGCTGTCATAAAGAGGGGTGCTGTCTTGAAGTGATGCCATTAACACATGCTTAATTTGCACTAATTTCAATAATGAGTGTTCAGTAGCTCAGATGATTGAACATTAATGATGTGAGCCAGAGCCTCTTCACTAAGTTCTTTTCTCACTGAAAGAGAGGAGAAATTGCCATGAAGGTGGAGTATGAAAAAGTCTGTGGAGACCTTGAGCACCTCCTGAAAGGTATTTTTCACACAAAGATGCTTTTCCTTGATGTTTCTGTATTAGTGTTCACCACTTGCCTACTTAGTAGTGAGTACCTGTCAGTGTGTTATTATTTGGTAAGGTTCTGTCTGTGGTGGTACCTGACTGATCTTCAGTGCATGTCTCCTGTGTCTGAGTCTGTTTTATGTAGTGGCAGTGCAGCCGTGAGCTCTGGGTAAGGTATTTCGTATTCACACCTTGATGTGCTTCAAAGGCTTCAACCTTCCCCCTGTTTTCTGGCATTTCAGAGACAGAGGTTTGTGTCAGACTTTGAAGGGGAATCACCTCCAACATGGTGGTTGTAATTTTCTGTCGCTTGTTTGCGGCGGTAGTGAAAGAAGCGGTGGGAATTGCTGTATGAGCTGTGCTTGGAGTTTGTGAACACCTTTGACCTTTCCACTGAAAACCTGAGAGGAGGAGTCAGTGCTGGGTCTGGTGCTGTTCAGCATCTTCATCAATGGCACTGAGGAGGGAACAGACAGACAGAGTCTGCTCAGCAAGTTTGCTGCTGACACCAAACTGGGAGGCTTGGCTGATCCAGCTGAAGGCTGTGTGGGCATCCAGCCAGACTTGGACAGACTGAGAACTGGGCACAGAGGAACCTAATGAGGTTCAACAAGGGCAAGTGCAGAGTCCTGCATCTGGGGAGGAATAATAAACTGCAGCAGTACAGGCTGGGAGGTGATCTGCTGGAGAGCAACCCTGAGGAGAGGGAGCTGGGAGTGCTGGTGGAGAACATCCATGGCACAGCAATGTGCCCTGGTGGCCAAGAGGGCCAATGAGATCCTGGGCTGTACTAGGAAGAGTGTGTCCAGCAGATTGAGGGAGGTTCTCCTCCCCCTCTAATCTTCAAACTAATAAAACATTGAAGTAGAGGCATTAGATAGCTTATTCATTCAACACTAGTCTCAACATCTTGAGCTTGATTGTAGTCGTATTTTGGACACAATAAGAGGAAGGACAATGTCACAAAGGTCCCTTCCAGACCATTTTGTTGAAAGAAACTTTAAGAGGAACAGGGATCTGCTGGAGAGAATCCAGTGGAGGGCTACGAGGATGATGAGGATTGGAGCACTGCCTGACGAGGAGAGGCTGAGGGACCTGGGGCTGCTTAGTCTGCAGAACAGAAGACTGAGAGGGAATTTAATAAATGTTTATAAATATCTGAGTGCTGGGGGGGTCAGGAGGAGGGGACAGGCTCTGCTCACTGCTGCCTGGGATAGGACAAGGAGCAATGGATGGAAGCTGCAGCACAGGAGGTTCCAGCTCAACACAAGGGGAACTTCTTGACTGTAAGGGTCTCAGAGCCCTGGCACAGGCTGCCCAGAGAGGTTGTGGAGTCTCCTTCTGTGGAGCCTTTCCAGCCCTGTCTGGATGTGTTCCTGTGTTCCCTGAGCTAGATTGTCTGTTCCTGCTCTGGCAGGGGGGTTGGACTGGATAATCTCTTTGGGTCCTTTCCAACCCCTGACATCCTGTGATCCTGTGAGTCTGGATTTATAAACCTGCCTCAAGTAGTGAAGGTTTTGTTTAATTGCCTCAAGTCTTCATGTCACTTTACTGTTTCCAAATATCTGAGAATTACAAAAGCATCTAATTGAAATCTGGAAAAAAATCTTTATTGATAACAGTTCTTTGTTGTTTTTAACTGGTTATAGTTTCAGCTGTAGATTCAATGTGATCTGGGTTTGTTTAATGCTCTATTTTCCAGTTGTTATAATAAGCACAGAAAACAGAATCTATTGTAGAATTACTCAGTTAAAGACTACAAGGCCAAGAAGTGGAATGAATTTTCCTGTCCTGAAAAGGCTCAGTGAATGTCCACATGCTCCTGGGAATGTTCCATGGGGAAGTCTGCCTCATGTTGAGGGGCAAAACACTCAGCAGGCTATGTAAAAAGCCTTTGCAGTGATTCATGCCCATACTTGACTTTGTGCTCAAGTAGTGCAAGGCAATGCAAAGAGCAGATCTGTCCTCCTTTTTTCACTCAGCTCTTGCTTCTGCTCTGCTTGCACCAGCAATAGCAGTTCTCAAGCTGTGTTGCCAGATGAATCCAAACCTGAAAGGTTATTTTTACTCTTTTGAAAGTTAATATTTCAGCCAGTTGGGTGAGATTATCAGGCTGAGCATGGAAGACTACAACCAAGTTCTCTTTCAAAACAGGTGATGGGAGCTGGCAGCTGGAGGCTGAGGGATGGATTCTTATAGTGGGCATCTTTCATTCTTTGGAGAATCTACACTGAAAGATGGTGGGAAAGGAAAGATCATAGAATTGTCGGGGGTGAAAGGGACCTCAAGCATGATCCAGCTCCAACTTCCCTGCCAAGGGCATGGGCACCTCACACTATCACAGTATCACAGTATCACCAAGGTTGGAAGAGACCTCAAAGATCATCAAGTCCAACCCATTACCACAGACCTCAAGACTAGACCATGGCACCAAGTGCCACATCCAAACCTGCCTTGAACACCTCCAGGGACGGTGACTCCACCACCTCCCTGGGCANGTGTGTTGGGGGGCAGAGCTTACTGGAGGCAGTGATTTCAAAATCCAATTGCATGGATCTGAGCAACTTATATTTAGTCAATAGGTTTCCAGTTGGTGTTTGCAGTGATGCTCTTCATTTCCCTGCAACATAATTAAATCCTCTTTAATTATAAACCCAACCCCCATGCCTTTCCTATACTTTAACTGCAGGATGACCAAGCATGAGGGCAGTCATCCTGAATGAGAAGTGTCAAGTGAAAGGACAGAAATCAGATAAAATGAGAAGGAGGCCAAGGTGTCTAAATCTTCACAGAGCTCAGTGTTCTGAGTTGTCTTTTGTGTTGCTAGAGACAAGGCAATAAACAGCAAGCTTTTGATTTTGCTCACTAGTAAATCTCACTGAGAAAACCAGAATTGTTCATGAAGGCTTTAGAGGAAACATCAGAGCCCCTGTGGATGTAGGAAATGAGCTGAAGCTGTAACAGACTGAGAGATCCAATCCTTACTTTGTGGCTCCTGTTGCCTGCTGGTGATATCTTGTTTTTGAAAATGTATTGAAAGCCTTTGAGTATTTAAAACAAAAAACAAAAAAAATCAAACCATAAATTTCCTGGGCAATCTCCATCCCTTTCCCTGTGACAAATCTTTCTCTGCCTGCAGATTTTGCCTAGCAGCATTGTTTGAGCTGTGTGAGGAGAGCCATGGGGAAGGTAAGACAGGAGACCTATGAAGTGTTCTACCTTGGTCTTGCTCACAGTTCCTTTTCTTAGTCAAGAAAAGAGTTTCAGAAGAGTAGGTGTATGTGTAAATGAGGACAATTTTACTACTGGCAACAGGGCCTGAGTCCCACTAGCTGGCAGGATCAAGAGAGACAGGAATCTGCTGGCAATAAAGAGGCTTCTCTTTGATAACTCTTTGAAGTAGCTGCTTTCCCCCACACCTCTACATGGCTACTTGAGACTTGAACAGCTTTTGGTTGGAAGCAATTATTTTGTGTGTTTCTGGCTTCACAGAATGATTTGGGGGTGTGCAGCCTGCAGAAGAGGAGGCTCAGGGCAGACCTCATTGCTCTCTACAGCTACCTGAAGCAAGGTTGTAGCCAGGTGGGGTTGGGCTCTTCTGCCAGGCAACCAGCAACAGAACAAGGGGACACAGCCTCAAGCTGTGCCAGGGAAGGTTCAGGTTGGATGTTAGGAAGAAGTTCTTCAGAGCAAGAGTGATTGGCATTGGAATGGGCTGCCTGGGGAGGTGGTGGAGGTGTTTAAGAGGAGGCTGAATGAGGCACTTAGTGCCATGGTTTAGTTAGTTAGAAGGTGTTAGGTTGGGCTCTGTGATCTTAGAGGTTTTTCCCAACCTGGTTAATTCTGTGATCTCTGTCATCAAAGTTTGAGCCTTGCTGAATTCAAAAGCTTCCTCTTGAAGTTTCCCTCTGCGAGCATTGCAGGTAGGGGATGTCTTGCATTGGCAAAGTGATTTGCAGCTGATCCCACTGAGGAGGCAGAGTGGCTCTGCAGGGTGACGTTAGGATTGCTTTGTCACTTCCACTTGCAAAGGTTGAAGGCTGTTAGCAGCAGCGACCAGCGCTGCCCCTGCAGAGGATGCAATGCTTTTCCCAATTGGATATTTAAAAAAACAAAACCCAAACCCAGCTCCTATGGGAGTGGAGGGGAGAATGAATCATTATTTCACTGCAGATGTCAATTTCCTCTTCTTTTTTTTTTTTTCCCTTTTTTAAAAATCCTTTGGAAGACAGTAAATAGGAACCTTGGCTTGGGAAACCTGCAGAAAACAGCTCCTGGTCATTTTAAATGGCTAAAAAGCCTTTTTCTCCCTCTGCCTGGGCATTTAAAATGGTTAAAAAGCCTTTTTGTCCCTCTGCCTGGACATTTTAAATGGTTAAAAGCCTTTTTGTCCCTCTGCCTGGACATTTTAAATGGTTAAAAGCCTTTTTGTCCCTCTGCCTGGACATTCTAAATGGTTAAAAGCATTTTGTCCCTCTGCCTGGTCATCCTAAATGGTTAAAAGCCTTTCTCTCTCTCTGCCTGGTCAGTTTAAATGGTCTAGAGCCTTTTTCTCCCTCTACCTGGTCATTTAAAATGGTTAAAAGCCTTTTTGTCCCTCTGCTTGGTCATTTTAAATGGTTAAAAAGCCTTTTTGTCCCTCTGCCTGGTCATTTTAAATGGTTAAAAGCCTTTTTGTCCCTCTGCCTGGACATTTTAAATGGTTAAAAGCCTTTTTGTCCCTCTGCCTGGTCATTTTAAATGGTTAAAAAGCCTTTTT
>WBNM01004927.1:0-12954 GCA_013399055.1 Ramphastos sulfuratus
AGCAAACGCTCTGAGGAAAATCAGAGCTCTAAAGTTTAAACCCTGCTCATAAATATTACACTGAAAGTAGATTTTTGTCACTTAAATATAAAAATAATGCTCCAGTTTAATAGTATCAAGGAACAATTTTGAGAGGTCTGATTCTTTTAAAATATAGGGAAAACTCTTCACTTTTGTGAAGGGGATAACATTAGTTCAATAAATTGAACTTGTATTGGGTACGAATAACATCTCCCTTTTCCCACAAAACTGCTTCACTGCAGACATAGCTTCATTTTACTGTGTTGACAATAAAGCTAAGGAAGAGGCCAAGCAGAGCTGATATTTCTCTTATCTCAATCTGCCCCAAGATAAAATAGCCAAAAAAGCTTAACTAAATTGTTCCACATAAATTGGATGGGGGTAATCACAGCTAATGTACCATTGCTCTTTTAATCCCTATCCAGAGAAGCTACCCAAATCAAGAAATCAAGTCACTGGGACATCATAGACCCCAAGAGAAGACAGGCAAAGAAACAAACTTTGAATTAGAGATTCAAATAGCAACACTTACCAAGAAATTGATTTGTTTCTGTGCTTTGAGACTGATACATTTAAAATATGGTCCCAGGTATAGAATTTCCCAAACAATTCCCCTGTGTGTTTCCACAACTTCTTTTTTTTTTTTCCTTAGCTCTTTTCCTACAAGTTGCAAAAGAGATTAAACCAGCCAAAACTCTAACAACAACATTACAAAAAGAACACCAACCTATTTTGGAATGAAACTTTATTAGCCTGCCCTCATTTGTCTGTAAAGCTACATAAAGTAAACACTCCTTAATGCAATGCACAACTGACCTTTGAGCAGCAAGATAGCATCAAAGCTAAGAATTTATTAGCACTCCACAAAAGACCAGAAGGTTATAAGACTGCAAGAAGAGTCACCATCAGGTTTCATGGGAAAAAAAACATATTTTGCTAGAACTGTAAAAGAAAACTGTGGGTCTCAGAGCATGATGATCAGAGGGCTGGAACAGCTCTCCTATGAGGACAGGCTACAAGAGTTGGGGCTCTGCAGCCTGCAGAAGAGAAGGCTTCCAGGAGACCTTAGAGTAGCCTTCCAGTATCTGAAGGGGGCCTACAGGAAGGCTGGGGAGGGACTATTGACAAGGTCTTGCAATGACAGGACGAGGGGCAATGGGTTTGAACTGGCAGAGGGGAGATTTAGACTGGATGTCAGGAGAAGTTCTTTCCAGTGGGGGTGGTGAGACAATGGCACAGGTTGCCCAGGGAGGTTGTGGCTGCTCCCTTCCTGGAGGTGTTCAAGGCCAGGCTGGATGAGGCCTTGAGGGACCTGTACTAGTGGGAGGTGTCCCTGCCTATGGCAGGGGGTTGGAACTAGATGATCTTTGAGGTCCCATCCAACCTTACCATTCTGTGATTCTATGATCCAACCTGTACCAAGTCAGGGAATGAGGAAAATCTTAGTCTCACATAAAGTTCCTATTCAGTTTTTTGCCCACTGACAGAATGGACAGTCTTTGATCCCAGCCAGATGGATGCTCCAGTTACCACACAGCTGATCCTAGTGTAAAATCAGGTCTGCAGTTTGTGTGTGCTGGAGAAACCAAGCCCACTGAGCCTGCAGCTGCTGCACACATCCTGCTCATCAAGTTTGTCACATATTCCTCAGCCACAGCCTCCTGGGGTTTTAAAATAACTGCATTGAGAACTGAAGCTTGACTCTAAGGCTAAGTCAGGAAGGCTACCAGTTACTCGTAGTTTTGATTAGAAAATAACATAGCTAATAAGAGTGGAGCCAAAAAGGGTTCTTCCACATACCTCTGGGTTTGGGACAGAACTGGCACTTAGTGCCATGGTCTAGTTGATTGGCTAGGGCTGGGTGATAGGTTGCACTGGATGAGCTTGGAAGTCTCTTCAAACCTGGTTGATTCTATGATTCTATGATTTTGCAGGTTCTGGTTGAGGCTTAGACACTATTTCACATCACTTCTTCTATCACCTTTTCTTCATTTTCACCTGGTTTTACTAGAATTCCTAAAGTTTTACTTCATACATTTGCTGCCTTGCATTTTATCTCTTTCAGATCACAGGTAGGGTTTCACTCTTGGCACAAAATGCACAGCTACTGCAGCATGTTAGCAATTAGGGCAACCCACGATTTGGCTGCAAGAACTAAGAGCTGCAGATCTTCACAATGGATGGAAACAGATCACTGTTGTAGCTGACACTTGGCTCTCCAGAAACATTTTCCCACTGCACATTTGGTCATACTACATTGCTAAGAAACAAAATCTTCCACAGGAGCACGACACTGTCACTGATCACCAGCGCCAGCCCTCCGTGAAAAATCACCGCTAACTTCAAAAAGGGCTTTGAAGTAAAAAAAAAGACAAATATAGCAATAAAAACTGGATAACAGCTTCCACTTTCCTGTCTTGAGCTCTCTCCTGGGAACTTTCCCCCACCTCTTCCCCCTGTCTCTCACTCCATTTGTCATTGAAGCCTCAGATTTTCACTACAGCAACTTTCTGCTCTCTATTTTATGTCGCACACATTAGGAGCCCGCAGCTTCACCTGCTTTGCAGCTAGAGCATGTGTTTCTTTCCCACTAGCACATAGCAGCTAAAATTACAGTTTTCAACAGTATGGGAAAATAATGTGAATGAGATCCATATGTTCAAAATAAAGCTTGGTGTTTTGTTTACTTATTTCCTGAATTAAGCCACTCTCTTTTCTCCCTTAGCTGCTGGTGAGTTATCTTGAGAACGATAGCTACGATTTGTCGCTATATGAAATTAAATTATCACATACAAGCAAGCTGGAAGTCATCTCTGCAACAGATACACACCAGAGGAAAAGAACATGCACTGAAAAGCTCTTTGCTTTCTCATGGAGCAAATGAAAATACCTAGCTGTAATGCTACCTAATGCACTCAAAATAAATAATGAAAAAAAAAATAAATTAATCTGGTCTCAGTGATAGGCTTTTCAAACCCATCTCTTCACAGAAACGTGGTAGGCTGAAGAACATGAGAACACCTCTAGGAATAGATCTTGAGAGAACTAATAAAAAGGGATGTTTACAATACAGATTTCAACATGAGTAGAAATTCACCAAACATTCATTACTTGTGAGCCTTCATTGCTTCTGAATGCAGGATATTCAGTTTTCTTCTTCAAATTCAGACGTGTGATGCTTAAAATAACTGTTTGTTACCTCCTTCATCAAGTACCTGAAAAAACAAAAACAATCATTAGATCAGGCAGCAAAACTACCCACTAAAATTATTTTGCTCTGCTCCTGCAGAATTCTTCATTAAAATAAATCTTTTGCTGGGTTTTGTCCTGATCACAGGCTCACAGGATGCCAGGGGTTGGAAGGCACCCCAAGAGATCATCCAGTCCAACCCTCCTGCCAGAGCAGGACCAGACAATCTAGCTCAGGTCACACAGAAATGCATCCAGACAGGTGTTGAAAGTCTCCAGAGAAGGAAACTCCACAACCTCTCTGGGTAGCCTGTTCCAGTGGTTTGTGACCCTTACAGTAAAGAAGTTCCCCCTTGTGTGGAGCTGGAACCTCCTGTACTGCAGCTTCCATCCATTGCTCCTTGTCCTATCTCAGGGAGCAAGTGAGCAGAGCCTGTATCCCTCCTCCTGACTCCCAGCCCTCAGATATTTAGAAACATTTATTAAATCTCCTCTCAGTCTTCTCTTCTCCAGACTAAAAAGCCCCAGGTCCCTGAGCCTCGATTTAAAGCTATTTTTGCCACCTTTCTCCCCCCAGCATTCTCAGCTTCATTGATGTTACTGCTGCTTGCCCTTATCATCCTTGTAGCCCTCTGCTGGAGCTTCCCCAGCAGATCCCTGTCCCTCTTCAACTGGGGAAGCCCAAAACTGAACTGATAGTGAAGTGCACTTTGAATCAGAAATCACATCTCACATAAAGGCTTTACAACACACACAGCTGAAGACATACTTTTTGGCTCTATGTTTTCTGTTTTAGTAGCTAAAGTACACCTTTATATCTTGCTTGCCTTGTAGCTAATGTCACACCAGGTTATTTCACGTTCAACACCTCAACTGTTTGCAGTAATCCTTTCAATATTCAGCATAGCAAGAGCCAACAGGTCACAAAAAAGCTTTTGCCTTGTGCTGTGAAATGTCACTTGGATTTGAAAAAAAAGCTCTGAGCTCCTGGGGCTGTGACCTCAGGCAGGCAAGCTGCAATTTCTAGTGCTCATCGGCAGGAGGGCAACAAGCTCCTCTGTCTTCACAAGCAACCCCATCTCTTGAGGCTGTTTCAAACAGGGCAGCTTTGCAGCTCAGCTGGTTAATGTCTATGTCAAAACCCCTCACAGCCAAAGCCCTAAGAGTAACACACAGTGAGATGGATGTATTTGCACATAATGGCTTCTTGTTCACACTGAGTTGCCTTGGGTTTTTTTTTTTCCATTGCAAAATAAGCATCTCCATATAGATGTTGCATCCCAGGGAATGGAGATCAGCCCTGAATACAGGATAGCCTTCTCTCTAAGTTGGTTTTATTTTTTATTAACAGTTAAACCTACCTTCATATCATTTTAAACTTCTCTCTCTCTCTCTCTTAATGTTCTGTCAATGTTCTCTCTCTCTGTAAGATGGAAATAGCAGCCCTGTATATCAAAATGAGATAAATGTCTTAATATCCTCCAGGTGCCCAGCTGGTACATTGATGAATGTCCTAAATGAGACCAAAACCAAATGTATAATTCCACATTTAACTCAAGCCTTAAAGAAGTGAAAGGGCTTTGCAGTGAATAATGAAATGAAAGAAGAAATAGTAGGAAACTGCCCAGAGTATGTGTGAACATGTAATTAAAGACTGTATCTTAATGCAAAAAGCAGATGAATTAGAACTGCAAATCCATTTACTGTTAGCACTCCTCACTTCAGAGAGCTCCACAGGTTAATGTTCTTTTAATATATGTCCAAGTAATGATGTACAAACCTATATATACATATTTAATCATTGAAGGAGCAATGGATCAAGCCTTTGATTCAGGAAAGATTTACGGTCTAACAACTATAAGAAATAAAATCTGGGTAAGAAATGTCTTTGCTACTGAAAATTAATTTTAGAAGTCATCAATTTATTCATGAAGCCCTAATAAAATGGATGGATTTTGCTTTTCAAGTTAAAACAGCCATTATTTAAAAACTCCACACCATTATCTTAAAGCCATTTCAACTAACTCAGTCAAAACCTGTATTTTATTACAAAGTGTAACTTTGTGGTCATAGTCCTACCTATATTTTCCCACCCAAATCTTGTGATGATTTACTCAGCTGCCACCTCACCCCTGGGTGCACCTCTTGATGTTCTCCTGATGACATAGTTCAGACCTTGTCCATCTACTACCCACACTGTAAACACAGTTGTGTACATATGAGCTCTGCTCTCAAGCTGACTGCAGATAGGGCTGAGGACAGGCTAGAAGGCCCATGGGAAAGGGAGGAACACTCAATTTCTGTGGTTTTATGTAGTGTGGATATGATCTCACCATCTTGCTTCTACCTCATCTGATGGCTTGCTTTCTTTCTCCAAAGGTCTGATGCCCTCTAAACTCACACTAGAAGTGAGAGTCCTCACTGGGGTGACCTGTGTTGGGGAAGAAAAGGGAAAAGGAGGAGGAATAAACCCAAACTAAACAAAACCAGACCTGAGAATATGCACTCAGGCACAGCTATGCTCTGTGACACTTTACCCTTGGAGACCTCAGAAGCTACCCACTGCCCCTTGCATGTATCACTTTGCTATATTAACAGCTTACACGTTAGAACTACTCTGCAGCTGACACTAATTCAGCTCAGCCAACTCAAAAGCTCCAACAAAAGGAAGGAACAAAGGATAACATAAATAAAAATAATGAACCAATTGCTCAGTGAGTGTAATTGCACAAGCTTCAATAGAGCTACACTAATTTCCAGCAGCTGGAGTTCTGGCTCTTTATTTTTTATTTACTTTACCTTCTGTTCTTAATTTCCTAACCTCCGATTTGTTTGTTATTTACATCTTCTGCCTTCATACTGGCTGCATTTGGACTGTAAATTCCCTCAGGAGCCTTGCTTTTCATTTAAACAACCATGCAAGTCTAGGACACAAAGTAAATTCTTTGCAATATCTGATAGCCTGAGAGGTAGGAAGAATGTGGTAGGTATAGGCACAATATAGAACTGGAATGAAAAATAGATCCAAATCCAGCTCCACGTATGTTTGCCTCTTTGCACCATGATACTATTTCACACACAAGGTTCATTGTTCCATTGTAGAACTCAGAATATTAGGAATATTTAGGACTCAGAAACACAGAACTCAGGAATATTAATTTTTTGTCAGGTATTTGTATAAAACAGCTTTTATATGTTACTGGGCAGACTTGCTTTAGTCCTTTGAAAATGTGAGAACTTAATAGAATCATAGTAAGGTTGGAAGGGACCTCAAAGATCATTTAGTTCCAACCCCCTGCCATAGGCAGGGACATCTCCCACTAGTACAGATCACACAAGACTTCATCCAACCTGGCCTTGAGCACCTCCAGGCAGGGAGCAGCCACAACCTCCCTGGGCAACCTGTGCCAGTGTCTCACCACCCTCACTGCAAACAACTTCCTCCTGACATCCAGTCTAAATCTCCCCTCTGCCAGTTCAAACCCATTGCTCCTCCTCCAGTCATTACAAGACCTTGTCAATAGTCCCTCCCCAGCCTTCCTGTAGGCCTCCTTCAGATACTGGAAGGCAACACCAAGGTGTCCTGGAAGCCTTCTCTTCTCCAGGCTGCAAAGCCCCAACTCTTACAACCTGTCCTCAGAGCAGAGTTGCTGCAGCCCTCTCAGCATCTTCGTGGCCTCCTCTGGACCCACTCCAACACTTCCATGTCCTTCCTGTGCTGGGGGCTCCAGAACTGCACACAGGACTCCAGGTGGGGTCTGACGAGAGCAGAGCAAAGGGGCAGGATCCCCTCCCTTGCCCTGCTGCCCACACTGCTCTTGCTGCAGCCCAGGACTGCATCAAGATAAGCATGCTTTTAATGACTACATGGCTATCCTTCAAATTAACTCTATACCTCCCTCCACTGCCAACTACTTGACTAACTGGAGTGGACAACATGCAAATTGCTCTTTGCTAATCACAGAATTACAGAATGTCAGGGGACAGAAGGAACCTCTAAAGTTCATCCAGCCAATCCTCTGCCAGTCCAGGATCACCTAGACCAGATCACACAGGAACACATCCAGGCAGGTTTTGAATATCTCCAGAGAGAGAGACTCCACAACCTCCCTGGGCAGCCTGCTTCAGTGTTGTCACCCTCACAGGCAAAAAATTCCTCCTCCTGTTTACATGGAACTTCCTATGCCTCAACTTCCACCTGTTGCCTCTTGTCCTGTCACTGGGCATCACCCAGCAGAGCCTGGCTCCAGCCTCCTGACATTGTAGGACTCTCTGTTGCCTAAGGTACTGCTTCTAGGTGCACATACTTAAAAAAATGAAACAAATTATGTACTCTTTGACTTACAGCACTATCTTCTTCTCAAACCAGGGAGCTTGGAGAGAGTTGATAATTATTTTTCAGGTAGCGTGCTTTTGTTTTGGTTTTTTTATATTTTCTTCTTGCATTTGTACCCCCAGCAAAGCAACCAGAGATCTAAATCAGCCAAGCAAGGTGATTTTGATGAAAACTTTTCAACAGAGAACACCTCAATTCAAGCTAACTGAAGTTTCAATCTGTTGAACCACAAACCACTCAAAATACATCAAGATTAATGCCGCTAATAGATGCAAAGATGCAGTACAGTACCCTCACTTCTGTAAGAGCTCCCTAGAGGGAATTACTTGTTGACAATGAAAAAAATATATTGCTAAGGATTATTATGATCAAACTGTGACAGAATGCCTCAAAACTGCCAAGTTAATAAATCAACCTCAACTTGAAAGTTGTTTCTAACCAGTCAAGGTGAGGTTGATAAAAATATTTCAGTGTTTTCATTTTTTTTTCTCAGGAATCCTAACATCTTGGACAATAAAGAACTAGGTACCATTAGGCATTGCATAACTATCATTGTAAATTACCAGTTTATCTACTACACTTGCATGTGGAATTTGTTTTAACATTTTTTGGAAGAAAAATAAACCCATAACAATTTCTGGTCAAACGGTTAGCTCAGCACCAGTTGCACAAAACGCTTAGGACCAAGTCTCAATGGACATAAAACCTTCCATTTTGTAATGAAAATATGATTAGACCTTGACTGTTCCCATGAGGAGGGAAGGCTTTTCTAATACAAAGAGTGCCTGTAGCTGCCTGGCCAGTCTGAGAGCAGCAGGGAGCTGGGATTCATCATGCACCATTACTGCACAGAAATAGGATGCTTAATTTTGTAATAGAAGCATAGAATGGATTAGTTTGGAAGTGACCTCAAAGATCATCTAGTTCCAACCCCCTGCCATAGGCAGGGACACCCACTAGAAGAGGTCTTCTAACACACTGAATTATCTTCATGCAGATAGAAACAGAGGTGACAAAGTGCTTGCCTTTTAATCTCACTCTCTCTGGTAATATTCAATCATATTGTTCAGATCTATCTATCAGCAGCTTATATTGAAACACCACAGAGTCACAGAATGTCAGGGTCTGGAAGGGACCTCCAAAGCTCATCCAGTCCAACCCTCCTGCAGAGCAGGATCACCTAGACCAGATCACAGAGGAAGGCATCCAGGCAGGTCTTGAATATCTCCAGAGAGGAGAACTCAATAGGCATGTTTTTGATGACTACATGGCTATCCCTCAAATTAACTCTACACTTCCCTCCACTGCCAACTGCTTCAGTAACACTGGAGTGGACAACATGCAAATTGCTCTTTACTAATCACAGAATTACAGAATGTCAGGGGCTGGAAGGGACCTCTAAAGCTCATCCAGTCCAATTCCCCCTTGCCAGAGCAGGATCACCTAGACCAGATCACAGAGGAAGGCATCCAGGCAGGTCTTGAATATCTCCAGAGAGGGAGACTCCACAACCTCCCTAGGCAGCCTGTTCCAGGGTTCTGTCACCCTCACAGGGTAAAAAATACCTCCTTCTGTTTACATGGAACTTCCTATGCCTCAACTTCCACTCACTGCCCCTCGTGCTGTCAACATGTTAACATGTAACAGAAATCAGATCTTTACTTACCCCTTGCTTCCATCCTTTCTGCTCACACAGTGCTTCCACAGGAACAGCAGACACTTCAGCTCACAAACTCTCAAGATTCATTTGAGGAGTAGGTTTTTATGTTGGGGCTGTACTGTGTGACCAAACTAAGGACAAAATGCCATACTTTTCTAACACTGGGTAGGATGATGCCTTGAGCTAGGATTCAGGTGACAGCAACCTCTTTTGTAGTTCCTGTGGCAGCAGTGACAATCTTCCTGTAGAAGTCAAACTCATTATCATAGTGGTGGCATTCAGTGCTGTCAGTAAAATGTTAAATACAAGAACTTCTAAGTTTTAGTCCTAAAGATATACTTACTAGGCAAGCCTACTCACAAATTTCAAAATAAGGTATTTTCAGTTAAGTGGAAGCATCAGTGTAGGGGTCTGGGGTGCTGAAAAGCTCAACATGAGGCTGCAGTGTGAGTGCAGCCCAGACAGCAACTGTGTGCTGGGCTGCAGCAAGAGCAGTGTGGGCAGCAGGGCAAGGGAGGGGATTCTGCCCCTTTGCTCTGCTCTCCTCAGACCCCATCTGGAGTCCTGTGTGCAGTTCTGGAGCCCCCAGCANGATGAGCTCTGATGTTTCTTCCAACTTAAATCATTCCATGATTCCATTCTATCATTCTATGATCCCTTTACCAAAAAAACCCAGAGATATAAATAGGTTCTAAATCATGGTGGAACCCACATTCAAAGATTTTGCTTACAAGGGTTTTTTTATTGGTTTTGTTTGTTTGTTTAGGGTTTTTTTTGTTTGTTTGTTTGATTGGTTTGGTTTTTTTTTTTTCTTCTCCATACTATGTGCATACTGGATGATCTTTGAGGTTTCCATTTTTAGGTACAAACACCATTCTGAGATAGAATTTACAGAATCTCATTCTGCTAACTTATACTGACATGGCCGTGGAAGAGCTGGGAAGTGTGAAAAACAATTGGTCTGTGGAAGAAAGACTGACTGCCAAGGAATCTGCTGCTCTGCTGTTTTAAAAAGAGGACTCACATGTCAGAAATTAGGTCCTCTAAATGGTAGGTATGGATTAGATTTTTGACAGAAGAGTATTACTCTGATTTTCACATCAATCCCATGTAAGTAGCATAAAAGAATGTCAAACTCACCCCATCTCCCACAGTCCAAACCCCCCAGTATTCCCCACCCCAAAAGTAAGTTACCATTCATGTAAGGATTTAACATTCACAGTAGGTCAAAGACTGAATTGAAGATGGAAGTTAAGTGAAAGTTGTAAAATTTGGGCTGGGGACTATAAGAGAGCCAGTAGTTAAAGAGAGTTTAGCCTAGCAGTAAATCAGAACAGGTCTAGCAGCAAAGAGACTAAAGAGCTCAACATTGTCTTTAGTGTTATTCTTCTATTTCAAGTCATTGGAGTAGATGGATTTGTCCAAACAAAGCCTCAAGGGCTTTGATTTTTTACTCTCAGGCAGGCAGAAGAGCCTAATTTCTTCAGTAGAGACTTTATCCTTTATATGATTCCTCTGAAGTGTCTTTGCAAACACATTTTTCCCCCCATAGATTTACTGTGAGAATATTCTCTATGAGAAAAGATATGAACAGCTCCTGACAACAATTGGGGTTGGAACTGGATGATCTTTGAGGTCCCTTCCAACCTAAACCATTCTATGCTTCTATAATTCACTGAAACTTATGATAGCTTTATGCCCTAAACAGCTGCATTAAAATGCTCCTAAAACTAACTGACTTTGTTAGTGACATAAAAATGACTACTACTTGTAGAAATTTATTTCTCTTACCTCACTTATTTTGTGTTGGAGAGGTCTGTGCACACTCCTGGTGTCAGCGCTCATTAAAACCTCAGTCTTAAAATCCCTGGTGAGACAGACTCATTTTCCTGGGGTGGAGCCCACCTAAGTGAGAACAGACAGATCTGGTGAAGCAGGTGACAGAGAACTTGGGAGTTTAGGGTTTTATTAGGTGTGCTATGCTCTTGTCTTCTTGCTCTTGCACAAAGCTTTTCAGGAATGACATCTGACTGACAGCTGTGAAGAGCTCAGCTGTAAGTTCAGCTTGGTACAACCTGTGCCAGACCTCTAAATAAAAGCAATTGGATGGAAAACACAAGTTTTATCAGGTTTATCATATTCCATCATCATCACTTTATCATATTCCATCAACACTTTATCATATTCCATCATAATTTTTCAGCATGCAAAAAAAAAAAAAAAATCTTAAAGGAACTTAAAACCCCCCTATGAACCCCCTAAGTATGTGAAGGGTTTTTTTCCTTCTTTTCAAATTAATTTGGCTTTACATCTCCCCCTGTACTCAGCACTGGTTAGGCCACACTTTGAGTCCTGTGTCCAGTTCTGGGCCCCTCAATTTAAGAAAGATGATGAGGTGCTTGAATGTGTCCANAAAAATACACTGAACTGTATCAAACAATGTTTAGAGATGAGTCTTCATTTTAAATACAGGTTATGAAGCATTTATGCATTTTTTAATTGTTAAAATGCAATATTAATAATAATTGCAATAATTGTATAATTAAATGGAAACCAGTCAGATTACCTAGAGGGTAAAAAGCTTGTTCAGAAATTCTTAATTCCATTCTAATCAGCATTTTTCCTATAATTTACTAATTTTTACTGTTCTGGACATCTGTGAAGTAAAAATACAGCAAAACCTTAAACCCCATTTCCCCTAGATAATGTATGATACTGAAAATCCCTCCCACAGATATAAAACCCTACAAGTACCATTCACAATGCCCATTTGCCAATTATTAATTGTCACTGATATTATCCACACTGTGGTGCTGCCAGGTAAGGACGGAAGTCATCAATTAACACCAAATGAGAACTCATCCCACTTGACTCAACCTGGGCACATAATTAGCACTCATTTAGAGACCTTTCTGTTAATGGTGTCACTACAATTACAGACTGCTATAGTGAGGGGAAATAAATGTCCCAGAATGTTCCAGGTCTATATAATGTGTAAATTGCAATCCCAGTTACAGTGATAATGCCATTTATAGTGCAGTTCTGTGGAAAAGATTGAGTTCATTATAACTGTGCCATATAGATTTTTTGGGAACCTTTCTACTGTAGCTGAGATATTGCTATGCCTATGCATCTGTAACAGTCAGAGGTCTCTAAGTATGGGAAGTTTTCCAGCTGTAGGAAGGAAATTTAATTGTTTTGCTGTAACAATAAAATTGGGGAGACCCAGAGTGCCCCTTTATAACCAGTCTTCTATAAGTAACACTTAAAATGCCTCCACTGCCACAAAATACAACATGCTATCTGTTCCTGTAAAGGACATGTTCTGACCTGTAGCACAATTTTCTTTGCCCTGCTAATAGTTTAATATAGATTCCTCAGGCACAGATAGGCAATCTGCATGTATAAATCTCTACTGCTCACTGACACCAAGAGAGAAAATTTTAGGTCTTATTATTGGCTTTCACGAATGTTAAGCCCCTGTGCATGGCACACATTAAGCATAGGATGGTTTAGGTTGGATAGGACCTCAGAGATCAACTACTCAAACTCCCTGCCACGGACAGACACCTCTCAGCTAGACTGAGCTGTTCAAAGCCTCATCCATCCTGACCTTGAACATGCCAAGGGAGAAGGCATCCACAACTAAATAACCTATTACAGTCTCTCCACGCTCATACTGAAGAACTTCTCCCTAAAATCACAGAATCATAGAATTACAAATCGACAGGGTCTGGAAGGGACCTCC
>WBNM01004934.1:8682-34301 GCA_013399055.1 Ramphastos sulfuratus
TCCTTTCCTGGAGACTTACAAGGCCCATCTGAGTATGTTCCTCTGTGATCTGAACTAGCTTGTGTGGTCCTGCTCTGACAGGGGGCTCGGACTTGATGATTTGTTTGTGTCCCTTCCAACCCCTGACATCCTGTGATCCTGTGAAAACTGCTCATCTCAGATAGCCACTCAAGACCACCAGGGTTGGGGTGGGGTTGGAAGCGGGGTGGAGAATGAGAAAATATCTATGTTAATGACCTCCAAGAATTAATTGGAATAACCCTACCTCTTATTATGAATATGTATGCTCTTGTAACATAAATTGTGACTTGTGCCAGCATGGGGTGTGCAGTATTGATGGAGTGATCCTGCCTGCACCCAGTCCTGTAATACAATATAACTATTTCATAACTCTGCATGAGTTTTGGGGTTCGTTTTGCAGGTCATTAGCGCATAGAAAGTTCGTAAGCAGCTGCAGTATGCCCTTTTGCTTGTCTTACTTAAAATGGAGGGACATGACACATAATTACAGGAAAGATGGAAGGGCAGCATGGCGGAAGAGCAAGAACAGAACTGATAACATAAGAGAGAAAGGGAAGAGGTATAAGAAAATGGATGTTGCCAAGAAAATGGATGTCAGGGGTTTCTTGTTGCTGACTGGTAGCAGAAGCATGTGACACATTTGCAGAAATCACATTTCATTAGGTCCAGTATTCACCTGTTTTCATCTCTGAGGATGAAGTTTATTTGCAACCTAAGTTTTAACGTTTCAACTAGATATTGTTCACAAATGATGCATTCCTAACTGTTATGTTTACAGTGCAGCCAATGTAGTAATACTAGATATAACAAAAAACTTACGTTGAAAGATAGCTGGGACATCATCACTTAACACTTTCTTTCTTGTTTGTTTGTGTTTATTATTGGTACAATGTAGGGATAGGGTACAGCACGTAGGGATACTTATGCAATTCGTGTGTATGCTAGCTGAAATAGTCTACACAAAGCTGATAGAGATCTCCCTAAGGAATGACTAATCATAGTAACAAAAATTAATATTCAAACTTACTAAGAACCACTGCTGAAAATAAGTGAGGTTTTGTCATTGTAGACAACGTGCAGCCTGTCTTCCTTGGCCTTCTGTGCTGTCTTCATCCCAAATTGTGTGCAGCTGAACCTCCTGCTCTCTGTATGCACAGAATGCAACACAGCTCCTCTTGTGGGAGGTCCGTATTTTTGCCTTTTCCATTGCTCTGCCAGTCTTTGTTTCCTCTGTAAAGTATGTGTGTTTTTGCTTATCTTCCTCTTCAGTACAATAAATATCACATGATACTGTGCATAAATCTTTGTCCCACCATGTGCCGCCCTTTCCCACTTCTCCAGAATAAACATGAATTGTTTTCTGCCTGCCTTTGTGAAGAGTAAAATCTCTAAACTCAGGTAAGTGACGTCCTACAAGTGGACTCACTCTGCACAATTAAACCACGAACTAAAAAGCCAGCGGTATTTCAGTCAGTGACGGAAAACAAGGGAAGGCCAGAAACAGGAAACCCGAGTGGGCGAGGAGTTCCGTGGCACCTGGTGATGATGTCACAGCGGCGGTGTCCGCCCTCCTCCCTCGGGCTGAGCATGCTAGAGGCCCTGCTGCCGCCGGAGCTCACCTCCTCGCGACAGCAGCGCTGTGCCGCCGGAGGTTGCAGCCACACGACCTCCGCTGCTGCCGGGTACCCCCTTGGCTGCAGTAAGGCCACAGGGCCCTCGTGCAGGGGCAGGTCCTGGTCCTGCCGGTCCACGGCTGGGGAACGGGCAACAC
This sequence comes from Ramphastos sulfuratus, assembly GCA_013399055.1. NCBI lineage: Eukaryota > Metazoa > Chordata > Aves > Piciformes > Ramphastidae > Ramphastos > Ramphastos sulfuratus. The sequence goes on from WBNM01004934.1 coordinate 10,475, forward strand.
CACTTGCCGAGTCTCCCGTGGAGACTCTCCCCAACGGACACCCAGCTCCGGCTCCGCGTCCCTGTGGGGCACGGGAACAGAGGCGAGCGCACTGACTCAGTACCAGCCCCACCGGCCGGGATTGGTCGTTGTTTCTTCACCCCGGCCAAGTATTGGCCACCGCTGCCTCAGCAACAGGAGTGCCTGTAGTGGCGGACGCGGGCAGGGAGGCAGGAGAGCCGGGCTCGGGAGGGGTGAGTGCGGGCCCCCGAGGAGGCCGGCCTGGGTTACTCCGGGGCGGCAGTTGCGGGTGGAGGCCAGGCCAGCGTCGGGTGATGCCGTCCTCCGTCTCGGGAGGGTGGGCGGTAGCACGGCGCGAAGTATCCACCCTCCGTCCCCGGCGCGGTCGCCTGGGCTGCTGAGCGGCTAGGGACCAAGGGACTGGCTTACAGGGTCCAGCCTGGCCTGGCGCAGAGGCAGCCCTGCTGTGGCCGCGGCCTCAGGCCTCAGTGGATTGGCTGAGGCAAAGGCCGGTAGTGCACCGGCACCGCCTCCGTCCAGCGCTGCAGGCCGTTGTGGCCTGACGTATGGGCGTGTATGAGGGTCCGAGTCTGGCTGGCCACGGGGAAGGCGTCGGGGCATTCCGCTGCAGAGCAAGCCTGCGCTCCAGAGTTCTCTGGGTTTGCGTTTTTATTTTGCTTTTCGCCTCACACCGTGACTGTAGCTCGGTATCCCGGGGTGGAACGAGGAGCCTGCGTAGTGCTACGACTGGAGAGTTGGGGGCGACGGTGGGAGTGTGCTCCCAGTCCTGTGCAGAAAGGCTTTGAGAGCAACGCTCTCCTTTCATTTGGGAGAAGTATGCATATTTGTATTAGCAAGTCTATGTAATGAAATAAGTTTATTTGCTGTCAGACTTGCACAGAATTGATTTCCTGCTCATTCTTACCCATTAGAGAAAGGAAAATCCCAAGCTGTTCAGAAAAAATAAGTATTTTGAAGTTGTATTAAAATGCAGGATGAGGCAACTTCTGTGAAATATGCACGGGTTTTATTTCCCTTATCAACTCTGAACTGCAGTGCAATGTAAGTGGTGTGCAAAAGTTCTTGACAGATCAAAACCTCATCAAAATAAGGACATAACAAGCAGCCTTGTCAAGTTAGCTGCTGTCATGAAGATGTTTACTTCTGTAAAAACACTTTAGCAAATGGAAAAAATAAAAAAACAAAAAACCAGAAAAACCCCAACCCAAAACCTGCATGACTGATATGATGTATTGGATTAATTCAATGAATACTGTTGTATCAACAGCTACTGTTCTTAACATAGTAATCTCCCTTGTGGTCCATAGTACTTGTTGAATATTGCTGTGCTCCACGGCAGTAGAGGCCAGAATCCCATACTGAGGACAATACATTTTTAAGGCAGACAGTCCTCGGCTTGTGCTTTGCAGTGTAAGTAGCGTTTGTTTGGTGTCTGAGGTAATTTGAGTTGAATGTAATTGAAGTTGCACACATAAAACCTACAGTTTGATGAAGGTTTATCCTGCTATTTCTGAAGAATAATTTGAACAAAGTGTGGGGAGCAAATTTGTTCCATTTAATTTGTTCAGTAGTATGTTAGTGATCCTCCTGCATTTTTACAAATGGGGCTGTAAGTCTGATACGAATCCACTGCAGAGCTATAATACCACTTGATCAGTCTTTTATGTATATGTTTAGTGCTGCATTTGGACAGGTCTTGGAGGTCTACTTTGCGTTCACTTCAGTTGGCAGATGCATTTGGAAACTTTAATTAGTACATTGAAACAATGTTTAAGTTACAAAACCAACTCTGTATGTAGGATAAATACAGGTAAGCCCAAACCACTGAATGCTTGGCATTCTGTTCAAAGCATCCGTGCGAAAGTGGTATTTTGAATGTCCTTAAAAGACACACTAACCTGAGTTTGGGACTGTACTTTCTGTCACTGTTTGGAACTTAAGCTTCTATGGTTTTGATAGAGCTTGAATGAAACACACTTCATGCTGTTTATCAGAGAAATACTGTGAAGTGCTTGGAGTAATACTGTACATGTTCAGTATAGGATCATCTATTTGAGTTATCCAGGTGTTAAATATATTAGGTCTTACAAGAATCTTAATTCTCTTATAGGTCATACCTGGCTGGCTGCTGTTGTAGGATTTGTGGAGCAGGACTGTAACTTCTTTATATGGGAAATGGAATTATTAGTGATAATAAATAATGATAATAAATAATAAATAATCATTATTTAACAATGAGTGAAATACTCTGTAAGGATGACAAAATAGGTGGTCATGTGATTGCTAAATGGTCATGTGCCACAGTGAAAAAATGTATTGAGAAATTCTGCTGCAAATTATGTCGATAAATCTAAATAGTTTTATAATACTTTTCCAAATACAATTAATTTCAAGTGTTTTGATACTAGACCCTTATACAATATTTTAGATAACTGACTATGCAGCTGTGGAAGCAGAGAGGATTCCGTCTGGCACATATATGTGTGTCCTTTCATATGTGATTACAATTATTTAAACATGGCCTGAAGTTTGCAGTGGTTCAGGTGGTGCAGTCCCCTGTGGCTTTTGTGTATTTCTGTAACACTAACAGTATCTAGACACTATCAGGGAAAAGAAAATCCATCATAGCGTGTTTGAGTATGAAACGATGCAGCTGGTTGATACTATAGAAAAGTGGAAGAAAGAGAAAAGATTCTTATCCTGATGGTGGATTGTAGGTTATTGCCGAGGAGAAGGAGATTAGTGATAGTAAGTTTATTACAAAATGTCCTAGCCCATTAGCTTAGTGGCAGAGTTGAGATGTGTGTAAAAGGAGAAGTTTCCATAACCCAAATTGTTTTTTTAAACAGAGTAGCCAAACATGCCAAACATGTTGACAGATGTCTTTTCATCACATTTGGTGAACAAGACGTTTGTAGCTTGCTGTTAGCTTAAAAGAAAATTGTGGTTTAAGATTTTGAGCTGTTCTCAGAGTCAAAGGTCAGCAACAATATTTTTAAGGCCTTAAAATTATCTTCTAGATATGTCTGTAATATGTTTCCAAGATTGTGACCTCATCACTGCCTACCTGAAAGATCAGCAGTGGATTGTAATCTGAGGACTGTACTAGGGAAGGAAACTTTCTCCTTACATCATTAACCTGAGCCTCAGGGAAGCAGCAGACTTTCCTAAGAGGTGGGTCTGCTCTGCATATCGGGCTTCTCACTCCTGTTAGAAGTGAGTCACCTATGACAATGGCCAGTCTTTTCTTCTTTACTGAAGAGGTTTTGATACAGGGTGTAATCTGACTAAACCTCAGCCAACTCCTCCAAGCTGCATTAGCCATCATTCTTGTTCACTTCCCTTGCAAAGCATTGTACCTATTTCACAAGTGCAGCTGGGAAGGTGAGGTAGTAACTGGGACACACCTGCAGCGCCTGTTGTGCCAGGCAGGACTTATTGGCATTGCCCAATATCTTCTGTGTTGCCATGGTTAGTCAGGGGATGAGGGATAGAGAGTTGTCCACATCATGAGCTGTCTGCCTCTTGAGTTTGTCTTCCAGGAAGTCAGAGTGTGACTCCAAGAATCCATTTCTCTTTCATATTTGATGGTCCTTAACCTACTTATCTCCTCCCAGAGCTCCATCACTAAGTAATCTCCATTGGGAGGTCCTCTACCTGAGCACAACTCCAACGTTTACTTACAGTGCTTACTGCTTGCATCCAACGTTAGTATAAGAATGGGCCACACTCTGCAGCCTACCAGCTAGGTGGCAGCCTGTTCCCACTGGAGCTTAATCTGAAACACAGCACCCAGACCTTGTGTGTGCAGGGCTCAGGGATCCCATGGCCAAGTGGATACTGCCACTTTCTGGTGAAGCTGGCCAAGCTTCAGTGCCTTTCTTGCACATCCTTTTGCCTGAATTGCTGTATCATGTCCTGCCACATCCTGGCTGATGTCACTTACCCTGTTTGCCTGCTTAGTGTGCAGCAACCAGTTTGCTGTGCTACTTGAGGACTTCTTTTAAAGGTGTAGGTGTGCTGACCGTTGCCCTTGCAAATGCCCACACCTTGTCAGCCTGTCCTGCAAGAGCTGCCATCTCTAGGCTCTTGTCTGCTCCACTGGTGTTTGCCTACCAAGGGAAATCATCAGGAAACCCTCTCTACACCCAGATCTATCTCTCTGCTGCTGGCCAGACTGGTTCTGAAGCAGTTGCTCTCAGTGACTGGCTCTACAAATACTAATTGCCCTGTGAGCCTGTTTAATGAATCTCATTCAGAGCAACCATTTAGACTTTCCTGCATATACTTGAATTCACAGAATCACAGAAAACATCCAGTTGGAAGGGACCTCAGAGGTCATCCAGTCTGACCTTCTCTGACCTTCAGCCCAGTTTAGGATCAATCCTAAATGCCAGGTCCACATGCTGCTTAAACACCTCCAGGGATGGTAACTCCACCACTGCCCTGAGCAGACCATTCCAGTGTTTGATAACCCTCTCTGTGAAGAAATATTTCCTAGCATCCATCCTGTACCTCCCCTGGTGCAGCTTGAAACCATTTCCTCTAGTCCTGTCACTTGCCACCAAGGAGAAGAGGCTGCCTCCTCCTTGTTTCAACCTCTCCTCAGGTAGTTGTAGAGTGATGAGGTCTCCCCTCAGTTTCTTCTTCTCTAGACTGAACAACTTCAGGTCCCTCAAAGACACCTTATAGACCATGTGACTGCAAGTGAGACTGTGAATTCACTATTGTTTGTAAAGTATCAGTACCTGCTCTCTTTAAACTCTGGCAAAATGTTTCAGAATTTGGATAGAGCCACAGCCACTGTATATGCTGATTATAGGAGGTCATCATCTGAGATGCATCCGAGAGTCAGGCAATGTCCAAAATTAATTGACTTGCCTCTTTCAGCCTGCATGTTTACTAATGTTTTGAAAAGTGCAGAACTCAAAATATTTAGATTTGTATACATTTAACGGATTCTAATACTTCAGAACTTCAGTTTTGCATTTTTGGAAAAAAAATAATACAAAACTACAACTTTAAGGGAAATTCAAGCAGAAACTATTTAGTGTTAAAGTAGAAGGAATCTCCTGTCAGTTTGTTGATGTTCATCCCTTCTCTTTTGGTGATGGAGCGGCTCATTCTGGAGGCTGTCTCTAAGCCTCCAGATGAAGAAGGGAAAGAGCAAGTGGCCATGTAGTGCTTAGTTACCTACTGGGGTTAGACCAAGACATAGGACTTTTTAAGGTTTACATAAATTCCAGACAGTGAAGCGAAGTTCTGACTGTGTATTGGTTGGTTTGAGGAGTAGTTTGGAGCTTATGTGCATAATAAAACATGTAAACAATTTCAGGGTTAATGTGCCTGTAGTGGCAAAAGAGGAAAATTGTGATAGTAATATGATGACTAGTATGTCTTTCCCCACTCTCCTTTAGGCTTCCTTCCCCTGTGCTCCCTGCATTGCTTCTTTCCCCCCATCCCACATCCCCAGCTGCTTCTTGCACCCTACCTGTCCCCCACCCTCCACGGTTTCTTGCCCTCTATACTGCGGCTTCTTGCCCACCTGGCTGTTTCTTGCCGCCAGTTCGCATCTTCTTTCCCTCTTCCCCAGCTTTCCTTCTGGCAATCCTCTCTCCGTGCCTCAGGCGCCTCATTTTGTTTTCCCTCTATAAGGGAGATAGGACTTGGAGGTAACTATGGGTGATTGAAGGATGCCAAGGAAATAAAATTTTACATAATAGAGGGAGAACGAGATCCAAGTAAATTTAATGGCTTACCTGAAAATGGCTTGTGAGGTTTCTGGAGTTATGTGATATGTTTTTTCAGTCAAAGTTAAAAAACTCAGTTGCCTTCTCCTTAAGCTACAAAAATTGCCAGGTATGTAAGGAAAAGTTTTCAGTACTTCATAATTGCCATGCTGACAAGTGTAGACCAAATTATCATAGGACTTTGTGTGCCTGCATCTCTTAAGGCTAACTTCTAGTCAAAACTGTAGCTTACAATATGTAGCTTTCTTTTACCTGCTACTTCGGCTTCATTAAAGCTTTTAACAAATCATGATTTCTGAGAGTACAGCTCCAAGGAAAAGGTTTGCTTTTTATTTTACTTGGATTTCATTTTTCAGGATTTGTATTAGATAAATTGCAACAGAACTATTTCCTGTATGTCAGTCCTAGCAAAATGACAGCTTCAAAAATGTTGCTGGTTTAAACAAACAAAAAACACCAACAAAAAAAGCCAAACAAATTTAGAAAGCAAACAAATAAACAAAAAACCCTGCTTGGACTCTGATACTTGGTACATGTGTGCAGATGTATCTTCAGGCTATTTTACTCAAAGCTACATAAAATAACTGCTAATAAATGGTGTCTTTGCTGTTAGATGCTCTATCTTTAAGGGAAATGAAGAGGCAGGAAAGAAAAAAGCTTTATTATTTTTTCCTGAAGTTCAAGAAAGTCTGTTGATGGTTTCAAATTTTATCTTCCTGGACTTCGAAGTTTCCTTTTCAGTTTGATGAATTTCAAGAACAGAAAAGTTACTTTGTTGATTACATATCCAGTGAAAATGAAAAGTGACTGAGAGGGACACAAAAAAGCCATGAACATCTGAAATACAGAACTACTAGTTGCATTGCACAAGCAACTCTCTTTTGATATGAACCCTTGTGTATATTACTAATAGCTTGTACTGTTGCAGTATTAAAATCTCTCTTCATTACAATACTGGCAGCTTTCCCCCACAGTGTTTTTAATTTTTCTTACACTACTTATCCCGTGTTTTCTTGGCAAAACATTAAGATCCTTGAGTATGGAATACTGCTGTAATAATAGGAACCATATGTAGACAATTGCCTTGAATGCCCATGCCTGAACATACTACCTAGTGTACAGAATAAAGACTTCTCCCTGGAACTTGGGACTTAAGCTTTAGAAGGCTTGATTTGATTAATTATAATTCTCCTGTCACAGAGATAAGCTAGCTAGTGTTGGCTGAATTGTGCTACATTGCTTGAAGGCTTTTCCATTATAGTGCTTGCAAATGCTTTCTTGCAAGCTGGCATATGTGTCGTGTTAGAGCTATGTGCAGAAGTGTACCACATTAAAAAAACCACCATGTGGCATCCAGACTTGATTTTTTTATCTGTTATTTACTACAAACACGTTAAGATCAGGGAAGATGGGTGTTGATCAATATTATTTAGCATAGATTAAAATGCTCTTATGTGCTTTCATAAGATGTGTCCAGAGCATGTCAGGCTCTTACAACCATGTTGTTATTGAAGTTCAAGGCTTTAGACAAATCTGAAATTACTTGCTGAAACAATTAATATCAAAGTGCTGTGAAAGGGGAAAATTACAAAGACACAGTATTTTCTAATGAGTCTCTCTCTGTCTTTTTGTTTTCTCCACATTCTCACATAACAGTGGGACAAAAAGCTGGCAAAGCTGCCTGGCCCAAACTACTAAGAGGATATCAGACTATTACAGGTAGAAGATATGGAGAAAGACGTGCCTATGTTAGTTTTATACCATCTTTGAATAGCCAAGACAAAGATGAACATCAACACAATGAAGACCACGCATGATTAGAATTGGAAGATATTCAGAAAGAGAGTTCTCGAGATGGAAGAGAAAGGCACGTATGGAAATGTTACGGGGAGAGAGTAGCCACTTCAATAACACATGTAAAGTACATTTCATATGGCTTTATAGTATGAAACTTAGCATGAAGGCAAATTAAATTATACTTTATCTTAGGCTATTTCATTTTACCTGAAAGATGGCATTCCTGAATTAGTTAATGCGTTGTAACCAACTAAATAGCCATGATGTTATATAATTAAAATTACTTTGTATTAAAATGAAATTGCAAATTGTATTTGGAAGACAATACCTGTTCTAACCTTCTGCTTGGAACCAGGCTATGAAATACTTAACATGTTTTATACTGGATTGTTCTGTTTTTGTCAACCATAGTGTAGTTAGAGTGGAAATTAATTTAAGCCTACAAAATCTCTTGAAAGATTATCTTTTTATTTTTTTATACCAGTCAGACTCTTTCCTTGTCTTATATAATGACTGTTGAGCATTAATATTTCCCAAAATGTTTTTTATTGCTTCAGCATTGAATAATAATCATATAATCATTTAGGTTGGAAAAGACCTGTAATATCATCAAATTTGATCGATTCCACCACTAAAGCACACCCCTAAGCACCTACATGTCTTTTAAATCCCTCCAGGCACAGTGATATAACCACTTCACTGAGTACAAACCTGTGATTGACAACTGTTTTGGTGAAGAATATTTTTCTAATATAGAGTTTAAACTTTCCATGGCACAATTTGAGACTGTTTCCTCTCATCCTATCACTTGTTACTTGGGAGAAGAGCCTGACCCCCACCTTGCTACAACCTCCTTTCAGATAGTTGTAGAGAGTTACTTACTGATGTACTTAGTAATTTTTAATAGTTTCACAGAGAAATAACAAAATATCTTGTTGAATTAGAAACATAGTTTCCTCTTCTTGAGGCTATGAGGTTTTCTGCTAAAAAATCGTTTGGTACAGCCTCAGATCTTCCAATGTGCTGGGTCCTGAGCTTGATTCACAATATCACTGTGCAGTGCTACAGGCTTGAGGAAGAGTGGCTGGAAAGCTACCTGGTGGAAAAGGACCTAGGGGTGCTGGTTGACAGTCACCTGGCTTTGAGCCTGCATTGTACCCAGGTGGCCAAGAAAGCTGGCAGCATCATGACTCGTGTCAGAAACAGAGTGGCCAGCAGAACTATGGAAGTGATCATCTCTCTGTACACACAACTGGTGGGGTTGCACCTCAAATAGAGTTCAGTTTTGTGTCCCTCACTATGAGAAAGACCTTGAGATGCCAGAATATGTCCAAGGAGGTGCAATAACATTGACGAATGAATTTAAGAAAGAGTGGCTAAGGGAACACGGGTTGTTTAGCCTGGAGAAAAGGAGGCTGAGGTAAGACTGTATTGCTCTTTACAAGTACCTGAAAAGAGGTTGTAGTGATGTGGGAGTCAATCTCTTCTCCTAAGTAACAAGCAATAGGATGAAAGGAAATGGCCTCAAAATGTGCCAGGGGAAGATTAGATTAGATACTGCATAACATTTCTTCACAGAAAGGCTTGTGAGGCACTGGAATAGACTTCTCTGAGTGGTGATTGCAACACCATCCCTGGAGGTATTTAGAAGACATGTAGATGTGTCATTTAGGGATATGGGGTAGTGGAAGACATGGCATTTTAGGTTTATGGTTGGATTCAATAATCTTAAAGGTAATNACTTACTGATGTACTTAGTAATTTTTAATAGTTTCACAGAGAAATAACAAAATATCTTGTTGAATTAGAAACATAGTTTCCTCTTCTTGAGGCTATGAGGTTTTCTGCTAAAAAATCGTTTGGTACAGCCTCAGATCTTCCAATGTGCTGGGTCCTGAGCTTGATTCACAATATCACTGTGCAGTGCTACAGGCTTGAGGAAGAGTGGCTGGAAAGCTACCTGGTGGAAAAGGACCTAGGGGTGCTGGTTGACAGTCACCTGGCTTTGAGCCTGCATTGTACCCAGGTGGCCAAGAAAGCTGGCAGCATCATGACTCGTGTCAGAAACAGAGTGGCCAGCAGAACTATGGAAGTGATCATCTCTCTGTACACACAACTGGTGGGGTTGCACCTCAAATAGAGTTCAGTTTTGTGTCCCTCACTATGAGAAAGACCTTGAGATGCCAGAATATGTCCAAGGAGGTGCAATAACATTGACGAATGAATTTAAGAAAGAGTGGCTAAGGGAACACGGGTTGTTTAGCCTGGAGAAAAGGAGGCTGAGGTAAGACTGTATTGCTCTTTACAAGTACCTGAAAAGAGGTTGTAGTGATGTGGGAGTCAATCTCTTCTCCTAAGTAACAAGCAATAGGATGAAAGGAAATGGCCTCAAAATGTGCCAGGGGAAGATTAGATTAGATACTGCATAACATTTCTTCACAGAAAGGCTTGTGAGGCACTGGAATAGACTTCTCTGAGTGGTGATTGCAACACCATCCCTGGAGGTATTTAGAAGACATGTAGATGTGTCATTTAGGGATATGGGGTAGTGGAAGACATGGCATTTTAGGTTTATGGTTGGATTCAATAATCTTAAAGGTAATTTCCAACCTAAACAGTTCTATAATTCTATAAAACAGCATTTTATCTCCTTCCTTTGTAGACTATTTTGTAACTGCTTTGGTAATACTGTAATTCTTAAAAAAATTATAATATGGTGCTTATTTAACTGTCATATACCATTGTCCTTAGAGACTGTTATGTGATCATCTTGGGATGGCTTTAATTTTTTATAATAGTTTTGCATTTGTTTATGCTTCATACATTTTCTACACTTTAGTTAAAAGTTCATTTCCTGTAAGGCAGCATTGACACTTGTGGAGATTTTCCTACTATCCCTATAATTCTACCACCTTTATTGTTTCAGTTACTCACAGGAGAGCATTTTAGGGGTCATAAGAAATACGCTGTTTAGATTGTATTATCTCCTTGTCCTTAATACAGTTACTTCATATAGAAATTCTAGGAGTGACTAATTATCTGTATTAAGTCTAGTAGCAAAACACCTTTTATATTGGAATTTCTTTCTGTATTACAGCTTTTCAAATATCTCTTTGAGAAATGTTTTGGTTTATTTTCCTTACCTCAACTAGGCTGCAATTTTCCCAGTGAATATTTATTTCTTGATGGGTGGTACTACCTAAGTATGCTGATTTCCTGGCTAATTGGCTTGACCTTGTACAGGCATCTCAGCAACTGTGGAAGATGAGTAAAGGAGACATCCTCAGCAATATTAAAAATCTTACTGGGCTTGGTCCTTGGCAGCCTACTACAGGTGACTCTGGTTGAGCAAGAGTGGTGGACTGGATGATCTCCAGAGGGCCTGCCTGCCAGCTTCAACTGTCAGATGTTAAAATATTTCCTACAAGCCAGATTCCTAGTGCTGAGAAGCACAGCTCTTGTAAGAGTTCATTACCATGAACTCACCAACCTAGACATGGATTAACTATTTAGATGTGATTTTATTTTCACTTTTTTTTTCCCTGACTACTAACTGTAATTGCACATTTATCCCTGCTAATGTTAAGCTTTTAAGAGGAGTCACAGTCACAGATCCAGCGTACAAAATACAATGCTATTAGTATGCAATTTATATTAGCAATGAATGGCTTTATCTGAGTGTGCCAGGAGGAACAGTTTAGCCAGTTAATGAATGGATAGTTCAACTTCTAGCTTATGGAAAAGTTACAGCTTTTTCTCATGTTTTTTCAGATTTTCTGTTCTCATCTTAAAGTTCCATTTTATATAAACAGTGTAGAAATGCTGCTTATGAATATATTCCTTTAATACTTGCTTATGTCCATCGCAGAGCTGAAATTATATAATTTAAATGTATTTTTATATGCTTAGTTTATACAAATGAGAACATAAGTGCATTAGTGAAGAATGACTACATCTCTGGTAATTGTTTCTTTTTATGAAATTTTACTGCAGTCCTAGTGAACTGTCCTTTCTTTCTCATGAGGAGTTACTGTAGATGACAATATTCCTATTCTTTTTGATTATTCCAGTTCATTCTTTTTTACAGCTTTCTGTGAAGGTTCTAGTCCACTGGTTCAAATTTCTTCTGGTTTGTTAGATGAGCCTTTGATAGAAAAGACTGAAAGTGGAGAGCCCATTTGCCAAAGTATGTCAAGTCAAACTTTTGGAATGAACACATCACAATTCTCTTGTAGTCTAGAAGGCAGCCAAATTTCACTGAACTTTTTGAATCCTTATGGAAGTTCTGAGGACCTTGCAGAATATGTATCTGGAGGGTATAATGATTTGAATAGTCAGAGTGGGATTACTTTTGTAAACATTGACTCTTATGAGCCAGAAAGCAGCGATGGAGAGGAAGATGATGCTCAAGACAAATCTTCTTCGGTAAGAGAAGAAGCAGGCATATTTCAGGAAACACTAGATAACATGTTTTCTGAGTTAGAAAGAGACACAGAGACTCGCACTGACTTGCAGTCCTACTTGCCTGCTCACAACCACAGTGTTTCTAGAGAACATTGTGAAGAAGCAGGGCCAATACCTTTCGTGAAATACTTCAGCATAGATTCAGATCTGGATTGTCCAAACAACAGGACATTTATATTTTTTGCTGAAGACCAAGCTGTACTGAAAATGAACCCACCTGTTGCCAGTTATGAAACACAGCAAATACAAAACATAGTGGATGTTGGAATTAGAAACCCCATGGCAATTGCTAATAGTTTAAATGTCAGTAAAGGAAAAGCTGACCAAGAAAATTCTCCTGAACTAGTAGTGAGACCTAAAATAAGAAAACAAAATACTACAAACCAGTTGGAGAGAGAGAAACTTCTCCCTAGTGGTGAAGAGGGAAGTGATTCCTGGAGGAGAACTGAAATTGCTGAGGTCCAGCAGGACCATGCTGAATGTGTCTTGAGAAACAGCAAAGAAGATTTGCTTTCTAGTATACTCTTCAACTCAAGAGCCTGTGAAGGTCATCAAAAGAACATGGAAACAGGCCTAAAGAAAAATTTATCAGCTCGAGAACAAAAAAATCTTCTAGACAATATCACTTTTGAGGATGAGTTTGAAGACTGTGGCACACACTTCCCAAAGTCCCACAGGGATGAAAGCAGGTAAATTTTTATTTTTCTAACTATATTAATATTGTATATTTTATGTAAACAATTTGCAAATCTGAAAAACTTATTCACAAATCTGACATAAAAAAAAACAAACTAATTTCAGAATATGATCAGGTAATGAAATGCCAGGTCTTCCTTTCAGTTCTTGACCCTTCCTCAAGTCCATCTAAAGAACAATAATATACATCTTCTGGATAAATCCTTTTTTATTAACTTTTACTTATATAATGCTGGTTAAGAACTTTTCACTGTGGAGTTATGTAACTGAGATATTTGTGGTTAAAAAAAGAAAAATAATATTCTAACCTTCCATTCATTTATGGTAAATGCAGTGGCATTTGTGATGGTTTCTGACTTTTTTTTTCTTTCCTGTTTTTCTTCTGGTTTGTTTTCACATTGTTGATTCTGTTCCCACTTCATCTATAAGACATACCTTCTAGATGTTGATGTGGCTTTTTTTCATGTGTGCGTGCTGTTAGGCTTCATAAGCTAATCTGCTTAGTGGAGTGTTTCCACTGCTTTTGTGGAGAGGACAGCATGTAAATTAATATGCATAAACTCTTGTCCTTAAAATATTGCAAAGTCCCAGTTATGAAAGAAAATTATAAGGCATGTTAGTAGACTTAATTTTGTTTCTTTCTTATTATAGATATAGGTGGACATGAAAATTAATCCTTTTGTTCCTTGTAAAGTTTACTTTTAAAGAATTTTTGTTACTGCTTGCCCTAGTTTAGCTGGGACAATTTTCTTCCTAGCAGCTGCTGCAGTACTGTGATTTAGTATGAGAATAACATTGATGACACCCTGTTTTGGTTGTTTCTAAGTAATGCTTATCAAAAGTTCAGGATTTTTCATTTTCCCATGCTCTGCCAGTGAGCAAGTGCACAAGAAACTTGGAGGGACCATGGCCAGGACAGATGATCTGATCTACCCAGAGGGTTATTCTGTACCATAGACCATCATACTCAGTATATAAACTGAGAGGAGCTGGCCAGGAGGGACAGATCACTGCTTGGGGATCGGTCAGCAGGTTTTGAGCAATTAATTGCATTGTGCATCATTTGTCTTTCTTGGATTTTATGTCTTGTTTATTTTACTTTTCATCATTATTGCCAGTAATTTTATTTCAGTTATTAAACTGTTCTTATTTCAGCATATGAATTTTACTTGTTTTTTAACTCTCTTCTCCATCCCATCAATGGCAGAGGAAGAGTGTGTGAGGGGCCATGTGCTGCTTAATTCCTGTCTGGAGTTAAAACACAACAGTGCATAATCCTTACTTTTCCACTTCTGAAATGCTGCTTATAGAAGATTAAAATGCAGTAGAGGAAGTGGACTGTGTTTACAATTACAGCATTGCTTTCTATGATACAAAGTGATCAATCATTGCAACATGACAAAAAGAAATACAGATTGTTTATCTGAAAGGGACTACACTTGTCATGACAACAGGACTTGAAACACTAAACAGGAAGCACAATCACCTTAGTGACTTCTGCAGCCTGGGCCTTCAACTCAGATTTTTGCTTCTTGGAAGTGCCCAGCTATTATGGTACTAAGAGGTACAAGCTGTGTGGGAAGGAGAAAGTCTTGCATATTTGTTAGAACCACATATGCTCAAAGATGAGAGAGTTGTGGTAGGTCTCTGGAGGGCAGGAGTAGTGGGATAAGGGTCATAACTGTTAGCTCCTTCCATTGAGTTTTGGGTTGGATGGCAAGTATGGGCCAGTTCAACCAGGGAAGAGACTATTCTCAAAAACAGCAAGTCTTATTGGCTTGTGCTTCTAATTTTATATAGAAGGGGAGTTTTTTTAAACTGAGTTTGTAGGTGGGGACATAACATTTATATACAGACATATGGGGTTTAGCAGACTGAAAACTGAGCTGCAGATGTTGGAGACTTCTGTGTAAGATGTCCTCTTTTAAGCATGTTTGCTGTTTGCATACCTTTTTCTTTAATGTTTTGAAATGACCTATCTGGTTGACTACAATTTGAATTGTGATAGATGTCTGCTGTCACTGATAGTACCAAGTGAACCTTTTAAGTGGCTTTACCAAAGATACCTGTAAATAAGTTCACCCAGTAAATAAGTTCATCCTTCTTGAGATTCTGCTAAAATCACTATTATGTTGAAACAGCCAACACCTCACTATTTTCTATGCCATTTTCTCTGTCATATTTGAACAAATTGTCCTAGGAATATCCCTAACATTCATCTGCTGGTGAATTATATAATTTGCATCCATTTTATTTTTATATGGTTAAAAAAAAAAACAAACCACATTATATATGGCTTGCAGGTTATGAGAACTCTTTACTTCAAGCCTTGTTTTGCCAAGAAGTAAGGCTAACATTGCTTATTGTTTTGTTAAGCAACCATTGGTGTTCTGTGTCATTGCTGCTGTTTTCTCTTTGTGTGTTTTGGGGGAAGATGTGTAGAGTGGATCTGAATTTACATTCTTCAGTTGTTTCTTGTGCACTGCAAATGTGGAGAGGGAAGAACAAAACATTTTTATTAAGTGGGATGGGCAGAATTCTTTCTTGGAAACATGTTTTAACCAGCTCTTTATGTATACTTGCCTTGTAAAACATCTATAAAAAGTACAAAACTAATTTCTCCTAGAAAAAAAAATTAGTCTATATTGACAGCAAAGTTCATAGAAAAGTAGGAAATTGTAGAATAAAATTTGTAGATTTGTTTTGGCCAGAAAGTTTATGTTTGTTTTCTTTCCCCTTAAACAGCATTTAAATTCACACTCTCTTACCTTGTCTAAATTGCAGCTCAGAATATAGTGATGGAGAATGGTCTACATCTCTGTCTACCTATTTTACTGCTACAGAAAAGGACAGGTCCTCAAGTGATGAGAGCTGGGAGACAGACCCAGACAGGGGAGAACATGAATTTGAAGTGCAGAGCAGCTACACTGACATAGAAGAGAACACAGGCATCTCTTGCGAAGAAGGGTATGGGTTTATTTTATTAGCTAACTTCCTGAAGCAGCAGTAATAGGTATCCACGTGACACTACATAGAGTAACAGCAATTCTAAAAGTAGTTGGTGTAGTAGCAGTAATCATTTGCCTATATCAGAATAATCTGAGTAGCTGTGTGTATTTCCAATCAGGGGAAAATGGCAAATTATGCAGACAATACTGTTTAATTAAAGATGCAGAAATAAAGAGACTACATTGGCATGTAGTGTCAATAGGAATAACAGGCTGGATATAATGACTTTAAAAAGCCAGACTGGCCAAGTTATTTGTAAAGATATGTATGTTACATGCACATCTTCTAGTACTGCTTAGTAGTCCTTGCAAAACAGTTGTTTATCTCTTTGTTTTGCTGCTGTTCGTATTTCACTACTGCTCTTTATTTCCACAGCTCTAACAGTGATTACTTAATTTTCTAGTCATTAAATCTGGGTTTGTTGCAAGGCAAAATGTATAGCTATAAATAGCCAAGGAAAGCCTGTTTTTTTTTCCCTAAGTATCTAATACTGACCTTATGTTCTTAGTTTGAGTCTTTATAAAGCAACAAGCCATGCCCAAGTGTTCTTTCACTTTCATCTACTTTTAGACAATGCCTATTACCAAGCAGCCCAAATTGCTATTACTACTCTTTTCAGTATCACTAAAATATCTTGGGGTTTGGAGAATTGGTGTAGCTTTATGAAAATACTACGAAGACTTGTCTGTTTAAGAATAATAATGGGTCTGTGTACTCTTTAGCTTTCTTTGATATGAGCAGCCTACAAATGTACCCATTTCTGACATGATTCCTGTTTATTTTCCCTGTGATAAATGAGACTCGTGATCCTGTGTTTCTAAACATCTTGGTGACTTGCACTCCTTCAGAAAACACTGGAATCTCTTGCAAATAGAGCCTCTTTGCATTCAGCCAGTGCTTCCTCAAGAAGCCATTGCAGGATGTCAGAAGAGCCTTTCTTTGTAGTGAATTTAGGAGCTTGTAGATTTTAAAAAAACTTTGATACCAAATTTACTAGCCCTGTCAGGGATATTGCTATACTAGGGAAAATGCAAAGCAAGCTACTTACTGTAATGCTGGCCTTGAAGCATTAGAGAAATCATTTTTTCCTTAGAGTTATGACTGTAAATATATTCTGAATCTGGAGCTGATAGTACCGGGAGTTTCTTGGATTATTTACAAGACACTGCATCTAGGAAATGTGTCTTTAGTCCTTATAGTATGTTTAGCTTTTTTTGCTTGCATGTGTTTGTAAATTCTCCTATCTTTCTAGATTTAGCTTTTCATTTATTTATTTGAAGAGAACAGATATTATTGGAGGAAGGAGAGATTCCTTGGTTACAGTACCGAGAAGAAGTAGAAAGTAGCAGTGATGAGGAAGATGATCCAGTCAATGATTTTGTGCATCCTGGATTCTTCCTGTTGGATGGGAATAACAACCTTGAGGATGATTCCAGTGTGAGTGAAGACCTGGATGTGGAGTGGAGGTATACCTTCAATAGTTTTCTGCATTAATTTGAGAGGCTTTGTAGTTACCATTTTGCTTTCCATATATGCTGTCAAAAATGCTTACGGCTTTCAGCACCCACATGCTTCAAAGGCTGAGTTTTAAGGCCTAAGGTATTCCAAACACTATGAGTTTTCTACAAGAGAAAAAGGATGTAGATTTGCTAAGTCAGACTATAAAATGAGAAGATTCTAATGCACTAAATAGTCAATGAATGGGTGTACCCTCGCAATTAATTTTAAACATAGTAATTAGAGTGGAATCATAAAATTTAAACATAGTAATTAGAGTGGAATTATAAAAGTAATATGTATACAATCAGCTTTCAAGTCAGTGCTAATTTACAACTTTTTTGTAAGTGATGTAAGTTAGAGGTTATAAGCCTATTTTATTTCTCCTTCAAATGCCATGTGCTTACCTAATTATTGTAATTTTGAATGCTTTACTCAATTTTATGTTACTAGATTACTGAAGAATATTGCATAATATTCATTACAAAAATTGTAATAAATATAGTGCAAAAGAAAGTGATTGGAGCCACTTGCACAGCCTGATCCTAGAACAGTCATTTTGATTGGAAGGTACCTTTCAGATCATCAAGTCCAACCACTAACCTAGCATGGCCAAGTCACCACTAAACCATATCCCTCAGAATCATATCCACACCTTTTAAATACCCCTAGGGTTGGTAACAGTCACTTCCCCCAGCAGCCTGTTCCAGTGCCACATGAGCCTTTCATTGAAGAATTTTTTTCATAATACCCAACCTACATCTCTAATGGCCAAATTTGCAGGTGTTTTCTTTTGTCCTGTTGTTTATTACCTGGGAGAAGAGACCAACCCCCACCTCACTATAACCTCCTTTCAGGTAGCTGTAGAGAGCAATAAAATCTCCCCTCAGCCTCCTTTTCTCCAGGCTAAACAACCTTGGTTGCCTCAGCTGCTATGTAAGACCTGCTCTGCAGACCACCAGTTTCACTGCCCTTTCTTTGGACATGCTCCAGGACCTCTTTTCCTGTGGTGCAGGTCCCAAACCCAAACACTCAAGGTGCTAACCAGTGCTGAGTACAGGGGCAACACTCACTTTCCTGCTCTTGCTCTCTGTTCCTCATACATGCCAGGGTGCTGTTGCCCTCCTACATGCCCTGACAACTTCTCTATAGCAATCCCAAGTGACAAGTCCCTTCTTCCATGAGCTGTAAGCTTCTTTCTTTCATGAGATTATCTTCAGAAGCTCCTTGCTCATCTGTGCAGGTCTCTTAGCACATTGACCTGATTTTTACTCAAGGGAACACACTTATCTTGGGTATAGATGGAAATTTACCAACTTTCTTGGGCTCCTTTACCCTCTAGAGTCTTAGCCTATGAGATTCCTGCAAATAGATCTTTGAAGAGTACAAAGTTAGCCCTGCGGATGTCCAGGGTGTCGTGGAGGCAGGGAATTAATGTGACCGATTCAGGAATTCTAAAAATAGAATTATTTTATTTTCCTGAAAGCCCTGCCTCCAAACTATATACAGACTAGATTATATTTATTTACAGGTTCTAATACTAAGGGTATTGATGAAAAGATTACCTGTGCCCCTGATCCCTAAGCCACTTTCCCCAATGCCTTGAGGTCCTCTTTGATTGCTTCTGGACTTCTGATATCAACCTTATCACTTCCCATCTGTACGACTATCAAGGGATAGTAATCAGACAGCTGAAGGGGTAGTAATCAGACAGCTGCACCAGACTAGGCAGCTTTCTGGTAACATTCCTGACCTGGGCACCAGGGAGGCAACAGACTTCCCTGTGTGAAGGATCCAGCTGATGTGTGGGGCCCTTACAGCTCCTGGGGAAGACCATGACAAAGCAAGTAGATTATTTGCTGAGGGAACTATGCCTTGTGGGGAGCCCATGCTGAAGCACGTGGTGAACTTAATCTTGTGGGAAAGCTCCTTATAGGATGAGGTTTATCCTGAAGGACAGTATCCCATGCAGAGACCCCATGCTGCTGGAGCATGAGGAGGATGAGAATGACAGAGAGGAACTGCACAGGGCTAATCACAGCTCCAAGTTCATGTCCCTCTGCACTTTGAAATGAAGATTGTTTCTTAACTCATGTGTTTCAGGCTACTTGAAGAGTTTGGTGATGGTCTAGGATTTGCTATTCATTACATGGATCCTCAGTTTCACACATTCTTGCCAATAGAGGGACACTTGCAACCATCAATGGAGGTATTAAAATATTCTTGATGGTATTATATCAGTGACATTTTGGCATAAGCTGTTACTATTGAGTTATTTTTCATCATAATCTGAAAATAGGAGAATCGGGGGTGAAAAATGCTTTTCTGTTGCAGCTTGAACTTTCCAGTCTGCAAGCTTGAAAATAAATGTTGGATGTTCTTCTAAATGATGTAGTGCAAGAAGTCATTGATCAGTTCTACTTCTACAATATGTATTTCTTTAATCTTAAAGGACGAAAGGATGGTGATTTCTACCAGGATAAACATACGTTTCCTGATAATAAGTGTTTTTGCATGAGAACTTTTGTGCTGGAGAATTCTGAGCTTTGACTAGCTTTAGTCTGATGAACAGATTGGCCTGAATTTAATTATTATCTCATTAATAGTCTACATAATGACTGTGACTTTATTAATCCTTTACTGATTTAATTTACTTAGTCCACCTCCTTAAGTTTCCCAAAATTTTCTTATCTAAAATAGTAGATTCATTAAGTAGACCTTTTCTACCTGTAACAGCATAATTTATTTAAAGAGACTCTATAGCTGAGAAAATTTTCCAAAATTTCTATATCTAGCAAACAAATTTATTGTAGCTATGAAGCACTTGAAAGGGGTGTGGAGTGGTAAAGCATCCAAAATTCAAGTATATATTGAGGTAGGATTGGGGACGACAGGGCAGGGTAGGGGACAGGATGGGAGAACTGTCCAAATTATGATATTTGAAGGGGAGTAGTAATGAATGTATTTCATTATTTAAAAAAAAAAAAAAAAATTAAAAAGCTGTGTTCCATAAGAGTCTGGGATCCTAAACTGTAGTAACTTGCATGTGTAAGTTTTGTTGTGGTTGTTTCGGTTTGGTTTGGCTTTTTTTTAACTTTGGTTTGTTTTAAAGAAATTACGTCACTGGGAGTGTTTGGTTTACTTCATTACCAGGGTAGAGGAGGTTGAGTGTCTCTGCAGCATCAGTGATTTCATTTATGCATACTTACTCTTTGGATTCACATATGGAAGAAGTTTAAAACCCTGTAGGCCCCAGCAGTCCTGTTTTTGACAGTGTCCAGGATTTGGTTTATGGTACGTGAAGCAGTAAGAAGTCACACAAGTAGTAAGAGGAAGAAAATAAAGGTATCGTTGAAGGTACCTTACCAAATCTATGAAATAAACACTGCTTTGGTCTTGAATATGCAATCTTAAGCATCAAAGTAATTGTCAGATGTTCTGTCTGTGATGTTTCTCTTGTGCAGCTTTCAAAAGAAAATAATAGAGTGTTTTTGTAAATAGTTTTCTGTTTGAGAGCACTAACCCCGGATATAGACAGAGAGGTTTGACGCATAGGTAATATAGCATCCTGTTGTCTGCCTTTGATCTTAACTGATTTTTCCACTTAACGTAATTAGGCTTAGTATTTCTACCTCACATTATACTCCAACTGATGCAGCTATAGCAAGGTACTGTTATAAACACTGGAATCACCTCAGCATTGGCAAGGCAGTATCATCTGCTGTAGCAGAATTAAATGCTTTTCAGCTCTTAAATGGAGGAGCGTACCTGTTTTGCAGGTGGCCTGCATAATTCACTAGGGATAATTGTCCCAGGATTCCCTTTAAATTAGCTGACAGCTAGATGAGGATACGTGTAGCTATAGGAACTGTAAATGTTTACCTGTTAGCACATGTTAATCTTTCTGCTCCTAAAAACATCTGATGTAGATGCCAACCAGCTGGATTAGATCCGTAGTGGGATGGTTTCCTAAAGAGCCTTACAACTGCAATAAAAGTGCAGGCGTGTTTTCAGGATGCTGTGTTAGTGACTCTCCCTAAAGTTTAAGAGGAAAGACTGTTAAAAGTGCTTGTGTATAATCAATATTTCTGTAGTGTGTTTTTTGGCTAAACATACTATCAACATTCCAAAAATATCATTTTTGGCCTTAAACTTACCAAGAGAATTGTTGCTCGCCTTTCTTTTTTTCTTTTGCTTTTCTGGACAGAGTCTTTTGGGGTCTTACAGGGTTGAATGTACAAAGTAAACATAAAATATGCCTGCTGTAGCATCAGTCTTAAAGACTCTGAATGAAATGGTATGATTTAAAATGAGGTGACTACATCATTATGTAGATGAGAAACATCTATGTGGATCCCACGAGTTTTTGGGGTTTTTTTGTTGGGGTTTTTTTTTGTTTGTTGGTTTGGTTTTTGTTTGGTTTGTTTTGGTTTTTGTTCTTGTTCTTTTGTTTTCTGAAAGTTTACACAGGTAAAGTACCCAAGGTACTTAGTATTTTTGGTTCTACCTGAGTTATTCAATAGTTGAGACTTTTATTTTCAGAAAGAAAAATGTAATGACAGTTTTGTGTTCTCAAGTTTTGTTACATTGTTCATTTGCTGGATTTTGTGAAACTGTATCAAATGAACAAATCCTCATCACACAACAAGTTGTGACTCTGTTCTGATACTTTAAGAAAACTTAAAAACCAAGATGCTGCTGTTTTGAGTTTCAGTTTCATGTCAGTCATTGTGAAAATAAAAATTATGCAATGGGCAGTCTGACAGATACAACTTCCATTTAAGAAAGTAATACAATTAGAATTCAATTCCTTTTCTTGCTTATTTGTTTATATATGGAAAGTCATTCATGAGTAAGAGAACTTGGTCTCTGTCACACTTCAGGCTGCTCTGGAGCAGTTGGAGGCTCTTGAATTTGAAGCTGAACAGCGTCATGCACCAGCTACTGAAGAAACCATAGATGGTCTACCAGAGATTGTCATTATGAATGACCGCAATGGTATGAAGGAAGAATTAAGAATTCATTTCCACAAAGCTTACAGGAACAAATTTAGTTTTCTGTAATACCATAGGTGCAATATTTTAACATACTGTCCAGCTGGAAAGGCTACTTTGGAATCTTGAATAAGACCTAATACCAGATTTTTAAAAACTAATCTTCACTGGACTAAGTGTGACGATCTTTTGGAATCATTAGAGATACTGTTCATAATTTGTATATTCTAATTTAGCTCTTCTTATATGTAAAACAGGATTAAAATAATAACGGTGAGGTTTTGGGGTTTTGTTGTTTATTTTTTTCAATCATCTGTAGGCCAAGACCAGTGTTGTATTATCTGTTACAATGAGTATGTGGAAGGTGAAATCATAACGCAGCTACCCTGTCATCACGTGTTTCACAGAAGTTGTGTAACTCTCTGGCTACAGGAAGTAAGTACTACAGGATTGCTGTAACTTTGTGGTCTGTTTGGTTTGGTTTGAGCTGGGTTTTATTGTTTGATTCCAGGTTTTTTGTTTTGTGGTTTTGTTCTGTTTAAGTATTTGCCTTCTTCTGAGTAGGACATTTTGTAACTTTTTCAAAGCATGGGGTGAAATACCAGGAAATAATTGGCTGTTAATTTTATGCAAAGTCTAGTGGAAGTAAGGAAAGGAGTTGATAGCCATACTCACCTGAATGACAATTTCATGTATAGAAGGGATATTTTTGTGAGGAAAAACACTCTCCTTTCAGTAAGAAAGGGATGGATGAAGTGTAACTAGTGTTGGCATGAGAAAATCAACCCCAAAACAACCTTGTGTGTATTAAATCAATTCTTTGAATAAGACTTTGCAGAGAACCTTAGATATCTGCTGTGTAACTGGCTTAAAAGAAAAACAGACTTTCTCCTGAGATTGTTAGCTGTCTCATGGCTCCAGTTAGCCATCAAATTTGACTTTGAGACAGTGATGTTGTGAAGATATTAATATTTCAAAAATATTAACATTTAACCTTTCAATAGAATTGAATGCAAAACATGCCTGTGACCTGGTTGTTTTCTCTTTTTATAGTCAGGAACATGCCCAGTTTGCCGTCATGTGCTTGCACCTGTGCTTCCTGAAGCTGCCTTGGCCATTGATTTCCATGTCTGATAATGATTCAGCACCTTCTCTTATGATGCTTCAGGACATTCAAACCAGCATCTGAAATTAAGTCTCTGCTGCCAAAATAAAGATGTCTACGTAGCCTGTTTAATTAACAATGTGAAAATAACTATGCATACACTACTACATGTAAAATGCTATCTGTAATACATATTACACAGAATCACAGAACTTTAGAGGTTAGAAGGGACCTCCAGAGATCATCAAGTCCAACCTCCCTGCCAAGGCAGGATACCCTAGGGTAGTTTGCACAGGAATGCAACCAGGTGGATTTTGAAAGGCTCCAGAGAAGGAGACTCCACAGCCTCTCTGGGCAACCTGTTCCAGTGCTCTGTCACCCTCACTGTAAAGAAGTTTCTCCTCATGTTGAGGTGAAACCTTCTGTGTTCCAGTTTGTAGCCATTGCTCTTTGTTTTATTCCTGCAGACCGGTGAAAAGAGATTGGCCTCATCC
>WBNM01004939.1:0-243494 GCA_013399055.1 Ramphastos sulfuratus
TTCTGTGATTCTATGATTTATCAGTGTAAATTTTATTTCTGTTATGCTTTTAGTATCTTCTGAGCCACAATAAAAATTCCCTGAAATGCTCAATTGATCTTTATTTTTCCATTTGAATTGCTTTCCTGGCTGATTCAACCCTCAGAAATTTGGCCCTTTCAAAGCTATTCACACTCTGAGTAATGAACATGCTTGGATCATCTCAGAGCATGTATTTCTGGAAGCTTTCCTGGCTGTGCTGCAGAGTCTTTGAAACAAGCTTCCTGTTGAAGCTAATACACTGACTTTAGTTTCAGTAGTGTGCACACCAGGAAACAAATAGACTCAGGCACCAAATGGGCTTGTTTTTTCCAAAGTGAAGGTAGAAATGGGAATGGACCAATACCATTGTTTCAGACATCTTTCAGAGCAGTGAAATTCTTGAAAGAAATGCCAAATATACCAATATTTTTACAATTTTGACAAGGGCTTGTAGTGCTAGGGAGAGAGGGAATGGCTTTAAGCTTGAGGAGGGGAGATGGAGACTGGATACCAGGAAGAAATTCTTTACAGTCACTGTGGGGAGACACTGGAACGGGTTGCCCAGGGAGGTTGTGGATGTCCCCTCCCTGGAGGTGTTCAAGGTCAGGTTGGATGAGGCCTTGAGTGACCTGTGCTAGTGGGAGGTGTCTCTGCTGCCCTGGCTGACTCCAAACTGGTAACAGCCTGCACCCCATGGCTGACCTAGAATTCTGCCCCAGGAAAACCAGCACATCATGTTGGGCTGAGGGTCATGTTGTGTATGTGTCTGTGTGCCAGCATGGCCTTTGCAGTGGTAGCTTCCTCCTCACCTCATTGCATATCTCTTTATGCACACATTTTGCCCATCCTCTAGTCTCTCTGAGTTCAGAAATAAGTGAATCTCCACACCATGGGGATGCTGGTTTATAACTCTTCAGTGCTAAGTCTTGCATCAGTATCTTTATGTGGCTGTTATGCATTGTGGCTTCCTCTTCGTTCTTCTGATATGCCTGAAATTGGTGTGAATTGTCTTGTTTTCAAGCCAGAAGCAGAAAAGCAGTGCTCAGGGGTCCTCATGAATGCAAGAGCAAATCAGATTCTATGCACAGGAAGGACATTGGAGCAAGGATCCACATGGAACAGAACCAACCTAGTGAAGTATGTGATGATTTTCCTTTCCACAGTGCAAATATTTTAACTTAGCAGTTCTTCTTGCAGGGGTTAGTAGAAAGGGGAGAAGGGTTGTCAAGTTTTGAATACTTAAGCATACAATAAATAGTGATTACAGACAAGGACACATTTTACTTAGCAAGAAAAAGGAAATTTTGGTCTTAGTGGCAGGTCCTTGAGAAAAACATCAGTCACTATTAGCACCTGACCTCAGCCATAAAAGCCACAGTAGTTGACTTTTCCACCCAGGTCCATGAACAGTTGAACACCTTTACAAGTTGCCAAATACATCTGAACTTGTATGAGTGCATTTTCTTTGGAAGGACATTTTGTACATCTCTAACATGCTCACAGTCATTACAGATTAAACAACTTTGTATAAACTGGACAAGAATAGCTTTGGATGTATCATTTTTAAGAATCCCTCCTCAGGCCATCTGCTTCCTAGCAAATTTCCATGGAAGGTGCATGGACAACTCAGCTCCATTTCATTTTAGAGAAGCAAACACTTACATGACAGAATGAAGCTCCTAGTGGGACCTTCTTGTCCTTGCAAAGGAGTAACTCAGGGTAAAACTCAGAGAAGCTGTTTAGACTCCTCAGTGAGTGACTGAGCTTCTGTTCCTCACCAAGAGCTCACCCTGCAAGGACACACAGATGTAACTGGAGCTTAGAGTCTGGACCACAGTGTTCTCACAATGTGCATGGTGCATGTAAAGAAGCTGCCCAAAGAGTGGCTTTGTACCTCTGCCTGCACCTCCAGAAGACCTACCAAGCTGGCATGCTCTGCACTCAACATGTAGTCCCCAGCAGAGAAATTTACTCCCAGAGTGAGGAGGAGAAAGGGATTCCTGTTGCCAGTCCTTCACACAGCTAACATGAGTCATGCTGTTGGAAGTGGAGCTTTTACTATTAGCCTGTAGAACAGATTAAATAGCAGAGAAATCTTCCCCCAAATTAACACAACAATTTACCACAGACTTGTTGAAAATTCCTTGCAACAGAACCCAAAACTTCTCCTACCTATGCAAACTCTCTGTCCAAGTATTCTTCTGACACAACACAGGTAGAGTTTTCATGTGCCAAGAGAAAAATGACCTTTCATAGTCAGAGTACAGCAGGCAGCTTGGTGGTCTCCCAACTATAACACTAACCAAATTCTACTAACTGTGTAGCTTTTTAACTCCAAAATATTGTTTGTCTGTTTGCTTTAAAAGCTGTTTTTTCTTGATTGAAACCCATCAAGCACTCAGGGAAGCAGAAAATGGGCTCTCTAGACTTTCAGTTCCCTTGTTCGGGTTTCATAGAATCATAGAATGGGAAGGTTGGAAGGGACCTCNTAAACCCCCTCAAATTTTCATAGTTTAAAACAGTTATGTCTTGGTTTGTAGTGAGCACTTCTCTGTAATACTGAGCACCTGCTACAGTTCATATATTATCTTCTGCTGCTGTCATTACACAGGGAACTGAAAAAGATATCAAAACTTCCATCAGTTCTTAGGCTAAATTAGTTGTGCAGAAGCAGACATTTTCCTTCACTTCTGTCTGCTGGGCTTCCCCATTCACTGTCATGATAAGATGCAAGCCCTGCAGCTGCTACTCAATGCCTGCTGCTTGTGCTCTTCATCTCCCATTGCTGGGATGCTTATGCCACTTAGACGCGAACCGAAGCTGTATCTGTTGGTGGGAGCATCTCAGGCAACACATCACTGATTCACTCCTCAGGAGCTGCCCCAGCTCCCTGGTGGAACCATTAGTGACAGATCACCACTGCCTTTATGCCAGGAGAGGGAAATGCACAATGCCTGTGGCACGTTTCACCACTCACTTCTCTGATTTCAAATTCCAGCCTTGACGCATTTCTGAGGGACCGCAGAACTGTGGAGTTTAAAACCTGTCTAGTAAACTTCCTTCATCCCGAGGCATACGCTTTGAATTTAAGCAACTTTCATTTTTCCATTGCCCTTTGGAACAGTTTCCTTTTCCTACTTGGCTCAAACAGTTCTCAGATCAAGACAGCAGCAGCAGCAGCAGCAGCAGCAGCAGCAGCAGCAGCAGCACGTTCCATCCTGCGCTGCGGACTGTGAGTCAGAGCTTTTGGGCTCTCCATGCTGGTTGGATGAAATTGTGTGTGCCCCCAGGCAATTGCTCCAGGGGCATTCCCTGCTGGCAGTGCTCACTGTATCATACAGTACCCTGAATTCCTGCTGCAGAGACACAGTACAAGAAGCCTGTCATTTTCCAGCCAAAGAGCAGAATTGCACACCCTGCCCTGCACCATGGCACACAGCACAGGCTTTAGAAGAGCTTTTATAGGCTTTCCCTAATAAACAGTTCCAGACCACTATGAAAGAAGTCACTTTTGAAACCTTTCTTATTCATTAGATTTTAATTGTCTAAAGAGAACACAATTACATGGGAATAAACCACAAAGCTGACCTGGGACAAGTTACTCAAGAATGTGTAGTTCTGGGATCACTCCAGTAGCCCAGTCTGCAGAAAATCTCCACTTTGATGCTAGGCCTCACACTGGTTGTGATTTGTTCCTCACGGACCTGTGAAAGCATCTTGAGACCAGAATAAATGAACATGCAAAATCCAGAAGCTCTGAAGAAACAACCTTTCATGTGTCACTGGGCAGTAAGAGCAGGTAGCATTAGCAGTACCTCAAGGCATTAAGTCTGTAGGAATGAGGATTATAATGTCAGACCTTCACAGAGGGAAGTCTGAGTGCAGGAGAAAAGTGCCTGTGCAAGTGTGCATAAACTGCTTGGTGCATGCAGCCCAAGAAGCATTTGCAGAGTCTGCAAAGTCCAGTATATATATTTGTAGTCTCCACCATGACCACTATAATATATTTGAAGAATAAAATGAATTTGTAAGGCTTGAGGCTTGGGCCACATTCTTTGCATTGCCTGAATACTACCTGACTTTGACACCATGAGAATAGTTTCTAGGATGTTGTAGTTGTGGAGTACTGAGGGCTTGCGTTACAATGAGATGTACAGGTAAGGACCTGGCTTTATGCTTTTCCCAGCAGTGCACACAGCAAGGTTACTGCTTTCCACCTTGTGGCATTTTCAAAGTGAAAAGCAGCACACTTGATTTAGAGGGATGGCTTCAGATTGAGCAGGAGCAGCACATTCTGATTTTGGAGGGATGAGTTCAGATTGAATAGGAGCAGCACACTGATTTTGGAGGGGTGGGGCTCAGGTTGAATAGGAGCAGCACACTGATTTTGGAGGGGTGGGTTCAGATTGAATAGGAGCAGCACACTTAATTTTGAAGGAGGAGGTCAGATTGAATAGGAGCAGNGGTTGAATAGGAGCAGCACACTGATTTTGGAGGGGTGGGGTTCAGCCTGAATAGGAGCAGCACACTGATTTTGGAGGGGTGGGTTCAGATTGAATAGGAGCAGCACACTGATTTTGGAGGGGTGGGGTTCAGCTTGAACAGGTCATTCTTATTGGTGGTAGAAGGAATACTAAGGCACAATTATATTTTACCATGGTAAGTGTAAAGGAGCATGCTACAGGACCAAAGCAAACCTGCATTGGGATCCTCTCCTTGATCCATTGGGTTGAGGAGAAGTGTTGACTGCTTCAGCCCAGTGTGTTCTCCATTGCACAGCAGCAGGGTGAAGATGGCTTCTCTTGGAGTAATTATCATTAAGAAATCTGCCTCAGCTTCAAAAGAGTTTCAGTTATGATCTGAAAGAGCAGACAGTAAGTTTTAAAAGGAGAACATGGAGAGGGAGTCTAAGGATCACGTACAAAAGAGGGAGTAAAAGAGCAGGTAGGCAGTGTCAGAACCTGTCATACTTGAAGGAGAGCATCTCCCCTCTTTAAATCAAGGCCCATTAGAGACTCATTCTACAAAGGCCCTTTTCAAATTGTTCTTTACTTTATGCATGAAGCTTACACTGCAACATGATACATAGCCTGGAAATCATCAGTGTGTAGCAGAAAGGCCACGTGAAGAAATAGTATCTCACGTTTAATGATTGAGGCCTCTTTTTTTTTTTTTAGGCTATATAAGGAGGTTGTGTTTTAAAGCATAGCAGGAATTTATGCTCAATAACATGAAATCAGGCTGCACACAGGCAAATGTCATTGACTCTTGTGGTCTAAGCACTCCTGTTCAGTAGCTTCTCACAGTGTGATCTACAGCAGAGACTCTTAAGCTCAGGCTAAATAAGTTTATGCCTGCACAGCTGTTCACTGTGACTCATCATAGAACTAGTTCCATATTTCATTTTCCATGCTGACCCAACCAGCCAGATTAGCACAACCTGATCCTAGCCACCACACACAGCAGAAGAACTCCTTCTAACTGAACCCTGAGCAACAGTTTGGATCACTTGGTTTCCTTAGGATTTTTCACCATTTGACAGATGATTATTACCCTCTAGCCCAGGTTTCCTGGGAAGCAAAACATCTCCTTACTCTTCCAATCTTTCTAGGGCCATGAAGCCAAATTAAAACATTTTATCACATTTGTGGAGCTCTCAATGTCAACTGCCCCAAATGTGCAGCTGCTTAACGGGCAGCAGCTACGACTAAACTTGCTCTTTGCAACAGTCACTTCTTGTCCAGGAAAAATACTAACCAGGGACAAAGCTTCCCTTCTGGGCAGTGCTTTGTCTCACACCAAGTCAAGGAAACACTCCACTTGGGAGAGCTGCACGTTGCCATGGCAAAAATGCATGAAAGGGACCCTTCACAAAGATGCCAGCCAGCTCCAGCTCCCGTTATGTATCTTTGCCTCCTTTGATTTTCTGGAGGGGAGCACATTCTTTTAAGTGAGAGATGACAGCAGATAGCTCAGCTGTGATATGGAACCTGACTTCTGTTCTTCCTTTGGCTAGGGGAAATTTAGTGGCAATGTTTATCCAGAACACCAAATGTTCATCCAATTGCACCAAAGAGGCTGTGCATGCTGCAACTGTTCACATGAGCCTGCAGACCACCTCATCACCAGGCATGCCCTGATCACCCAACTCACAGGCTGGGGAGGTCATTTGTATAGTACTAAGGACTGCTCCTCTGCAGCTGGCAGGGAACTTACCTTAGCAGAAGAGCAGCTGAATCAAAGTGGAAGTGTGCAACTCATAGACTGGGAAATCCACCCAAGCAGAGAGAAATCAGCCAGGCCCAAAGAGCGGAAGGAAGGTCGAGGAGACCTTATAGTAGCCTTCCAGTATCTGAAGGGGTCCTACAGGAAGGCTGGGGAGGGACTATTTATAAGATCTTGCAATGACAGGACAAGGGGCAATGGGTTTAAACTGGCAGAGGGAAGATTTAGACTGGATGTTGGGAAGAAGTTCTTTGCAATGAGGGTGGTGAGACACTGGCACAGGTTGCCCAGGGAGGTTGTGGCTGCTCCCTCCCTGGAGGTGTTCAAGGCCAGGTTGGAGGAGGCCTTGAGTGACCTGTGCTAGTGGGAGGTGTCCCTACCTATGGCAGGGGGTTGGAACTGGATGATCCTTGAGGTGTCCTTCCAACCTTACCATTCTATGATTATATGAATCTGCAAATAGAGTATATTAACTGGTGACTGGATGGACAACTCTTTTTTTTTTTTTTTTTAAGTGGAGAGCTGAGAGAGGACTCAAAATGCCAAAGTAGGGCTAAGAGACGCTTACTGGAATAGAACAGAGGGAAAAAAATGTCTCCTTCTGTGCTCATTCCTATTTTGGCCATTAAGGGGAGATGCTAGAAATAATACCTGGATGATGCTTGCAGCAGAAATTAAGTACTTTACAGGATCCCATGATTTTACAGACTTGCAATGCTTTTTCTGAAAAGCAGCTTTCAGAGATAAGCCAGGATTTGAAGCACAGAAATGCTGGACACTCCTAAAAAGGAGAAAACCAGGCCAGTGCTGTTGCCTGGGGACTCAACAGCCTTGTATAAGGTTTGCAGACTGATCAGTTCTGCAAACTCCTGATGCAATATTTTTTTTTTTAAATATTGATTAAAATATATTTAATACATACTTTTATTAATCAAATATATTTTTGAACAATTAAAATATGTGGAAGGAAGCAAAGGAGCAGACTATTTGCTCAGGCAGTTGGAGAAGCACAGTCCATTCTGACCTCTTTTGTGGACCAAGCAGCAATTCCTGAGCTGCATTCTGAGACAGGAGCAGTGTTGCCAGGCCCTTGCCTTCTGGCAGTGGAAGTGGAAACAGCAATACAGATGCCAACAGTATGATGCAAGCTTCATTGTCCCTGTCAGAATGAGAGTCCGTTATGGTTTCTGGGCTGTTTGCTTGGAATTTAAAGTCAGTTGTGGCTCCATGCAAATCACACATTCAAACTGGGAAAGAAGATATTATTTTTGTAGGGGAGGCCTTCCTCATTCCCTGGCCTGTGCTTCCCTGAAGGGCTATTTGGGATCTTGAATGAGGAATTTGATCTTAGTATGAAAATAAAGAGCTGAGAAGGAGGAAACTGAAAGGAAGATGGGTAATGGCTTTAAAGTGAGAGTCAATTTAAATTAGGTATGAGTGTGACACTGGCACAGATTGCCCAGAGAGATTGAAAGTGGATGTCCCATCCCTGGAGGTGTTCAAGGCCAGGCTGGATGTGGATTCATAGAATCACAGAATGGTTTAGGTTGGGAGGGACCTCAAAGATCACCCAGTTCCAACCCTCCGCCATAGGCAGNCCCCAGACCCCCAGGGCCTGTTCCTCAGGGCTGCTCTCAGCCATTCCCCACCCAGCCTGGAGTTGTGCTTGGGATTGTGCCCAGCCAGGGGCAGGACCTTACACTTGGCCTTGTTGAATTTAATGAGGTTGCCCTGGGCTCACCTCTGCAGCCTGTCCAGGTCCCTCTGGATGGATCCCTGCTCTCTGGCAAGCTGACTGTGCCACACAGCTTGGTGTCATTTGAGCAGTCTGGTTTAGTGAAAGGTGCTCCCCGCTCATGTCAAGGGGATCAGAACTAGATGATCTTTGGGGACCTTCCAACACAAACCATTCCATTATTCCATTCTATGACTGTGAAATCAGAACAATCCTCTACAGAGCCAGTGAGCACTCCTATGAAATCTTTGCTGTTCATAAAGCATAACCCTGGAATAATTGCAGGTGCAGGCTTGAAAAACACTCAGGAAGCTGCTGAACACCTGAAAGAAGTTAGCAGCATTTTACCCTCCTAACCTCTCAAAGGTCAATGGGTTAGCAGAGGACAATTTGGAAGATAATGAAAACCAGAGAAAAAGTAGGTCAGACCTGGAAGAATAGTAAACTTTAGGCCTGTTGAGACACATTTTTTGAATGTTTTCATTCTGAAGTCAGTTTAGGATGATCTTTATGGGATTAAAGACTCAGGCATACTTCTAGGAATTGAAATTAAGCAGCACTTGCTGAAGCAAGGATAGCTTCTTATCCATCTGTCATGGCAAAGAGAAGCAATGCCATATGTTTGGCAGTATCTACTGATCCAGGGCTACAGTCAGAGAACTTTTCTTCCCAAGGGTTCTCAGCATCCTCTGCAGTGAGAAAATGACCAAACCCAAATGGTCTTTGCCTCAGGAGCTGCGTAACTGTAAGTCTAACTACAAAGACATTGCCGAGTGTGAGATCTGTTACTAATGCCTATATGCTTGTGTCATCTACACTGGATTTGAGGGAGACATCTACCTAACCGGAGGCAGTAGCCCTTGTTGCGGTGTGAAGGCTCAGCGCTGGAACACCAAGAGGCTGCCGAGGCCAGGCCAGGCCTCCTCTCCCGGACGCAGCGGCCAGCAGAGGGCGCTGCCGGACGCGGAATGCGGAGCCCTGCTGGGCACCGCCAGCCCTGGCTGCCCCCGCTCCGCCTCCCCCTGCTCCGCACCTCCTCACTCCGGGTCCCCCCCCCACCTCCAGTCACCTCCGCCAGCTCCGGCTTCCCTTTGCTACGGCGCTCCCCCGCTCCGGGACCCGCCGTGACCGCGGGCAGAGGAGGAGTGAGGAGAGAGGGACAGAACCCTGCAGAGTCCTGCCCAGTGATGCTGTTTTGTTGTTGGCATCAGTTCCGCAGAGAAAGCTGCAGAGAGACCTTTTGGTTTCTGTCCTATTTGTCCTGACCATCCAGTGACTGGGGCCCAGTCGCTGTACCACACCCGAGGCTCAGATCCTAGGTCACTGCACTGGCAGCAAGACAGCAGCAATCTCGCCCTGTAAACTGCACTTTATGGCTCTGTCAGAGATCTTCTGAGGTCCTATGTAACATCGCCGCCTGACAGCACAGCTGCTATTTGACCCCACCGTGCACGACAGGGGCGCTGCAGGAGGAGCTGAAGCTGTCAAGTACGAAAGCTAAGCACCGCGTGGTGGAAAGCACCACAGAGTCTGAATTCGCGTGGGTACTTAACTTGTACGCAGTTGGCAGGGTCAGTGTGGAAGGCTGGGGGAAAAGGGCAAGATAGGCTCCCATACACTCCCTGCCACTAACTCTCTTAATATTGGCTCACCTTAATCTCTATCTTTTGTGAAGTGATTGTGCAATCACTTGATTAAATGTGCTCACCTGCCAATTAGATTTTCTGTGATGATTCAGGTAGCACCCATTGAATCTACTCAGGGAACAGCTCTCCCCTTCAAAGTGGTCCTGTCCCTACAGCTCCTCTCCTTATATTCACCATGATGCTCTCTTGATCCTCCTTGTATCTGTTTTACTATCATCAGCTCATAGTGAAAACTGATGAAAAAAACCCAAAACCCAAAGAAACTTTGGTGAAGGAACATATTTAAATCCTGGCTGGCTCTACTCAAAATAAAGGCACCAAGAAGAATAAGATCTTCCTCCTCCTGGCTGAATGCACATGCAGTAACTATCTCTGTCACGAAGAGCATGCACGCTAGGTAGATGTGACAAAGCAGGGCACACAGGTTAAGTCAGCTGTCCTAGATCATGCCAGAGCTCAGGATAGCAGGTGTGACCCTCCCATGACCCAGCTCATTGTCCACCCAGTAAAGCTGTGGATACTAATTTAGCCAGAGATGCCTTCAGCCTTCCGCTGTTGCTGACTCATCTGTCTGATAGATTAAAAGGTTTTATCGGCAGCTAAATTAAAACCCAAATGTAAATTTCATTTGTTTCCTTTAGAACCTGGATTGCAATTTGCAAGGATAGTAAACTGAAAATAGTGTTTACTCAGATCCAGGGTTTGGGGTTTAAATTGAAAAGAGGAGAGGAAAAGGAAGAAGGAAAAAGGAAACAAAGAAGAAAGAAAAAGGAAAAAAAAAATCTTCATGGCTTCCTGTTATTGACAGCTACCTGTAACCCCTAGGAGCCCACAGGCAGCTTCAGATAGACTTTCTGAAGACTCTGGAAGAAAATAGC
Source organism: Ramphastos sulfuratus (assembly GCA_013399055.1). Taxonomy (NCBI): domain Eukaryota; kingdom Metazoa; phylum Chordata; class Aves; order Piciformes; family Ramphastidae; genus Ramphastos; species Ramphastos sulfuratus. Next base: position 10,506 of record WBNM01004939.1, read on the forward strand.
AGCTGAAAAAAAAAGTGAGAGGATAAGATCTAAAGATTTTGACAACCAAGAGAGCACTTTTTGTCAAATTCTGAGAACAAAGGTGGAAATACTTTGTCACTTCCAGTGACTGGAAAACGAGCATGAGCAAAACCAGTGTTAAGGAGAATGGCTCTTTTCCTGCTGTCCTCGGACATCAAATTCTCAAACCTCCTTATAATTTTTTGGTCCCAGCCCTCAGCATCCGCAGAATTTAAGTGTCTAAGGGACTGGCATGAGACACATGCCATGCTCAGAAGGCCGAGAGAGGTTTTATGGAGTCCAGGCGGAGGGCTGCTNGACCCCCGTGGCGGCGCTGGGGGCGCCTGGGGGGGAGCGCGGGCGGCGGATGCGGCTGGCGGGGACCGGGGGACCGAGCGCCTGCGGCCGAGCCCAGGGGAGGGGCGCGGGTCCCTCGCAGGAGCGCTCCGGGACAGGCTGCCCGAACCTGCCTTGCGGCAGTGCCGTGCCCGCACTCCCGGCCTGGGTTCCTTCGGCGAGGGTAGAGCTCTACTTGGGAAAGTAGGAGCTCAGCCTAAGATGCCAGTGCTAAGAAAAGGCACCTTTCTTTGCTGGCAGTTTATAGGAGTGGCCATTTCCCCAACAAACAGAAAAGTTCGAACAATAGGAGGCTGCGAGAGGTTCTCACAGCATTTCATGCAGCAAAACTTCTTCACGATGTGATGCCTTTTAGTAATGTAACCTCAAATAGTGAGCCAACAGCTGCCACTTCTTACAAGTTCATCCTAAGAGAAAATCCTTGCATCATACTGCGCTTACTTTGCTGAAAGCTGTCCTAATGTGTCAGTGAACAGTCCATACTGCAGAACCATTAAGTGATTCAGAGAATGCTATGCCCATTATTCCCTCATTGCACCTCAGTTTCATAGCACAACTGAATTCCATCTTTTTCCTTTTGTTTTACCTCATGTCATTCTCTCCCTTCCAGTAGCTTTCCAGTTTTTCACACTGTAAAACAATTAGCAGTGTTGTCTTCTTAAATGTCTTTTGCACTCTTTATGATCCACTGTTTTCTACAAAGAAGTCACAAAATAATCCTGTTCAGCCTCTCTGGAGCAGGCAGTTTTGGGCTTTTGTCTCCATTATGCTTGAAACACAGTTAAAGCAAATGCTTTCCCCTCTTGGTGACAGCACTGCAAGCTCCGGGTACACAGTGCTGCTGTGCTCAAGCTGTAGGAGCAGAGTGATGTTGTCCAGCTGCAGCTGCAAGTCAGTAGAAGGACAAAGCTTTGTGTTATGTTGTTTGATAGAAGTGACAATTACTGTGTTTTGTTATCTGCCTTTTTGCTGACACAGGAGAAACCATCTCCTCAGCAGAACTGAGGGCAAGTTTTTCTGCTTAAATGAGCTTATTTACAGGGTTTGAAAGTCACTACTTAAAGTTCAGAAGCACAACTACACTGAAGAGCTGAAGGAAAGCAAGAAGTACATTGCACTATAGCAGGAATTCATTGTTATCAAACAGTGGCAAATGCTTCCTGGGTTTTCTGACAGTGCAGTCCTGAGCTGTGGGGAGTTCAAGAAAGCATAAAGTGCCAATGACATCTCTTGGAGCCTCTCTAGTTAATTGTTACTGAAGTACTGACTGCTGTGTTTGCCTTGCAGCTGGCAGGACTGGCTGTCATCGCCTTTGGTCTGTGGCTGAGGTTTGGTGGAGTTATGGCAGACTTTGCTACAGATAAAAGGTCTCCGGAGTATTTCTTCATGGGTGAGTTAAAGTGTCTGTAATGAGAGCAGCCTTGCCTTGGTTTCATCCCAGAGCATGTGACACACCTTAGGCACTGAATTTTACAAAGGCAAACAATTCCTGGGCTGAACTACACAAAAGTGGACATGCTGATGCTGTGTGCCATGTGCATGATCCTTTCTCTGCTTGGCATCAACTTCCTACCTGAATTCTTCTCTTGGATTTGATGCAGTCCTTGTGTATCCTTAGTGAGTTGTGCTAATACTGCTGTTGAGGTGGGTCAGAGACTCCTGGAGCATGGGGTTCACAAATATATCCTTCCAGAGTTTTCTGTCCAGCTGCCAGCCAACAAAACAACGGAGTCATTTCGGAATGTTTGCAATACCAGCCCAGCAGTAAAACTTTGCCTCACCGTTTCTCCCTCTGTCTGCACACAGAGGTCCTCAGTGTGACTTTAAGTATCAGAGCAAATCTTTCCACAGCTGAAAAATAAAATTACACATTGTTCAGTCATCTCAAGAACTGTTTTCCAGCCTATGCAGGAATCAACTAGTTCCCCAGGCCCACAGAATTGCTATTGGCCATATCTAATTTTGGGCATTTAAAACATCTTTTTTTCCTCCCTAGGATTTCCAGATGGGTTTTCTGGTAATGCCACCTGTGGTACATATCTACAGACACTCTTAAACAGCAGCTGTCTAGGACTGCCAGCAACTGCTTTTCTCTATCCAAAGGCAGTTTTGACACAGCTTTACAGCAAGAGAGTCAGAGTTTTTTTCTGGCTTAGTGTGTCACCCCTGAAGATGGACTCAATAAAATCCAACCCAGTCCTGCCTTGCCTATCAAGCCCACTCTGACAGGGTGACCTGGCATGGAAGTTGACTCAAGATGTCCTGCAGCAGTCAGTTACCCATGGCAGAAATGCTGCCTGGGCTCTGCAGTTTGTTTGAACACCTCAGTGCTCTTAGTGGGGACCTTGACTCTGATACACCACAGTCCTAACCACAAACTTCTTTAATATATGCAACCAGGCTAGAGGCACAGAGCTGACTGTACAGTACTGTGGGAATAGATGGATAGAATGTTACATCCAGCAAAGTGTCTGTGGGAGTTTATGAGGCTGAATAAAACCATTCAGATGAAAATTTGATTGGGACCTGAGGCTTACTGTAAAATACCCTGTAGCACCTCCAAGGACATGGAGAGCCAGGATATGTGATTTACTTTCTCTTACATCTGAGCTGATATGTCAGCAGCATATTAGATCACAAACTTAATTTCCAGATCAAATTTATACCTCCTGAATTTCCTGTGCTTTACTTTGGAACTCTTCCTGGCCTCTTTCACTTATTTTTCACCCAGGAGATTCAACAAGACAGAAAGATGTTCAGAACCCAGAAAATAATGCATCCTGTGATGTGAATAAGCACCACAGTCATGTCACAGCTTTGCAGAGCAGGCTTTAACACTGCATAAAGGAGATATTGTTTGGTGCATATATATTTAAATCTCTAAAAGATTTAATCTGCATCAGTCCTGAATAGGAATTACAAAAACTGTTCAGAGTTGTCACATTTGGGAAGTCTTGGGCAGCACTCTTGTAAAAGTGTTGTTGTATACCATGACATTCAGCTCCTGGGCTGCCACATGTATGTGTAGAGCTGTATATTGTAGTATGTAACTGCTAGCAGAAGAAGTGCTAAAGAACAGGGCATAAATATGTTGAGAATTCTCTCAACTTGCTCTTTGGACTGAGTTCCAGAGGGAAGTTTTAGCCCTTTATTGTAATAGGCATCACGCTCTGAATGGAGCATTCCTGTTAAAGGTAGACCAATTACAAATCATGTTAGATGCTCTTATGACTTCTGAGCATCTGAGGGGGCAGCCATTCAGGAGTCTGATGCTGTTGACAGTGGTAAATGAGTGGTGACAAGTTCAGCAGAGGTGGGCTTTTTGCAGCAGACAAGGGTGCACTGGATGGTCTTACTCAAGACCTTTATCTCCAAGAGATTTCAGCTCTGAGCCCTCCTTGACAGTATTGGGGTCTCCTCACACAGAGCCTAGGAGTGTTTGTGTGGCTCTGTGTGTTTGCTCTGTAACATCCATTCTGGGTGACAGCCAGAATTGTGCAGAGGAATTCTCAGTATGGAACACTTCACAAGGCACAAGGAGCAGCATGCCCAGAGGGCTGAAAGAGAAGGCAACATCAGTGTGACCTGGAGATACAAACATCTGACTATGCATTTAAAAATAATCTCCTTAGCTCTGTTCCACTGACCCTTTTTGGCTGCCTTGTCATGTCCCAAGCCCCTGTGATCAAGTCAGCTTTGTGTCAGTGCTTGGGACAGCAGTGCAGCTGCATTCACAGTTTGCTTTGTAGGTCCAGAATCACCACCTTGTGGAAAACATCTCATTTTCTCTTTCTTCTAAGGAATACCACATTCTGCTTTTTTTGTACCTGAATTGAGCTGCCAGTTGACTCTAACTAGCTTCTTTCTTGTGCTTCCTGATGGAGTATTTTTTTTCTTTTCCTGGACCTGAAATGTTGGTTTAGTTTGGAATAATTGATAATTATATCCTTGCATTTTCCATTAGGCTAGGATGAGTCTCCTTAAATAGCCTTGTTCTTTACCAGCAGTCCAGCTGTCTTTTCTGCCCTCTGGAATAGTTTGGGCCATGCCTTGGCAACAAGGCCTGTTCATCTTTTCCAGCCACTGAAATGTTTTTGTTGGTTTGAGAACAACTCAGAGGCAGCAGTGTTGATGTCAAGCACATATGTGTCCTTGGTTTCCTGCTGCCTGTTTTGTGTGAAGTGATCCATATTCCTCACTGCAGCTTACAGTTTCTTAACCTACAGCATAAAAGGTTGGAATTGGAACCCTCTGATCCATGTAATTTTCATCTACTTTATCAGATGTGTTTACACTGGAGCAGCCTCCTAAAGTTGGACAACTTTTGGAGTTCCCACTGCAGTAGCAGGCATGACAATATTTTTATGTTACTCCATCTCATTATATGGTTTTGTGACTGTGCTTCAGCTGGTGAGGCAAAACTGTAGCTGTGCTGTTCTGTTACAGTCCAGCTCCAGTAGATTTCATATATTCTTAACTGTACTTGAGAGAAAAAAAGAAAGAGAAAAAAGTCATCAAAGGTCAAAGGTGAGCAGTTACCTCTTGTCTGAGTTGTCTGTGGCACCAAACAGAGAGTCTGTGGCTCTGCAGAAGAAAGGGAATTCCCTCAGATTTCTTGTTCTTCTTGAGACTCCTGTGCCAAGACTCTGGCAAGCTTTTTTACTGGGCAGGAAAGCCTGCAACAATCAGAAGGAAAAGAGAAATGTTCATGTGAACCCAAGATGTCAGCATTGCTGTCTCATAATTAACTGATCCTTAATTTTTTCTGGCACTGCTGTTCTTAAACATACCTAAAGCACAGCAGTGAAGACAAAGTTGCTACTGAGTGCAAGCTGAGCATTTTAAAACTAAAAACTGGCACACAGGTGCTTCAAAGGTCAGTTCAAGATACCCATTCTCCCCTCTAGTTTTGGTGGATGAAGAGGAAATTCTGTTCAGGTTCCTTGGGCAATGTGGAGGACAAATTCTCTATATACCTAATAAATAAAGTGCAGAGGGTCCCATCACTGGCAGCAGCAATAAAACTGCAGTGTATGTACTCAACAAGGCCTATCAGAAAAGGTAGCAGAACCTGATGGAAGCGAATGAATCAGTCTGGATGTCTCTTTCTCAACATTGGCAGCACTGAAGCATTTCTTCTCCTTTACAGCTAGAGATGACAAAGTTTCTGCTGTGTTACATTCTCCTTGCTCCAGTTCCATGAGCCAACCTGTGGCCAGGCATTCATCAGGGCCAAAACAGTTGCAGATAGAAGTTTCCGGGTGGCTGTGGCTTTTTCTTGGGGTCTGTGAGAGCATGACTGATCATTCTGGCTTTGAAAGGTACAGTTAGATGGCACATACCTTAGGATATGAAGTCATGTCTGGAGTTGTAGGATGTTAGTAGTTTTTCTCCATAGCAGTGGGTGCCCATACAAACAAGCTGGCCAGCAGTTAAGTGCATGTAAACTGCAATTCTCTGCTCCTGTGCCTTGCTTTGTTACAGCTCTATTCATGTGTTTTGGAGTTAAGACTACACTCTCAGTCAGCAGCATTTTCTCTCCAAAATCCATAGCCTCTCAAAGTCTATTAGCCTTTAAAGTGAGAGCTGTTGGCAAAGCAGCTTCTGTGTAGAGATGCAATACCACAAGAGGAGCATCAAATAATCCTGCCATCATGTGCTTTGGAGTAGCTTTTAGTCTGTACTTAAGTCTTAAAGAAAGAACTTGTCTTCCTAGCATCTTGGCTTTTTTTTTTCTGCTGCTGAGGAAGGGTGGTTTAGAAAAGGCCTGTAGTGGCCCTGAGTGGAAAACAAAAGGTGCTGACTGGAAATCTGCTTTAAAAATATGACACCACCACTACCATCCCCCTAAAAAAAAACCTTACTGAAAATGAAAGTTGTTCAGAAGTCCTCAGTTTCTGTGCTGGATCATAAAACCTAGCAATCAGTTCCCAAGAGTCAGAGTAAAGACAAGGCCACCACAAAGTTGGAATCCTAACTAAACCAGCAAATTAAGCCTAATGAAATAACCTGTCCATCTGCCTCAAGCTGATTGCTTTATATCTGCACTGTGCTGAGATTCAGGAGGCTTTTCCTTTTCTTTTTAATTAATCACTTAGGCATGATAATGCACTTTATGTTATTTGCCTGTTAAAGTGTCCTTCTGGGTAGACCTTTCTCTCACCCTGCTCTCTTGGTGTGTAGCTGTCTAAAAGCCAGCCAGTTCCACACAGCAGCAGCAGCTGAACTGGCAGTTAGACCATTTCCTTTGACCCACCCTTTTCTCCTTCCTCTAGGCAGCTGCAAGTCACCCTGGTGCCTGCACACTGCTGGCATTGCTGTGAATGCTGAGCTCTGACAGTGTTGCTCGCTGAGTACCTGGGGTCTCCCCTGGCCTCCCTCAGTGAGTGATCAAGCACTTGCATCTGATTCAGGCCAGGCTGCCCCTGCACAGGCCAGGGTCCAGCACCACAGGCTCAACACTTTTACCCTTCCTGAAATAGCCACCTGTAGCAAGAGACATAGGTGACCAAGGACAGACCTGTCACTGATTCTGGGTGAGGTAAAAAGACATCAAGAAGTTTCCTCTTGCTGTAGCAGCGCTCTCAGCTCCAGGAATGCTCAGGCACTTTTCACTCTTACGCTTTGTTCTTCACACATCTCTTTGAAAGGACTAACTCTGCCCTAGGTGCCACTCTCTGAAGTGATCTCCACTCTGACAGAGTGGAAATATCACAGGACTGTCTGCTATGAATCCACTAAGAGGAAAGCTCTTAGTGGAAACAAACAAAAAGCAAGCCCCCAGCTCCTTTTTGGAGTGTCAGTTCAAAAGCACCTACAGAGAGGGTTTGATTGAATTGGCTTCTTGTGTTCCAGCAACTACATTATCTGCACTTGGGTGGCTATCTGCAGAGCCCTACCTTTGGTGGCAGATTTCCATGGATGCATTATGGCCATACTCTGTTTTCTGTTTGGGGTGGCTTGCAGCCTGTGCCTTTAACATTAGAAGTGTGTAACTGTTGTTGATACCTGCATGGAAAAGCTACAGAGGGTTGCAGAGAGTTGTGAAAGGATTTCAAAACACCAAGTGACCTGAATATTAAAAAGGTAGATGAAATACAGTATCAATAGAGCAAAGTGAACTCAAGTGGTTACAGTTAATCTAAGCACTGACAGACTGTAAATTAGCTGTAACCACACAGAAATCTGATCTTAGACTATCAGTTGCTCTTAGCAAAAGTACCCTCCTGAGCAGCAGTCAAAAAGGCATATTAATGTCAGTCATTATTAAGAAAGGAAATTAGAATTCAACCAAAAACTTCTAATGTCATTGTGCAAATTTCCAGCACATTTCAGCATCTTAAATGCTGCTTGTGGAAGGATGCCACAGAATTAGGAAAAGTGCTAAGAAGTTTGACAAGATTATTATCAGACTATGAACAACTTCCGTATTAGGAAGCTTTTCACTCTGCTCACATCATTCAGCTGTGATTCTGTGATGTGCAGCTGTGATAGTGCAGCTCCACCTCACACAGGCATCTTGGTGACCCTGGACTTCAGTGAAGGTTGCTCCAGGGTTAAGTAGGTATGGACAGAGCCACTGCAGACTCGGAAGGTAACAGCTGGCATACTTTGGCTTGTGTGAATTTGGGATATAATAATTTGAGCAAGACACGTCCCAAGTGCTGATATGCTGTGGGAAGGGGGAGGCAGTGCACTGGGATGGTACATTGCAGGTTGCTTTCAAATTGAAATTCAGGATTTGTGCGTCAGCAGAAGCCTACAAACGTGACTTGTGTCTGTAATGCTGCTCTGGCTCCAGGAAGATTAGCCACGAAATGTCTGCTGAATTCATACAAGACTTGTAATTATGTCTGTGCCTTAATGCTAGGATTAAGGATATGTTCCAATTCTCCAGGAATTGTTCTTCTTTCAGAGCACTCTGCCTCACTTCTCCAGTTTTGTAAATGTATTTTATAGATAAATATACTAAAAATCTATTAACACAAAAATAGTAATCTCTAATTACAAGCCTGTCTCAGAAACTGGCTGTGCTACCACATGCATTGTACACAACTGTCCCTGTCTGGCCTGTTAGTGCCAACTCCTACCTGTGCTTCTCATCTTTTCTAATACTGCATTTGCACTACAGGTTCCATGGTGCCCTAGCCAAGGGCTTGAGAGCCTCAGTCCATCAGTGAAGGAGCATTTTTGCCTCCCAGGTTGTAATGCACATACAACCTCAGGAACATCTCTCCCAATCATGTCCAGGTTCTAGGACTATTCTGATCACTGCCTCTGGATCCCAAGAACAGAGCTTCTTGTTTTCTCAGTGGAGTAACTAACACTGAACAAGCTGCCAGCTGTTCATACTCCACCATGAAAACAAGAAGCTCTGTTCTTGGGATAAGAAGAAAAATCAAAACTATTTAAAATGGAAAGTGACCATAGCAGCCAGGTAAACAAGAAACTCATGTCAAGTAAAGCTGGACAGAGAGGCAGTGTATGCTTCTCTGCTCCTGCTCTTTGCAGCAGGCTCTAGACAGGGATATGGATCTCAAAGCCCCTCAGTAAGATTAAAAAGGAAAAAAACCAAAACCAAACCACAAAACCAAAACAAAAACACAAAACCAAACCCAAACCACAAAAACAAACCACTAAACCAAACAGAGTAAAACCAAACCAACCAAAAAAATCCCAACCAAACAAAAACTCTGGAACAGGTTGCCTGGGGAGGTGGTTGGGCCCCCACCCCTGGAGATATTCAGAGTGAGGCTGGACAGGGCTCTGGGCAACCTGAGCTAGTTGAGGATGTCCCTGCTGACTGCAGAGAGGGTTGGACTGCATGACCTTCAGAGGCCTTTTCCAACCCAGCCAATGATTCTATGAGTCTGCTAGAAAATGGGAATCCCTCCTGTTGGAATTTTCATAGGGAATACCCCTATTTGGCATCTCCATTTCAGGAAATACTTCTTTTCCCCATGGGATGAATCAAACATCAAATATATCTCAAAAAGCTGCTGCTTTACTACATTCCAGATGTGTTCTTTGCAGAATGAAGCAATGGCTGAAGTGGGGGCTTCCCTTCTCTTACAGACTCTATTTTTCAGCCAGAAGGGAGGTGTTGTCATTAGGTACTCCTGACCTGTCTCATTCCTGTATGAAAGACTACATGTGTCTGTGTATAGTAGGCAAGTCTTTAGTTCTGGGGAATTTGTTTAAGTGTCATTTTTTTGAGTGCTCTCTGAATAGCAGCAACTACTCTGAGGCTGAGGAGGCACAAAGTCTGGGATGAACTCTGCAGAACAGAAGATGGAGGAAGGTGATTTTAAAACGCTGGCTGCCTGAGCTGTGGGGCCAGACACACAGCAAGCTGAGCTTTGTTTAGTGAGTGGTGTGAGTTCTTCCTGTAACACGCCTTAAAAGGGAAGTTCTGATTGAGGTAGCGGTTTAGCTCTGAGTCATGCAAGTGAAATGTTAAGTCTGTTTGTCAGACAAAAGCAAATCCAAACTCCTGTAAGTGGTCTCACCCCTGAGCCTCAGAGAGCTTTGTCCGTGGCTAGGTGTAAGCAAAAAGAGAAATGGGAAGACTTTTTTTTTCCAGTCTTCTTAATCATAAAGTCTCTCTGCGGAGCTGCTTGGTTAAGCACTTACAGGAACTGAGGCAGGGAGCAACATGCAGAAAAGGGTCCAGGAAACATCTCTGTAGTTGCATGCTGTTTGTTACCATGGAGATGGCAGGAAATGGCTGTTTTGGTTGTGCACCAGAGAAGTTTTTTTGTTTTTTCCATTTATCTTCCATGAGGGGCTGACCTTTTTCTGTTGAGCCATACATATCTTCATATAGTCCTCCCCTGGTAAAAAACACTGCGTGGTGAATATGTGTACAAACGTTAGCTTGAGGAATGCTCAGTCCTTACAAGTCACAAGCTGCTGAATATTAAAAAGATAGAAAATACAGAACAGGAACTGACAGCAGAGTCAGCAGCAAATCTCATATGTCTGGTGCCAGAGACCTGGCAAAGCCATATTAATTATAATTGGTTCATTGCTATTTTAGCAGACTGAGTTCCTCAGCAGCAGTCCTTGGCACAAGAAGAGTACTGGGACAAGGATGGAGGGGAAGAGAAGGATCACAATAGCTGGGATAGATACCTGGCTGATGGACACTGACGGGCAAGAGGCAGGAGCTTGCCTTCTCCAAGCAGGCTGCACCTGAGTGGCAGAGGACCCTGGTGCCCTGCACTTGTCCACTGATGATATTTCTTTATTTTGTCATTTCCCCAGCAACCACTGTGAACATTTCTAGCCTAGGTTACACAAGGCTTGCTACCAGCAAATGCTAGCAGCGCTATTAATCCCAAGTAATAGTAATGTTTGAACTGGTAACGGAGAATACAAAAGGCTTCGGTAAGAGTTGGTGTAGCCCGGGCTGGGAGCAAGGCTCGCTGTGCCCTCTAGTGTCCCTCGACGGCAGGAGGGAAATGAGGCTGGCACGGCAGATGGCTGCAGGTCCTCCACGTTGCCCACAAGACAAAGGCTACAATTAGAAGGCACTGCACTGGGCCTGTTGTACTTCGGCTGGCACGGTACCCAGAGACAAGGCACAAACACGGTGGTTGTGATCTGATGGGAGCTGGCACTGCACATGAATGGATACACTGCCTGAGCACAGACCAAGTTACAAGTGGAGCAAGATTCTGCACTCTAGTTTCTTTTTGTCTTAGATAAAGCCCATGAAACCAAACCAAACAAACTCAACCCCCCCCAAAAAACAAACAAACAAAAAACCCCCAACCCACATACCCCTGTTCAGTGTATTTCTAGCAGATTTAGAGGATGCAGAGAGGAATATTCCCTTTACCTCTACAGGTTTTGTCCTGTCAAGTTCTGAACACAGCTACCTAGATCTGTAACTGGGCATGGTTTAACTCTGTATTAATGGTGAGAGGCAGAGAGCAGTGTTCCTTACAAATGTGTGGTTTTGACAAAAGAGGTAGCAGACTTTGGGAAGAGAATCCCTAAATTCCTGTCTGACTCTGGTTTTCCATAGGACTCTACGTGCTGGTGGGAGCAGGAGCTCTCATGAGCGCAGTTGGATTTTTTGGGTGCTGCGGAGCAGCGCGGGAGTCTCAGTGCTTACTTGGAGCAGTAAGTAAAAGGTTTCAAGGGCCTGGGCTGCACAGGAGAATCACTCAAGAGCATGCTTTATGTCATTAGTGGAAAGATCTTTACTGTCTTCAAATGTCTTATGTCCTTTCACTTGCTAACCTTGGGTCTGTAGCTACAGTGCTATTGCAGAGCTGCCATAGAGGAAGAAGTTCCATTTCTTGTCTCGTGTGGTGTTTCCTGGAATTCCTTTCTGTCTTTTCTGATCCTACCACATGAGTTACATCTTTGCCACTGCCCCCTTTTTTTCCACATTACAGGAAATTTCATGTGACACCCCTGTTAGAAAACCCTGCTTACCAGCTTGCTTTCAATTACTGTGTCAGGTGTTGAGGCCTGGGCAAGGAGGAGGGGGTGAGTGACTGTTCATATAAAGCAGAATTGTGCTAGCACTATTAATATGACATTCTCTTCTGTCTCTGCAGTTCTTTGCTTGCCTGCTGGTGGTATTTGCAGCTGAGGTCACTGCTGGAGTATTTGCATTTATAGGCAAGAAAGTGGTAAGTAGCAAGCAATTTGTAATGTAATGATGGGGAACTAGTGAGTTCCAGTGCCAACAGACCTACAGCCTGGCTCTTGCACGGGAAAACTTTCCAGGAGACTTCCCAGGAAGACTCTCTGGCATTCCCATCTGGAATCAGTGACAGTCTGTGTTCTCACAAGTCCAGAAGAGATGCAGTGTTTGCTTCCCTCTGTTAAAGAAAACCTCTAGGTGTGGTTCAACAGTATGTCCACAAGGAACATCAAACAGAACTAAGAGGGTATTCCTTGGGCAAATACATTCAAGCACTGCACTTGTCCAGCTAACAGTTAACCAAAACACAGACTGCAGTGTATGTAACATTCAGCCCCATGCAGAATCCCTCTGAATGCCATCAGGCCACAAAACCTCCCATCTTCCCTGTCATGTTTCCTTAGTTTACCAGGCATAGTTTTCTGCTCTGGAGTTTGATGACAGAAGCTGGAAATCTGCTCTGGACTGGGGGTAATACTTGTTTGCCACTCACTTGGGAAGTCTAATTTCTGCAGGCAGTACAGGAAGCCCAGAAAATCTATGAAGACATTTATGATGACTACATGAAAAACCCGGGCGGGAAGGTCAACAGGACTATCTATCACTTACACTTGGCTGTGAGTAGTACTCCTCACTTTTAATACCCTCCACTGCTGCTCTGCTGTCACATTACCCTTTAAAATTTGGAATGCCTTCCACTGAGGTATGAAAGAATAAAACTGTTACTTAAAAGAGAGCCAGAGCCTCAAGAGCCTGGGTTCCTGATGTCAGAATTGTGGGTTTTTAGATCCCAAGTGATCCTTACCTTGGAAAGTGACCAGGCTTTTAAACTTCATCTGATGCTTCTGGTCTTTGTTATGCAGAAGGTATGACTGTGGTGGCCCAAGAACAAATACTCACAAATACAGAGAGAGGTAGGAAGGTCTGAATCTCTTTGCATTTGTCCAGAAAAAAATGTGATCTGTGTCCCAGGACCTACAATGTGCGAGATGCTGCCACTGACTGAACCAAATAGGTAAAGAACCAAAAGCAGATGTATGACTCAGCTCAGGCCACCCAAAATGTTACTGCCTGAATTAGACCCTGTGACCTCCTGAATCCTATTTGTGCCCATCTTGTATCTAGACTGCCTCCCACAGAGATCAAGCTCAAGCTTTGTTGCTCCTTACAGCATTCCCACGTTCTTTAAAACAAACATTTCACAACCTCGGACCCTTTTGTCCTTCTCCCATAGCTGTTATTTCTGACCCAAAGAGGAATTCCAAGCATTTTGTGGGAGATAGACAAACAGGAAAAACAAATCCTCTGAAACACTCCTGATTTATTACTGCCTCCAAACCCAGCACTATGTTTTGTCAGAAATAAAGAATCCAGCATTCTCTGCTGCAGTTTTTGTGCGTTGTCAGTAATTCTGTATGCACTGCTTGAACTTTCTGGTTCTCCTCCTAACAGCTCTCATTTGCTTCTAAGCCAGGGGGTCTGCTTTTCCAAAATCCCCTTGTTTGCTGTGTTACAGGACACTCTCATTAAAACCCCTCCTGAAAGTTGTTGTTGATTTGTCTTTTTCCTATAGCTTCACAAAACTGAAACTGATTTTTGAGAATTTTGGCCCATGCAGTTTTAATTCTAGCAGAGGTAGCAGTTAAGACAAGGAATTATGACTTGTCCTGCACTGGTTTGTTTTGGTTTGGGGTTTTTTTGTTTGTTCATTTAGTGATTTATTGTCCCACTTTCAGTATAAAACAAATCTATAGTATTCTTTGTATCTGTCTCTCATTTAGCTCCAATGCTGTGGTAAAGATAACATGGAACAACAAACAGGATTACCCTGCCCGGAGAATATCCAGTTGCCAAAGGCAAGTATCCTCAGAACTAGCTGTTCTAATAATGTTTTCATGTCTGTTATTTAGTAAGATTGGAAATCCTCTATAGAGAAAAGAGAAGGAAGAATTTCCTTTTAACCTTGCAAATTACAGCATTAAATTCCATAGGAAATGGAGTGGTGGAGGCAGAGGATAAGTTGGAGGTCATGTTGAACGTGCCCAGTCCTCGTTTCTGAAGCCTGCTTGTGGCATCCCAGGGTAGCTGAGATGATATTACATCCCCTGAACAGAGAAGTGGGATGGACCTAGCAGAATAGGAGTCCTAAGTAGCTGACTTAATCGTGCATGGAGACTCCTGACTAGAAACTTCAGTGGTGCTGAGAAGATACATAGTGTTATGTCTGCCCTTTGTGGCACCTGCTTCTGACACGACCGAGTTACAAAGTCTGCTTGGCCAAACTTCCTCCTTTGGCATGCTCCATCATAGGAAGGGGTTTTAATGCAGGGAAAAATTACTGTAAGAAAATTACTTGTATGTGTCAGGCTGTACAGGCAGGAGGTGCAGCTGTCTCACTAGAAACAGTAACAGAACACGAGGCACAGATGCAAGCATTAGGACAGGGGCTGCAGTGGTGTCTTTGGTGCCTATCTGTTGTTTAGTGAGAGCAGCTGACAGAGCTGATGGGAGGAGATTTTGCTAGAAGTAAACCTTTCCATTTTGTCTCTATTAGAACTGCCTGGTTGAAATCCAGAATGTAATTGATGCTAATCTGCATTTACTTGGAATTGTTGGAATTGCAATTGCTGGCATCACAGTGAGTAAATCCCTGTTCTTACTCTCAAGTCTCTATCTGAGCCCAGTACCCTGTCCCTTACTGGAAGCTTTGTGGAAGGTGTTTTGCAGCAACGCTGTGGAGGGACTATTGACAAGGTCTTGTAATGACAGGACAAGGGGCAATGAGTTTAAACTGGAAGAGGGCAGATTTAGACTGGATGTTAGGAGGAAGTTGTTTGCAGTGAGGGTGGGGAGGCACTGGCCCAGGTTGCCCAGGGAGGTTGTGGCTGCTCCCTCCCTGGCGGTGTTCAAGGCCAGGTTGGATGAGGCTTTGAGTGACCTGTGCTAGTGGGAGGTGTCCCTGCCTATGGCAGGGGGTTGGAACTAGATGATCCTTGATGTCCCTTCCAACCTTACCATTCTATGATTCTATGATTCTATAAGTAGCAAGATCCCTCCAGGGTGCAGCTGTTCTTACCACTTTCAGTGTGTCCTCTCTCTGGGAATTGCCCACATCAGTGCAAGCAGACTTGCACGACTTTAACAGTTCTTTTCTGTGTCCTTACACAGAGATCAAGGTGTCTATTGGCAATCTGATTTTGCTGCAGCACTAGGAAAGCAGAGTGGGCATGAACTGAACTGAAAAAGCAAAACGCTGGAGCAGCATTTCCCCTGCTCCAAAACAACTGGGGAGTGATGTGTTAGGCCCTTTGAGGACCTGTTCTCCAGACTTCATAAGGAATAGAGAGCACCTACTGCTGGTACAGAAATTGCCTTGCAGGAAAATACTGGCTGCAGCACTGGTTCATTGTGAAGGAAAGCTCCTGCCCAGGTTTTCTAGGTCACAGGCACAGATTTTGTTAAAGGAACAGGATTTGAGAACAGCATTTCTTTCCCAGGCACTTAGCCCTCACTCACAGGTGGCTGTTTCATCGCATTGTGTCGCCAAAGCCTTGATAACTTTTCTCACAGGCCACTTTCTCCCACAAGAGTGTGGTGTTGTCTTCCCAAGGTCTGCTCCTTCGTGGGAGAGCAGTGACCAATAGATGTCAGCCTGCTGCAAGGATACGGCAGGAGTGGGCAGCCTCTGTCAGACACAGGCTTGAGCAGAAAGCCCTTTCCAGCATGCGTGTGCCACTACTTCCCTCAGACTCAGAAAGCAGCAGCAGGCTGTAGCAGCTTGAGGAGCCAGAATATTACTATAGAAATACACCTGGAGCTGCTCTAAAGAGGAGGATGGTCATAGACTTATGTGAACACTTAAAAGCCAGGCAAGGGTTTATGTATGTGATAGAAACTCTGGGTTAAAGAAGCCTGTGATGTGTGTAAAACATGAAGGTGTCCTCAGGAATCCAGCACAGCAACCTGGGTGGGACAGAGTTGCTGTAAGCTCATTTCTCAGCAAGGATGCAGCAGAAATACAAACATCTTTTCTAGGGTTTCCCAGCTCAGATACAGCAGAAGTTATTAAATGATAACCTCTTTAGCAGCAGAAACACATTTGTATATTTTTCTGTGCTTGCTTCTGGTGTGTCATGGGGTGTGACTGGTCAGCTGTCTCCTTCTTCCTTAAGGAGGTGTGCAGGGAGAGGACATGACACAGTGGTTTAACTGCCTGATAGTGGTGCTCATATCCCTTCACAAAGCCTCGGGAGACAGCTGCTGACTGCCTTGGAGATTCAACTTGTGGCAATAAAGAACTTTCTGGAGACTCTGGCAACACCTCCAGTTCTTAACATTCTCTCTAGTTAACTGGCTCCATTAACATGACCAGAGTTTTATTTTTAATGCATAGTCTTGATCTTGAGTAATAATTCAGAGCTTAGCTTCCTCTGCTTCCACAGTGCTCTTACTCCAGTGTGTATACAATACTCCATGTAGAGGCATTCTGAAAGTTAGAACCTTTTGGTGCAGTACTGGGCACAACAGCAGTAGTCAGTTACAGGTATCAGTGGAATTTCTGTTAATACTCTTAATGCTTGTGGCTGTTATGCTGGCCTTAACATTTAAAACAAAGAGGAGTTAAACTCTTGAGTTTGAGCAGATAAAATCTTAGCTTTGGGTGTCAGTGAAATCTCTTTTGTGTTCTTTGCCTTATGCCTTGGGGTTTGTTGGTGGAAGCAGTCACTTGTTACTCTGCCATAAGAGCCTTCAGGTTCTGAAATGCAGACTCTTGTCACTGTTTTGTAAGTGGGTCCTTAAATTGCATCCCTTCTCTTCTAGATCTTTGGCATGATATTCAGCATGGTTCTGTGCTGTGTGATCCGTAACACAAGAGACATGATCTAAAACTTTCACTGCACAACTATGTTCCAGGAGTTCCAGACTAAGCTTTTCAAGAAGTGCTCTTCTACCCAGTTTTAATAATTGTAATGTATTTAATTCGTGTTTTAACATACTGAGAGGAGAATATCCCATTAGATGAGCAGGTGAATTGTATTAGTTGCAGTAAAACTGACATGAACAAGAAAAGAAAAGGGTTTTAAAATGTCCTTTTTAATGAAGAGAAGCAAAGGTGCATGTAAGACTAATTTGATTTTTAATGTTTGTATATGTGGAATTAAGAGTTTACATTGTGTGAGCACATGCATATCTCTCCTTACAAATACATGTGCACAAGAGCAGGTACCTTGTTTAGGTGTGTGTTGTGTATGCACAGTTGCATGCTTACTCTTCCAGAGTCTCACCGTGCAAGAGTGTACACACACCCACAGGTAGAGAGTGCTTGAAACCCTTTTATACTGAGCCCCTGTTTGCCAAGAATTATCAGAAGAACAAATGCCATTGTAAAAATTAAGATCCATAATCCATTTTGTAACTGTTCTTTCCAAAGCCCAAACAGAGTAGAATTAATAAAACTGGACTTTGTTTTAAAATGTTAATTAATGCCCAAGGGCCTGCTCCAGCCAACTTTAATTCATGTGAGTAGACCTATTGGCTTCAGTGTCACACAGAGATTGGATTTGGGATTTTTTAGGACTGGACCCTTCATGCAAATGCAGAAAGCTCTGGGGGAGAAAGCTAAAGAGAGAGGGGGAAGGAGGTGGGAAGCTGGCAAGATAATGCAGTCGTTTGGGAGCAATTGCAGTGTGAAATGTGCTTAAGCTTGCCAAGCTAGCCTGAGACACACACCAAAAAAAAAAAATCTATGAGTTAAAGGGGCCACAAAAACCTCTATTCAGAAGTCCCTTTGTCATGCAAGGCCTTATGCTATAGATGCTGGCACAGGAGTGGAGCCTATATCCAGAAAAACAGCAGCTTTGTCAGATCCTCTGCAGAATCTAACTGGCCTGTGGAAGCCAACTGAAGGGTGAAAACGGTCAGGAAAAGACCACACAGCACTTTAAAATCATCTGTTTCTGCTTCTGTGACTATCACAGCTTCCATGGGACTCTTACCTCAACCTCTCACCCTTTCTTGGGGGTGCAAGGCAGGAAAGAAAGAAGAGACCTTTTTACAGAGCCATAAAGAAATTTTCTTACTGCCACCTTTAGATTGCATGTCAGGTAAAAAAAAAATTCACTGTGTGCTTGAAATACCTCAGGGCTTGTGTTTACATAGTTTGTTTCTATATTTTTATTTTTCTATTTATCATATTTATTCATAAAAGAATGTTCCTTTCAAAACAGCCTAGAGGGGAGGAAGATTGTCCTCCAGAAGGGGAAAATAAATGACATCAAAGGCTCTGAATATCTTCCTATTTGGCTTACTGAAGCTGATTCACCATTTCAGAACAGTTTTTTGCTAACAATATCCACATAGCAGCTCTCTCTCTCTCACTAGTTCAGATTCCTGATGCAGTTGTTGCATACATGATGGGGAAAAGTTCAGCAAAGTTACATATCTGATTGAAATGATCCACAGTGTCTAACAGGACTTGGCATTTACAACTCAAGAGGTCCTTATCCCACTGAAAAACAATGGAGAGAAAGGGAATTTCAGGAAATGTGTGCATTCTAGTATGCATATTTCTGTGGAGTAGACAGCCCTCATGATATTCCATCTCCCAAAGAAACTCAACCTCCCATAGCTTTTCTGGTACTTTGGGACTGGACCTCCTGTTGCCTGTTCCATGTCTCCAATTTGCCACACATTTTGCTGTCTTTCACACAGACCTTTCTTTTCAAGTTGTTCAGCCACCAACTGTGACACTGAGACAGCTATGTGCTAAATGCTGGGCATGCAGCAGGCACTGCCATCTGAGCAGCTTCTGAGCCTAGCTTCAGGTACTCAGCTGAGAGGAAAACATTAGATCGTAAGCCAAAGAAGAGTTAAGTTTGTATCATTCCTTTCATAGCCAATTAATGCCACATGAAAGTAGGGCATGGGACCTTACTCTGCAAGCACCATGGCCCTGACCTGCTGCTGTCCTAAGAAAGGCTTAACTGGGAGAATGAGAATGACACTGACAGCAAACCTGTGAGGGGTAGTTCCTCACAGTAGACAATTGACATAGTCAAAGCAGTTTCCTAGATCCCAAGGACACTTGAGGCTGTCCTTACAACCAGTTTTGCTCTAGGTCAATAATGAGATAGTGTACACCTGGGGTGCTTCCTGCCCAGGTAGTACTGACAGAAAGAAGGAACTGCTGTATGCTGCCATTCAGAGCAAGACATCTTCCCATGGAAACCAGTAAAAATAGCACAGTAGGGGAGTCAGTGGTTCAGGTTCCAAGATTATTACCCTGCAGAGATAGAAATTTATTACAAGCAAAGCTCTTTCCTTCTGTCACACTCCCCTTCTTAATGACAGCACTGTATTTATTTTTGAAAGCATCTCTATATAATTGCTTTTATTTCCTCAAATTTGTAGCACCAGAATGTAATGACCAGACCAGAGTTTCCTTCTTTGTTTACAGTAAAGTTGGAAGATGCCCACTCCTGCTTTTGAGATGCACTGAATAAAAAGGCAGCTTGCAGAAACTTCTGTTGCTTCCCCAGCCCCTCACTCCCCCAGAAGTACAAAACCATCCAAGTGCCTTATGGAAAAGAAAAAAAAAAAAAAAAAGTGGTAGAAAGAATCTTTCTAGAAGTTCAGCCTTCAACTTACTTTCTGATTAAGTGTTTTGGATTTGTGGGATTTTTTTTTTCTTCCTCTGAACAGTGCATTTGTTTTTCTGAGCATAATTACTGCTTGTACTCCAGGTTTTACTGCTGTCTAGGTGTGTGAGATACTTGCACTGCATATCAGGAACAGAACAATACCTGTTAGTGGTTTAGCTCTCTAAGCTATTGGTGTCATTAAGTGGGAAATCAGCATGTTATGCATCTATTATTGCCTTTAACAGAATCCAGAGACGTAGCCTCTTCTGCTGGCTCCTGCTGTTGTCAGGTACATAATACATTTGCCATTTTCTCTGCATCTTAGTAATTGAAAGTCTTTAATTTATGAAGGGACAGGAAATACAGCTGCTGTCTCCCTGACAAAGCTGCAAGAATGATTTCCTGTTGCTTTTTGCACCTAGCTAGTTAACAACTCCAGTTTCCATTCATTAAATGCTCAGATGTCACATGCAGGGCTATGGCTATCAAAACTGATTACACAGTGCCCACAGTTTATTGTGCTGCTGCTGCTCTTTCTTTTCAGCTCTTGAAAGCGCAAAACCTTTGACCTTTATCAGCAGTACAAAGCAATTTCCAAACAACCACACCGTGTGTCTTCACTAAGAGACCTTTTCAAAAGCAACAAATCCAAACCAGTACAGAAACTTCCTCAAAGGCAGCCTGGGCTCCAGAACCGCATGCCAGGGTTTACTTAACGAGCCCAACGCTTGTGTGCAGCAGATACATAGTAACTGCCATGCAAGTCAGCAGAAGGCCCCATTTTATCCCTGTTCCTTCCAGAGGAAAGCAACAAAAGATCGAATCCCTCCCTGTGATAATTCTGAAAGCACATCACACACTTTTTCTTCCCCTGTCAAACATCTTGTTCTAGAGTATAGATGTAAACTATTGCTGCTCCTATTGCAGCTCTAAGCATCATTATTCACATTTCCCTGGTCTATTTTTTCTCTAAGCAAGTGACTTCAGCAGGAGCTTCATTATTCACCTTTCCCTGGTCTATTTTTTCTCTAAGCAAGTGACTTCAGCAGGAGCTTCATCTGTTTTGCAGCTCTAAGCATCATTATTCACCTTTCCCTGGTCTATTTTTCTCTAAGCAAGTGGCTTCAGCAGGAGCTTCATCTGTTAGAGGAAAACCTCATCCAGTTTTGCTACCTTGCCGAGCGCACAGGAGCTCTGTAATACCCCTGCAATGAAGATTCTTTTTCACTTTTCTTCATACTGGAAGTGACAGTTTTATAGCAAAATGTATTTCATATGCACTGAAAATGAGTTTTCTTAAGCCTTCAATTGCTACATTTTGCAGCCTTTGGGGGCTACTCATTCACGGCATCCGATGCCGTTCAAATAACATGTGCATGAATAAAGCTTTCCAAACTTCTTCCTCTCTCTGGGTGCTCTAACCGCTAGAGTCTCCAAACCGTAAACGACTTCCAATGCAGCCTGTTTGTTTCTACAGCACAAATTCTGGCTCTGGGCAGAGCTGGCATATCAGGTTATGCTGCGAAGCCTGTGACAGAATTACTTCTATGGCAGCTTTCTTGGAGCGAAAAAGAAAAACCGTCATCCATTGCTGAAATCGGTTTTCGCCTCCCTTTCATGGTTCTGAAGTACTGTTTTATCGGCTTTTCTGTCTTAAATTTCAAACCACTTTCTAATAAAAATAACCTCAAATAAACGACTACCAAGAGAGAACTTTGTCTGCCTTCCCGCTTCGCCCCGGGGAGCTTCCTCCACCCCCTCCGCTGCCCCCTGCCCAGCAGAGACCCTCCCGGCGCGGCAGGGCTGCCTTCGCCTTTCCTCCTCCCTCCTGGACTCACCTAACCCAGCGCACCGGCTCCGGGCACCGGCGGCGGGCGGGAACACGGCGGCGGGCGGGAACACGGCGGCGGGCGGGAACACGGCGGCGGGCGGGAACACGGCGGCGGCGATACCCGAGTCCGCGGCGGCTCCTCGCCCGTCACGCTCGGCTGTATGATGTCCCCGGCGGCGGGCTGCGGGCGGGCGAGCGAAAGCCAGGCAAAGAAGGCCCCAGACGAGAAGCGAAGCAAGAACCAGGCCAGCGGCGGCCGCACCGTCACGGCTCCCCTCAGAGCCCGCGCGGCGGAGCGGCCACACCCAGCGAGGCGGGGCGACAGGCTGCGCTCCTCCTGCATTGGCTGCGCGGCGCGGTGGGCGCGGAGAGGCGGGCAGGCAGGCGGGCAGGCAGGCGGGCAGGCAGGCGGGCAGGCAGGCGGGCAGGCAGGCGGGCAGGCAGGCGGGCGGGCGGAAGGCGGCGAGGCCGCCGCAGAACCACAGTATGTAGAGCGGCCGAGCCCGCGGCGGGACCGGGAAAGCGGCGATTCGGTGCGCGGGATGGGCTCGGGCTCCGCCTCGCCCCTCAGGCCGCTCCGCTCGCGCTTCGGGCCCCGCGGGAGGGCTGCGGGGATGCCCCTGGCGCGCGGACGGCGCTGGCGGCCAGCTCGTGGGCGCGGGAGGGCTGCGTGCGGTGCGTGCGCGAGTTCGCCGTTAGCCTGTCTCAGAGCTCCGGGACTTCCGCAGACGCCCTGCGAAGTGGGGGTTGGAAGGAGACTCGGCATTATCCAGCGCAGCCTCCTTGCTACAGCAGGGCATCTACAGCATCTTGTCCAGCATCACAGTGGCCAGGTGGGGTTGGAATCTCCGCAGAAGGAGACTGCACAACCTCTCTGGGCAGCCTGCTCCAGGGCTCACACCAAAGAGATTGTTCCTTGTCTTAGGTAGAACCTGCTGGGTTCCAGTTTGTGCCCGTTGCCCTTTGTCCTGTCACTGGGCACCACTGAAAAAAGTCTGGCCCCTTCAGCTCTCCATAGTGCTGATACTTAATAGTAATGCAGCAAAAATGCAGCCATATATTATGAAGGTGCAGTTCTTACCAAGGAGTCACCCCTAAGTTGGGTGGAGGAAGAGGAGCACAACTGTCTCTGATTCATCTTCAGTCTTTTCCTCCCCTGGGTTTTTATACCTTTACTCTGCTCCCTTCCAAAGTGACATCTTAGCATGATTTGGGGAGAGGGTCGAGTGATATATAAGTTAACATGTACTTTGTTAGGCTCATTACCATATTTAGAGGTGTAACTAATCTTTAGAATGAAACTGTGCATACTGATTTGCAAACCTGTTATGAAATACACTTTTATTTCTGTTTAGTTGTGAGCAGAGATGTACATTTCCACCACGTTCTGTTGGAAGCTCACATGTTACAGAGCTTCTGTGGTTTTGTGCAATAGTTTGTCCTAACCTTCTCACGAACACAGTCACTATAATCAGTGTTACATTTACCACACTTGCAGCTCACAGCTACAGGATAGGAATAGTAAGGGATGGTGTGACGAGGGCAGCCTGGAATCAGTGCTGTTTGATACAACATCTCTTTGTATGTGCACACGTTCTGGGACAGAGCACTTTTGAGTAGCAGCTTCTTGCCATTGCTGTCCTACAAAGAAAAAAATGCATTGTTTCACTGAAGCATACATGAATGTCAGAAGGCTTCCTTTGATGTTTTCTCAAACATTGAGAAAGCAGACCTCTCTACACTTAGACTAGCTCTGATGTTTGCAGTCTACTTCTGATCATTCAGTAAGGATGACTAAATACAATCTGCTTCCCACCTGTTCCATCCTGACCCCACAAAACTTACTAGAGGCTCTGACAGCAGCAGTCACTTCTCTGCCATGCCACTGATGTTACTAACTCTGGTTCCAGAGGCTTGTCATCTCTTATCCACACCTTTACAAAAAGCTGACTTGAAAACACAACCACAATGTGGTTTTTTTTCTGTGACAAACACTGTTAGAATTGGATCATTTACCAAGTTTCTAGTAGGAATAGGCACTTGCTTTGCAGTGATGGCCATTATAGAAACCCTGCTAAAATCAGAGTAATGCCTTGTACCCGAGTCATGCAAAATCCAGCGCAGATGGTCGTGTTGATGGCCAGGCAGTAGGCACATTCCCTTTTCTCCACATGGATTGTATACTCAGAAGGAGCACAAAGTGATGCTGTTTGACCAAAAACCAAGCCAAAGAGAAGAGACATCACAAGGAAGGGACTCATGCTAGATATGGGAAAAGCAAACAAACAAAGCAATCCTAAGCGAAATTAGATTTACCTTCCAACTCTTTTCTCAGGACATGACAAGAACTGTTACAATAGTCACAGAATATTTTACCTACAGCCTAACACCTTCTTTCCAATCTCAGACCTTCAGTTGGAACAGTTCTCACCACTGAACAGAAAATAAGGGTAAACAGGCCATTAACACAGACAACAAATTCACCTTTTCCCCTCTAAAGCATATTACATGGAACTTTTCACTAATGAGTGATAAAATGCTGACAGAGAAAAATAGCAGGAGCTAAAGGACTTGGAACCATGACCTACGTGAGAGAACATGAGCTCTAGAATTAACCAAAGATGCTAAAATAATCTCACTGGTTTAAAATAAAGCTTTTTTAAAAGTATGTTATAAAATGCTCAAGAGAGGAATAAAAAAAAAAAACAACCAGCTGTGATATCAGCTACACCATTATACTTTTCACTGTCCTGTTGGCTTAGAGGCATGATTAAATGGAAACACTGCGAAGAATTAAACAAGAGATTCAAGTAAATTACAATAAAGAGCATCAGCAAAGAGTTCAAAGCACTGAATCCCCACTTTATCTGTCTGTCATTTCTCAGACCTGCTGGGGTTCTCAAGAACAAAGCTTTGATTAGCTCCGAGACAATTCCAGGGGCTACTCCACAGCCTCTAAAGTAGCAATGACAGCATCTACAAAGACATGGACATCACCCTCTAGTCTCTTCCAGTTGTCAGTTTCCCATCACAAAAGGCGACCATTACACAGTTTCGTTTACCCTGTAGCTGCAACACTGCAAGTCTGGAAAGACCAACCTCTTGTCAGCTGAATTCTTCCCTATTACAGGAACCTGATCCTGCCTGGAGCTGGGAGAGGCAGTGACCCAGCACAAGCTCTGTGTGTGCTTTATACTCTCCAGGCTAATTCCAGGCTGATCTTACTGTTTATATAATTGCATCTGGATTGCTGCTTTCTTATCACAAAGTCATCTATTGAAAATTCATACTGAACCACAAAGCAAATGTGATAGGAACAAACGTGTCCATAATATCCTAACCTGGAAACTGGAGCTGGAAATCTAATTATTTTAACAGTCATTTTCTCCTCAGGCTTTTAAACTAACCACTGCTTTTAAGAAGTTATTATTAATTTAATTGCTACATAGGATAGCACATAGGAGTGCAACAGGAAGGCCAGCATGGAAATGGAGCCATCCTGAATCACATCTAATTCTACACCGATGTTTTGCCCAAGTTTAATAAAGTCTGGTTCACTCCATCTGCTCATTGCCAGGCAGGCACAACTGAGAGATGCTGCACTAGACACAAAGGAACAAATCTCAAATCAAAGCAATTGCTCTATGGTGGGGTTACAGAGAGTCTGACTTACCTACTCACACCCCAAGACATTATCTGGCCTCCAACCTACTGAGCAAAAGTCTACCAAGCAATTCTCTCTGAAATACTAATTGAAAAGGAGAAAAAAAAAAACAAAACAAACTTTTAAGAAACCAACTCCTTATAGCACAATGAGAAGCAAAATAGTGCACCAGCATCAGTAAAACTGAGATGTCCACAGATGAGCATAAAATACTCACACTTAGGGCTTTGTAGAACACCTAAGGTGAGGAAAAGTCAGAAAGGGGCACCTAAGCCACTGTCCTGTGCTGCTTCATTGGTGTCTGGCCAGCCTTCTCACTGTGCTTGTGTTAACACCTACCCAGTCACCAAACTGCCATTTGGACTTTGCTCTGATGTCTGTCTTACACAGAGCAACCACGTTTGTGATTTGCGTAGCCATCAGAAATATGATAAAAGTTGAGTTTAAGCTCGTAAACCTAATCACTTTGGGCTACTGGAAAAGTGATCCAGCCAGTCCTGATTGGTGCTTAGCTAATTAATGAATAATAGTGTCTCTTTTTGCTGTGGTTTTGGGCTGCTGCACACAGCTCTGTGTTCTAGACTCATTCCCCAAGGGTTTTTTGGATAAGGTGCTAAGGATGCTTGTTCTATTTAGACTGGCCAAATGCTTTCTGTTTCCATGGGGTCTTTAATTCTGGCTTAATTTCCTCCATATAACTTCTGAGGAATTAAATATAACTCTTTCTGGCTTAAGGACATGAGCAGAGTATTAATTGTACTCTCAGTAACATCTGTCCATCTACACTTAGCAACAGGAGCATAACATTGATATTTTGCCACTACTCCAATACATTATTTAACTCTGTATTATTCTGACACATTTTAAGTGCAGTTAAACATACAGGCTAAGGAGCACACACATCCACACACCCACATGTAGATGCACACACACACACTCTATAAGCATATATAAACTGCATGTATATGTTGCTGCTGTTTAAAACCTTAAGCACAGAAAAGAATGATGTTCATTCTTAGAAAATCCTAAAGAGTATTTCAAAGGAGATGGTGAGAGGCACAGGAAAGAATTCATAAAACTGAATCCTGGAGAGGACAAAGTCTGCCCAAAATAAGGAGTGAAAAAAGAACAAGAGTATCATAAGTGGTACCCTTGCATGCAGGTAGGAACCGATGATTCTTTTAAGATTTCACAGTGATTTAGACACTTTAGGCAGCTGGAGTTACACTGGTCCTGACAGGAAGACCTCTCAAGTCCAGGTTTAAAGTGGCTCAAACATAATGTGTAAGAATATAGGCAGAGGACAGATCAGAGTATGACAGGACATATTCTTTGATGGTTCAAAGTGCTAATTCCTCTGACTTGAGAAAAATTGAGGTAAATGGATGAGGCAGAGAACTCAAATTAGCGTAAAAAGGGATTAAGAATTTAATAAGATTTATGGAAATCTTGTCTGCAAACATCAGTAGTGAAGAAAAAAGAATTCAAGTTTGAAACCGTCATAATGAAGATGAAAGTGAATGCAACAATAAAAACTGTAGCAATAAGAAAAATGAGAAAACAGTCACAGGCTCACAGGATGTCAGGGGCTGGAAGGGACCCAAAGAGCTCATCCAGTCCAACCCCCCTGCCAGAGCAGGACCAGGCAATCCATCTGCATTTGTCCTTGTTGAACCTCATTTGGTTCCTCTGTGCCCAGCTCAGTCTGTCCAGGTCTCACTGGATGGCCACACAGCCCTCAGCTGTATCACCCAAGCCTCCCAGTTTGGTGTCATCAGCAAACTTGCTGAGCAGACTCTGTCTGTCTGTGGCCTCATCAATGGCATTGATGAAGATGTTGAACAGTACCAGATCCAGCACTGATCCCTGAGGGACTCCACTGGTTACAGCTCTCCAGCTGGACCTGGCACTATTGATCACCACTCTTTGAACTCTGTCTTGTAACCAGTTTCTAATCCAACTCACCTTCTGCTCTTCCATCCCACACTTCCTGAGCTTGCTCACTAGAATGTCATGAGAGATGATGTCAAAGGCCTTGCTAAGGTAGACTACATCCACTGGTCTCCCTGAATCTACCCATTCAGTTATGTCCTCATAGAATGCTATCAGGTTAGTCAAGCATGATTTCCCCTTGGTAAATACATGCTGACTACTCCTGATAACCTTTTTCTCTTCCAAGTGCCTTGAGATGCCCTCCAGAAGGAGCTGCTCCATCATTTTTCCAGGGATGGAGGTGAGGCTGACTGGTTGATAGTTCCCTGGAACCTTTTTCTTGCCCTTTTGAAGACTGGAGTGGCATTGGCTCTCCTCCAGCCCTCAGGCACCTCTCCTGTCTGCATGATTTGGCAAAAATGATGAAGAATGGCAGAGCGATAACTTCAGGCAGTTCTCTCAGCACCCTTGGGTGCATCTCATCAGGGCCCATGGACTTGTGAATTTGTGTAACTGATCCCTAACCCAGTCTGCACTGACCAGTAGGGAGCATTCCCTCCTCCAAGCTTTCTCTCCTTCATCCAGGGTCTGGAGCACATAGGGGAGTTCAGCTTTAGGTGTAAAGACTGAAGCAAAAAAGGCATTCAGCAACTCTNTCCACTACCTGCATCAAGAAATTATCATTGATACACTGCAAGAGCCTTTTGGACTGGCTGTGCCTGGCTGTGTGAGCTTTCCCAGCAAATAATCAGGGTGTACCCATGAGTACCAAGGAGTTCGCTCTAGAAGCTACCTCCAACTGTCTGTAGAAGGCCTCATCAACATCTTCCTCTAGGTTTGGTGGTCTATAGTAGACACCTACAACAATTTCACCTCCTTTTCCACATCCCTTAATTCTTACCCACAAGTTCTCAACCTGTTCTGCCTCCCCCCTTAGATAGAACTTAGCACATTTCAGTTGCTCTCACACACAGAGAGCAATTCCCCCACCTCATCTTGCTGGTCTACCCTTCCTGAACAGTCCAGAGCCATCCATGACAGCATTCCAGTCATGGGAGCTGTCCCATCATGTTTCAGTGATGGCAGTTCTATCATAGTTATCCAGCCTAATGCAGATCTCCAGCTCCTCCTGCTTATTCCCCATGCATTGGTATATAAGCATTTCAGGAAGGGAGTTAATCTATTGGCTTTCACTCCTGCAGTCTGACCATTCCTGGCCACTTCCATGGCCAATAACCTAGCAGTAAGCTCTGTGTGTGCTGATTCCTTATTACTTGATCCCCATGGTACATCTCTGTAAGACTTGAAGGCAACAGTCAGGCACTGTCAGAAGTGAGAAAATGTAAAAACCTCACACAGGAAGCTGGAGACCAAGAAATAAACTTGTGTTGAGACAGAGGTCAACAGTATTGCCAAGAGACAACTCTAGATGAAAACAAGCTGTTGGTGCAAAGTCTTCAGTACGTAGCTGTGCATCTGTAAAGGCAGTGGCTGAACAAGCAGCATGCACATGTGCAACAAAAAGTATTGAAAGAAAATCTATAAGCAATAAATATTTGTAAAATTGGTATAATCAGCTAGCTAATGATGATGATTTCAGTAAGTCTCAGAATACTGAGGCAATTTCAAAACATTAAGAAAAGTGCTAGCACTATGCCAATATTTAAAGAGAGAATGTTGACCCAGGTAACTCTCCACCTGACATCTACCCCTGACAGCTTAGGTAAAATAACAGAAAGTTGATACAGGATTTGAGCAATAAAAGAATTAATGGATAAGAGTGTAATTAATGCCTGTCAAGACAGTGTTACATAAAATAGGTCATGCCACACAAACCTGATTTCATTCTTTGAGGTGATTACAATTCTGGTTGTTAAGGCAACTGCACAGATGCAGTGTTCTTAGTTCTATCTATGCAGAGCTTGTGTCATGAAGATTCAGAATATAAAACATTAAGGGTTGGAGGGGACCTCAAAAGATCATCCAATCCAACCCCCTGCCAGGCAGGATCATCTAGAGTAGGTCACACAGGAATGCATCCAGGTGGGTTTGAAAGTCTCCAGAGAAGGGAGCAGTTACTGTAATTTCTGCACTGTTTATTCACTGCAGCTCTTTTCCCCAGCCTCTGGATGCACTGCAGTGCATTACACAAGTATCTGATCAAGTACTAAGAATGAAAATTAACTTATCTGGCAGCACAATAAATTAGCCTGGGTAAGACTCATGTGACAACTCCTCCTCATACTCAGATTAGCTCCACACTGGTTTGGACACAGAACCTCTTTGCTGGCATCACATTAGCCTCCCTACCTGCCAGAGATGCACTAAATGACATCAGAGCAATACAGAGTCACATCTCTTCCCTAATTTAGACTTTTAAGCTGGCAAAAAAAATTCTCCTTGATTGTCTTTCTGGATATGACCAAAGAGTTCACTCGCTACTGACCTCTCTGAACACTTAGAGGGAGTGAGATCCCACTACCTACTGGAAGCAGCAGGAGAAAAGCCTGGCAGGACAACAAAATCCAGTGTGGCAGTTTGTGAGTACCCAAGGCTTCTTTCATAATTTCCCAAACCCCCTAGTTAAAAGCCTGATGCTTATGGATTAATTTCTTTTGTTGCCCGCCTGCTGACCTGCAACAGTGATAGAATTTTTTAATGTGCTTTTATAGACATCAGCTTTGTAGCCCTGTTCTGGAACAGCCAGTTACACTGTTAATTATTTATATGTAACCTTTCTCTTAACTAAAGCAATCCATTCACTGACATCAGTTGTTTTATACTTTCATTACATGAAAGACAGTATGTTGATGTTCTACAGTAAGTGTTTTACATGATCTCTGTAAATAGAATCTAGTAACCATTAAATTCTTGGGCTTGTAACCCAGGAATCTCTGTAATGGTCTAGAGAAATTCAGTGCATGCCAACTTAGATGTAAAAGTAATTTAATAGAATTCTCTTCTCCTAACCAATGCCTACCATGGTCGCTATCTACTGTTTCTACAACGAGGAACAATGAGAAGTTCTCATGTTATTCCTACTCACCCTTCCCCTGTTCATAGTCCAACACATGAGGACTTTGTGATCTTATGAGCTGGTTAGCTTGCAGAGCAGAGCACCTGTTGTTTCCACTGCATATAGCACTGTGGACACCAAAATAAAAATATCAGAGAATGAGAAGCTATGCTGATGACAACCAGACAAAGACAATCAGATTTCTAAAAGATCTGTATTCTGGCAGGGCAATTATTTCCAACCCCATCCTGCTGCAGAGTTCTGATGACAATGTCAGATTCTAGTAAGAGTCCATAGAAGCAGGTGTTTTTGCTAGGTTTTGCATTTAAACAGTGCCTGCTAAGTTTTCAGAGCTAATCTGTCTATTGCAAGTCTGTAATAGCTTGAAATGGAGCTTCCAAATCTTATAGATTCACAGAAATTTTGCTTGCAAGTTTCAGGATGTCTCTGTATTTTTTGGGGTTATCTCTAGGCTCTGAAGGACATTTTTGTGGTTGGTGTAAAACCAAGAACAGTCAACGATTAATGCAGAAATCTACATTGCTCTAAAGTATTCTTACACTTACATGGCAGAAGCTGTTAGTCCTTAGGAAGGCTGCCTGGTGATTTGTATCTGTGTTCTGATGCACAAAGCAACAACATTTGGTCCCAAACTTTATGTTTCAGATAAACATTTTAATGCCATCTTATCGCTGTTTTTACAAGCTTAAAACATGCATGTGTATTTTATTCCTTATGGAGAGGACAGTTTTAAACCAAAGTAATTCTATGGAAAAGTCCATTAAAAAAGTTTCAAAACTGCTTTAACATACTGAAACAGTGGCTACTGAAAACATAAATCTAAAAAGACAGGTTAACAACATTTATAGTGAATGAAAAAGCAAGATGACTTCAGCTGAAAGTGCATACATTTACAGCCTCAGTATCTTTCATTAAACAATATCCTTTTGTGAATTACATGTTAAGAAAGAGTAAATTTAAACAAAACTGAATTGCTTTAAAACCACTATTTCTAATGCCAGACTTTTCTTTTCTATGTAGCTACATTTATTTCAGAGTTTTTTTATGGGCTAATGGGTCCCCTGGCTTCCTACAGCACAGGAGATGAAATGTAGGAACTGCTCTGCAGGTGGATGTAGTTGTGTATCTATCAAGTTTACATGTATATAGGAAATGAAGGTAGCATTAAACATACTGAGTATGACAGAAAACTGTAACAATGTAAACTGGCTCTGAAAGAGTAACAACAGCGTGGCTGTACCAATCAATGCTAAAGTACAATTCATTTCTAAATTTTAAGTAAATAACTTTTCAGCTTCTTTGATTTTTCTTTTCCTGTCCATTTTAGAAACTGCAGTCCAGCCAGCCTCACACATTTTTCTCATGGTTGTAAGTTTCAGTACAGAGCCTGGAGTTCTTACACTTGGTGTAGGAGGTTTCTGAGAAGAAAAATAAAGTCATCTATTATTTTCTATAGCAAATTTATTTAGCTGGTTTCCTATGAAGTAAAGCTAAGTTACCTTTTTTGGTGTTGTGGCATAGAATTGTGAAGCTTGAGGATAATCTTTGTACAATTTTTTAAATGTTTCTTCCTCTGAAACTATACTCTGAAATTAAAAATTAAAAGCTTACTAAATCCCACTATATTAAAAATATGTATTTTCTTTCCCCCTAGAAATACTAGACTGTGAAGAATTTAAAAAAAAATAATAAATTGTTACTATGAAAACTCAGCAATTCAATTAAAAAAAAATGTTAAATGTCATAAGTCAATACATATTTTTATACAGTGGTACTGTAACCTAGTTACTAAATTATGCATACTTGCATACAATTCCAGAAAGAACCAATGAAATAAAAATATACACATAAATATTATCTTGGATACAGAAGGCCAGATGCTTTTTATACATTCTTAATAGAGCAATGTGCATAAAGCACTGTTGAGTACAGTACTGGTTCTGTTTTTTACCAGGAGGTCACTGCATTCGGAGCTATCTGACTGAGTATCCAGCTTTAGGAGCACTTTTTGCTTTTTCCTCATGCACTGATCTGAATGCAGATTTGTGATTTCACTTTGCAGTTTATGTATTGGAGGAGTCTTTATATTGTATGTCTAGGAAAGAAACAGATGGCATTTAAAGTTGTATTTCCAGTGGTAATTACAGCATCCAATCCCAAACTCAAAACCCAGTTTACTGACTGAGTATTCAGGAAGTCACTAAAAGTGTTATGGAATAATTATCTTTCTAACAAAAATATGAACCGAACAGCCAAAGGAAAAAGAAATTCTTTTTTGTTGCCAAACAAGGAGAATGAACAGGAAGTTGTGGAAGAGGAACAGGAAACATCTACAGAGGAGCAAGAAATACTGTAACAAAGTGAGACAATTTATGAGTTACAAACCTTTAACAAAGGACTCCCCAAGGGATTTTCTTCGGATACTGAAGGAGGCATTTTTTTCTTTTCCATCATGCTGAATTTCATAGGAGTATCATATGGAGTCTTTTTATGTTTTACTTTAATAGATTCAGAGTCCACATCTAAGTGAGGTTTGGGAGTCTCAGGAAAATATGTCTGTATTTTCTAAAATGATAAAAAAGGTTTAAATTAGAAGTCTTTCAATGTCTTTTGTTGAATGTATATAGTTTATCATGAAACTTCAGTTAGATTGCACACATATAAATATTACCAAGTTCTAAAATTAATTCATTATTAAGTTAAAAATACCTTGTGCCTTTTTTCACTTTCAGGAACCATATTTTGGGGAAGTTCTTTTGCAAGCTTCTCCTAAAAAAAGTTATGTGATAGGAAGTTAAGTGTTTTATTTAAGAGTCCAGTTGTTGAAAATCTTGGTGTCATTACAGAACACAGTCCATTCTGTTACCAAATTTGCACAAATATAAGGCCCAGGTTTAGCCAAACTTCACCACTCACCACTTCACACCTATCACTATTACAGTGCCTAAGACCAGGCCAAATATGTCACCCATATTGCTACATTTAATTAAAAAAAACTCAACAAATCACAAACAAAATGAACACCCTGACCTTCTCCTCAATTTCTGCTTTAAGTTGTTCCTTAAGGGCTGACAGATCACTTTTCAAACATGACAGCTCAATTTCCTAAAAACAATTAGATAACAGACAGGGTTAACTGTGCTTAAGCTGGAAAAAAGCAAACAGTCTAAAACGAGACAGTAATTAATAATCATTATAAACAAAACAAAATTCCATTTGTTCACTAGAGCTAACATCCATAAAGTTAGCATGTCGAGAGGTATCTACAATTCATTTCTAGAAAGATCCAACCTCTAGAACAACAGATGATCAAAGAGGCAGTTACCAAATTAAAAGGAACAGAACACATGTAGACTTGAGTCACATTGCCTTTTACTTAAAAAAATCACAGAGCTGAATAAAGGCTCTGTGAAGGGAATTTTCAGTCAAATGCTGCAGCTGAAGTGGATGTAGTAGAGCCACAGCTTTCTGAAAGTCTCAAGGGGATGTTGGTAGTTAGAACAATCCTCATTTTCCCAGACAGGAGAGAAAAATAACCCCAAAGAGCAATAAAACAGTAATGCAACTCTAGACTTGAACTTTTGTTTTGGTTTGTTCTAAACAGAGCTGAAGTACTATTAAGAAGCAGGTACTTGACCAGCACTGCTCAACGTAAGAACTTTAAAAGTAAGGACAAGGAGGTAGAGGGTAGAATCCAACTATTTCAGACAAAATTTGTTATTCAGACAGTGAGGTCAGAACATAACATACTCAGGAAAAGAAGACAGAAAAGCACAGCTACTCCAATTTCTTTTTAGAAACATCTTGGGGTTTTAATGCACATAATAAAAACTGCAAGAAAATAACAGTAAGCAGAAAATAGGGGATTGATCTTTACTATTTAGTTGCACTAAAGCACTTACCTTCTCCCAAATGTTAAACAGAAAGCAGTCTAACATGACATCTATATCACACTTCAAGAACAGCAGCCTTATATTGAATTATTTAGTGCTGACGAACATGCCTTACCAATGATGTTTTTGATGATACCTGCTCTTGCTCTTTTATTTTGTAAAGTTTTAACTCTGCATCTTTTTCTTCAACCATTTTATCATATTCATGCTGTGTTAAAAACAAAACAAAACCCAACAAACTCAAAACATTTGACTAAATGCTACAATTACACATCCACCGACTCATTTTTTCAAACAGAGTTCTTCTAAGGATTCAGAATGCACTACAAACAAATCCACTATGATGCTTTGGCAGAAACTTAAAAGAGAAAATGCACAAGCAGGATTATTTAATGGACTGACAGGGAATGCTTCATCTCTAGGCAGTGGTACATGTTCTAGCACAGAAGAACTAGCTATATTATTTTTATTAATGGTTTTGGCTGCAAAACAGAGTAGTAGGGAATGTAAGTTAACTGCTGAAGGTCACAAAGTAGTCTCTTTCAGAAAAACAGGCCTAAAATGATACTGAAGAACACTGTTTTAGGATGGTATCCAAGGAAGCCTGAAAATATATTAAAAAAATAATCCTAGAAATTTAGATAAATGAAGTTTATCTGCCAGCAGGCACGTTTTCAAAATCTTAACTAACACTTATTTCTAGGTGATGAAAAGTCAAGCATGTATTCATTTTCCTAGACTCAGGTCTTTATGATGAAGTTTCACTTTCAAATTCATAACACTCTGGTTTTGAAAGGTTTTTACTTAACATGGTGTCATACACTACGAATAACAGAAACCAGTAAAATCTCTTACCTTATGTTTTTCCATAAGTGCCACCATTTCAGTTATCTTGTGTTGACATCGGATATCAGTTTCTCTTTGTGCTGTTGTTGCTTCATCAGCAAGCAACCTCATCTTTTCTATCTGTTAGTAACAAGTTTCATTTAATTAATGAACAATTACCAATACTTAAAAAAATATCCAACACAGATCAACCAGCATAGATTTACAAAAATTAAAATTAAAAGCTGCAGGAAAAATTAACAACACTCACCTCTTCCAGAAGCTTATTTTCATTTTCATTTTTTGTTTCAATGTCTTTTAGATAGATTTCAACTGTTTCCTTATGTTGTTTGTTCATATTTTCTATCTCTAGCTGTAATTTATCCACCTTTTGAGAATGTAGAATTACAGACATTATTTGTTCAGGAATAAATATGCCAATGATTCTTTTGTTAGCCTCTTATTTATGAGCAGAACCACTCTGCTACATTTCAGATATATAGTTGAACTATTTACTATTTAAATTTCAGCTTTATTCTTAAAGAGCTGAATTTTGGCTTGAAACAAGTTTGATAACTCTCTCTGTGAAGTACTTCCTAGCATCCAGCCTGAATCTCCCTTGGTGCAACTTGAAACCATTTCCTCTACTCCTCTTGCTTGCCACCAAGGAGAGAAGCTGTCCCTTCCTTGCTACGCTGGGACTTAAAACTGGATTCAGTCTTTGTGTTCTACCCTCATGTTGTACATGAAGTTAATCAAACCTACCTTCCCTTCATAAACAATTGCTTTCTTGCTCTCTGCAGTAATTTTCTTTTTCAGCACCTTATTCTGTTGGAATAAAGTAAACCCAACATTGTACTTTAGTAAGTATATAAGTCATACAAAAAAAACCTGTTGAAGTAAGTTACCACATACCTCCTGTTGCAACTCTTCGATGCATTTGGTTTTATTTTCCAACTGTTTCTTTAAATTATTGGACTAAAAGAAATATTTCAAACATTAATAAACTCCTAAAAAATTACTCACTGTGCCACTGACTTAATGTTCTTAAAAACACATGTGAACAAGCCTGATTCATTTCAATGGGACATGTGTTAATGTGTTACCATGATCAGAGTTTTAACCATGAAGTATTGCAAGAGTTTTGCTGATGCAGTATCACCAACTTTAATAGCACTGAACCAGTTCCTCACTGGTTATAGAGTTTAGAAAGAAAAAAATAACTTTGCAATTTAAAAAATAATCTTGTGTAAAGATCTCTACAGTCCAGAAAAAAAAAGAATTTTCATACCCTGTTTTCTAGAATCTTCAACTGCTTTTCCTTTCTTAAAATTTCATATTCGATATTCTTAGCCTGGAATGATAATTGTAAATCTTTGACTTTCACAATAAGTTTTAATTCCATTACAATGTCAGCAGAACAGCTGTGCTTTGAAAGTACAGAAGAATGTAAAAATATTTGAACATATTTAAACTAAAGCTCTTATTACCTATTGAAAGCTAATCTAAGCTAATCCATATCCTAAATATAATTAAGTGGGTAATAAACTAATAGAAAAAATATTTAACAAAAAGAAAAATTGTATCTGTTTGCTTGAAATCTAACAAATCTGGAATTTTAAAGCCTCCATTTAAAGAGTAAACATCCCAGTGAAGGTCCTTGACTTAAAACAAGAGGGCTTAGCATGTGTAGCCACAGTGACTCACTGGTAGCAGCACCTCTGTTACAGATTACATCCCTAGGTACAGCTTTACAGAAAAAAAACAAAAGGTTTTACATTAGGTTTTGTCTTACAAGTTACATTAGAAATTTTCCTGATAAACCACATGATAATGGCATACATTTTCTTCTCTTTCATCCAGTTTACTTTTAGTTTCTTCACTTTTCTTTACCATCTTCTCCTTCAAAGATTCCAGTTCATTTCTAAATGCAAAATGCAAAATTAACAAGCATCGGTAAATTTTTACTTAACTTTAACTTCTTTTCACTACTGCTAAATAAACCTATACTTAATTTTCTTAAGAAGCTGCTAATATTGATGAGAACTACACGAGCTGTTTAATGAAAATGTTCCTAAAATGATGTAAAGTGACTGGTATGTTAATGTCTGATCTGGAGATATTTTCTGTAAGTATGGAAAGTTCTTCCCATTACCTGAGCATAATATATTGCAATCTGTAATATAAAGCTTCTATGAAACATGGAAGGCTTCTAGTTGGGTTGGTGGTGCAGAGACTGCTTCACAGAGGAGCATTTAACCAGCTTCACATTTTCACATTTAATCCCTAACTTTAACTTCTCATTTCCTTCACTCCTAAGACGGAAATGCAGAACAGGGTATCTCTCTGTATACAGTATGAAGCTAGGGCAAAAATTGTTCCTGTAGCAATCAGAAACCACGTAGCAATCATCCCTCATTTGTAGAAAATTCTACATAGCTAACACCAATGCTAAATTGTTTCTAGTTAGCTATATAACCTAAAAATCACAGAAAGCAGCAAATTAACACCTTTAGACTATCTGTGAAGGAATCTAATTTGCTTCCTTTAATAATACTGTACATAAATATTTGGGTTTACTTGCCTTAGCTGGCTATTTGCTTCTTCCAGATTTTCAACTAACTGTTTCGTATTTTCTTCTTTTTTTCTGCTATCCTAAATAAAGACCCATGTAAGTCAAATGCATACAATTCAAAGTGACTTGTTAGAGATTTTAAAGCCTTCTTCACCAGTGTCTAGATCTGCCTTATTCACAAGGCTAAACTGCACTTTCTTTTTGTTTTAAACACATCAAATAGTTGAGATACTCTACAGAACCATGTCATGTTGCAGTTTACAGTATTTTTATTTTCAATTGAATATTGCCCTTTAAAAACATCTATGTTTACAACTTGCCTCTTGACTTTCTTGCAGCTTCTTGAGTTCTGTAGCCATACCACTTTTCTCTTGTGCTATTTGTTCCTTTTCTAATAAAAGCTTATTGATATAGACGGTTAATTCTTCATTTTTTAGCCTTGTTTAAAACAAATGAACAAAATAAGTAAGAACATGCATTCTGAAAGTTCGTTTTAAGTTAAATTTATGTGATACAAAATGTTACTTCACACTGAAAAAAGTCCAGGTCTGCATTACAAATTTAAGCTTTGCAGCAAAGTTATGCAAAAGGGCCAGAGAAGGAGAGTTAACTTTTATATAAAATATAATGGCTGTTTAATATGTCGTATTAATGTACATTAATATGTACATATTAATACGTATGTAGCTCTACATATTAATACGTTTAATATGTAGAGCTAACAAAGAATTCATAAACTTTCTCTTTGTGTCAATCCAAGTCACAGAAATATGACACAATTACATACACACAAATAGAGATAAAGTAATTTATAGACGTAAGTATATAGATGTCCTACTGTGTGCATAGATCCAAAATTTATTTTAAAAAAAAATTCATTTTATTTTAACTTCTATATAACATTAAAATTTAATACTATATATTAAAATTAATGCTATATATTAAAAAAAATCATACGCCTCTTTTTCAAGGTCCAGATTTAGTGTTGTAAGCCGATTTAAGTAATTTTGTTCCTTTTCAGCTGTAGTAGTCAGTTGTACTTTCAAATCATTGATTTCTTGCTGCAGAAGAAAAAGTGTGCATTCAGTGGAGCATTCAGTGATGCAAAAGTGATAATGTCTAACTTAACTATTTATAAAGACATGTTACTATCACCCTTTATTCAGACCTCTCTGATTTGAAGCACATCTTTCATTTCTTTTCCTCTCTCCTGCAACTTTTCCATTGTAGCCTCAAGATCTGCCTTCTTCACAAGAAGTCCTTCAGCTTTTTCCTGTTTATTAGTCAAAGTCAGTTCAGAAAAATCAGTGAGCAGTATATAAGGAACAAGCATAAGTGGTACAATGCCAACCTGGTTTCACTTTATCTCATTTTAGCTGATGCAGTTTCAAGAAATCTTGACGAGAAAAACCAAAATAAAGCAGAACAAAACAAGAGAAACAGTGGAAAGAATCAAGTCCTTGAAAGGAAACAACAAAATAATTTAAAATCCAGGTAAGAAAGTTTAGTAGCAACATTAGCGCAGATTACACTGTCTGTATATATGGTATTTAAGATACTTGTAAAGCAAAAGAAACTTCATTTGAAAAGTAAATGCCATGAGATTAATAAAAAAAAAAATTACCAGTGTTTTTGACAGCTCTTCAAGTTGCATTTCTTTGTCACATTTTAGTTTAGTCATCTCTTCTACAGCACATGCAATGTAAAATTAATTGAACAGTAATTATTTTACATATTTAGCAGGTACTAGAGGATGTCAGGTATCAGGACTAGAGATACTGAGAAAACAGTGCTAAAGATAGACCTCTTTCTCTGGAGTTAGTGCCTATCTAGACATCAAAGGACGTCAATGCAGTATTTAAAGCTACCCACTGTCAGCATGATTTTACATCCAACATGGGGAGAGTTGTCTGAAGGAAAGCTTAATCCAAGTGTTCTGTCTCTGCTACGAGATACAAAAGTCATTCCTGGAATCTACTGCTCAGCAGACTGAACACTACCTCCCAGACAGGTCTGCAGTGCTATCAGTCCTAACTGAGAGCTGAGAAACCAAAATGACTTCCAGGAGTACCCACATATGCACGGTCTTACTACTGAAGTCTACACAGCAATGCTGTACAACTGTTGCCAGCTATAATGACTACCAGAGAAAAGGGAGTAAGAGGAGTGAAAATAAATGTAAGCACTCCTGACAGTTACAGGGTGCTGTAAAATCATTCCTCTGAGCAATAGGGACACTCCATTTTCAGAAAATAGCAGAAAACATTTTGAACACTTAGCTCATTTTCTTTCTTTCTACAAATTTTACCCAGTTCAGCAGACTTATTTCTGAGCTCCACAGTAAGTAGCTTTGCCTCATCTTCAGATTTCTTCAATCTAAGGAAATGGTAATTAAAAAAAATATTGTGTAGTACAAAGCATTGCATGTTAAACTTAAAAGGACAATAAGGAAACTTAAAAGGACACCAAAGTCCTAACCACAAGCATTTTAAGAACATTTGTCTTTCAACAGGCAGGTGATATATCTGCCTCCAATACAGATAATGTATTTCACTTTTACAGCTTTGGAACAGCAGACATAAAAGTAATCAAACACATGCATAGATAAATCTGTATTTCTTTAAAGCAAAATTACAAAAGACACAAAATCAAACACTGTAGCCACCTTCAAGTGCTACTAACTGCAATAACCAGACAGGTGAGGGACTTTAAAAAAAAGGTATTCATGATTATAAAAAAAATACCAGTTCGCATATGATATTTATGTTTTATTTCCAGGAGCTCAGTGATACCTGTAAGGTCATTCTTTGAATTGTTAAATGTACCTATTTTGCTCTTCCTGCAGCAAGCTTTTCAAATTGGAAATGGAAGCCTCAAACTCCTTTATCACTGATGCATGCAAAGCCTTAGTTTTTTCACATTCTTCCACCTGTGCTTCTTTTTCTCCGGTGACCTGAATTAATGCTTGCACTGCAGTCTGCAATTCAGTTTCTAAGCTCTTTTGAGTAACCTTCAAAAAGTATATGATTTCTAAGCATGTTTTGCAATGAACAGCTACAATTATTTCATAAAGAATCCGTAATTATTTATGGAACTACTCATCTAAACTATTTATACTGAAAAGTTGTAAGCCAGCTCTACCTCTTTTTTTTGCAATGAAACTTTGGCCTCTTCCAGTTCTTCCCTCAAGAGTTCTCGACTGATCTGGGATTCCTTTAACATTTCTCCTTCATGTCCTAAGAAAAAAATATATATGGTTACATCTAAGAAAAACAGAGTATTTGCTAAAGAATGCTTGCATTTTCATTTTACAGAGAAATACATCCCTTCAACTTAACCTAGTTACATAATGCCCCTGACTGTGATTTGGCAAAACTCAAGCAATGCCTTTTCCTACAGCAGTCTTCAAGAGCTCTCTCTGCTTGACTCCCCCTTAAAAAAGAAACCTTCAAAAAACAGTTTTGCTTCCAAACACCATCAATCATTTGCCTGTTTGCAAGTAAGATTTGTTTTGGGGTGTTATTTGGCAAAGATGTCAAAATATGTCTTGCTGAACATGGAACAAGGATACTATTTTTGGACAGCTGAAAAAATATGAAGACTCTGAAGACCCTTCACTAACTTCATGTGAAACAGATCGATCCAGTAACCAGGAAACAATCTTTTATCATGCCACGTGTACTACACAAGTCAAACAGAAACTGAACACTGTCCAGAACAGGGTAGGGTACTGACAAAATTTACTTCTGTTACAGAAAAGGAATGACACCTTTACAGCAATACAGAATGTTCACACTAGAGTTTATTGAACAGAAAGATCCCTTGCAATGAAGCTGTCATGTCAAAACAAAACCAGGGTGTAGCCCGAGTCTGAAGAGAAAGTTTTCTTACGAAGTAAGGGCCTAGATTTCACATACAGGCATATTATGCTACCAATCTTGATCCCACACCAGCAGCTTCTCTTCCAAACAAAAATATGGCCTGCAAGGCCTCAAAATTCTGCTGACTAGTAACAGGTTAAAATTATAATGATCTTGTTTTCTATATTTCTACAATTACATTTTAACATAACACATAGAACTCTTACTTTTTTCTTCTTCTAAATCAGCAATCTTATTTTTTGATTCCTGCAGCTGAGTCTTGATGTCTCTTATTATATGATCTTTTTCATCACTCTGTATGGTAAGAACTGAAATCTAACAAAATTAAAATCGTATTACAATGAAGTCTAGAAAGAAATGCCAGACTGCTACATTTGTGTTCCATGTATGATTAGCATAGAAACTGCTGTCCTTTAAGTTAAATAAGGTGGTTGGTTTTAGACAAATATTAATCATGTCACATGACTATGGATGAAGAAACTCTTCAGTTCAAAATCTAAATGAATTCCAAGAGATGAAAGGAACACCAGTAAAGTTAGCAGAATCTGAATCAAATGCAGCTCCAGATGGGTTTTCCTCCTTTCTATGGATGCCCAGGAAACGTTCCTGGCTGCTTTACATTGTCACATTCATCTTCAGCATAATCCTCCAACTGTTGACGTTGCCATATACAGACAAGACACAGCCTCTGACAGCT
Source organism: Ramphastos sulfuratus (assembly GCA_013399055.1). Classification (NCBI taxonomy): domain Eukaryota; kingdom Metazoa; phylum Chordata; class Aves; order Piciformes; family Ramphastidae; genus Ramphastos; species Ramphastos sulfuratus. The sequence continues at coordinate 52,500 of WBNM01004939.1, forward strand.
CTGCTTTACAAACTAAAAACTCTTCTGACAATTAATTTCTTCAACTTAATCATTCTTCCATTATGGGTGTCTCATCACCACTACAAAAAATCTCATATTCAAACTCTCTACCAGCCTGTGGCCTGATGTAGATTATAAACCTTCTTCATGGATATGAATTATATTTTTATTCACTAGGAGTGATGAGTGCTCTGCTAATTGTATGCTTCTGCACAAACCACTTTATAAAGGTAAGTGTATGTATAAAGAACAAAGAGTACTCAGTATTTACATGGTACTTTCCAATCCTGTCACTAAGGTGCTTTTTATCATGACACAGCAGCCTAATGCAGATTTTATTCCAAATAACACAGAAGGAACACCACCATCCAAAGGTCAGTATTAATTTCCATCCCTCCAAAATCCAAATATTTTACAAACAACCAAGCACTTTCAAAATATTAAAGAAACTACAAAATCTTGTTTACCTGCTTCTCTTTCATACTGATTTCTAGTTTGCATTCTTTTTCTAACTTCTCCACTTTCTCAGCTTCTTCTTTTACTTTTAAGATACAGCAATATCCAGAGTTAACATATTAGCTAAATTATACTCCAAGTTAAATACAATTTCCAGTTTAAGATTGCTTATAATTGTAGAGCTGTACAATTTATTTCGTAAAGAGTAACTGCTGAGGTCATGTTTCACAAAAATAATGTTTGCATCACCTTTCTATAGAACTAGTCCATTATTCCATATATTAATTTCTTATAAAATTATTAAGTAACAAATGTACATGCAGCATAAATGTTTTTCTCTAGCTATACATTACTGTATTAATATTAAATAAACCAATTACAAAAACAAGTAGTGATCTCTAGACTGTACATTACAGACAAAAAGACTTCGAGTGACTATTTGAAAAACAAAGTCTCAAATCTGACCCTGTGGAAAAACAATATAAGAGCCCTGGTATCAGACTGTCACAATGTGAACTGTTCACCATTCCAGCACTTCTCATCTTTCTGGCCTGAAGTTGCATACAATGATATCTATGAAGTACAAAACTGTGAAGCCTGCAGCACAAAAACAAAACCCAGAATTCTCACATTTGAAAGACATCTCTGATCTGCCATTCTCTGCTTGCACACGAAGCTCTTCAAATGCCATTATCATTCTCTAAAAGTAAAATTCAGTATTAGGTTTGTACAATACTAAGTATTTCCAGTAATGAAGAGCTATGGTTATGGTTTATAAACAAACAGTACAACAAGCTCATTCCTATTTGTAGGAGAATTCAGAGCATATATTTTGAATAAACAATGTTAGAATATTCAAAGTCGGAAGTTCAAGAATTTCTGTACTCAAGATCCAAACAATTTCAAGGATGAAATATTTTAACTGGTCCATGTTTGCAGATCCCTAACAGGAGAGATGAGTTGCTGTGCTTTTCTTGCAATTTGCATTAAATACGATTATCCAACAGAATAACCCTAGTATACCCAAAATCTGACTCAACACAGCCTTATGTAACCTGCTCTAGGTGCTCTTTTAGCAGGGGAAGTTCTCCAGATGTTCTCCAGAGAGTGTTTACAACTGCAGACATTTGGGGTCATCACCAAATAGGTGAAAGAGAGTACAAAAGGAAATCAGTTACGGTAGTCATGAACACTAAGCAGGTTACACATATCACACAGATCATATGGATCTGCAACCCAAACACTGCCGCATTTTATCCAGTGCACATTCTCTATGCAACACAAAAATGATTCTTGAAAAGGGACAGAAGACTTACTTCCTGCATCACACGACAGTACCATTCACTTTACAAGAGGTTGTTCTTTGTGCAAGTATCACAACATATGTATGTAACTCTGAGGCTTTTCATGAGCTACATCACTTACCTCAACATTGTTATGAAGCTCTGCGTAAAGTTGTCTTGTTTCTTCTCTTTCATGTTCATCTGTCAAGTAAGAAGGTACCATAAACCTTTCCTTTTGACAATGCAAGCTGTCAAAGCCATTATGCTTACACAGCACAGAGAGCTAAAAAAAGAATTACAGGCTCTTTTCTCACAAAAATTAAAGAAACAGGGTGCCAAAGGTTATATAATCTGGAGAAAATGTACGCTCTGCTGAAACATAAAGCAAGCTCAGCTTTTCAATGTCCTTCCCATACCTAAATGGCTCCCGGACTTGGAACCTTTTAGCAAACAATGATGCTAAATCCAGAGGCTTTCTAAAATCAGTATTACAAACCATACTTGTTTTACATCTATGGGTTCACCTCTACGTTCGTTCTGATGCACAGCCACATACAGCACATCTCAACCAGAGATTTGGAATGGAAAGGCAGCTTCTTCTTTCACAAATTTAGAGAAAGCTCTAAGTACATTTACTTTCACAAAGCAAAATGTAAACAGCATTTACATTTGGTGGACTTCTCTGTGAAGTGTGTACAGGTTTCCTTGAGCAGATCACACAGATGCCTGGAAGCGCTGTTTCTAGAGGGAAAAAAAACATAACGTCACAGGAATGCATGGTAATTTGCATACCTAAGTAGTATCTATGTAAATATCCTGATCACCTTTACAATTTAACAAACACTAATGATTTTCACAAAATTTATTTTACCGTATTACTTACTCTTTTAGGAGATCTTTATTTTCACTTATCTCATCTTCCAGTTTTAAACTTAGTTTTTCATTTTCAAACTGCTTTCACAGGAAACAAGCACAAAACCACATTGTTATTGAAAAATACATTAGAAGCACTCTCATTTATCAAATTTTGCATGAAAAGGTAATTTTCTCCATCAGAAGACAAAAATGCATTTTATCTGATATTACATACTCAGCCATCTCTTCAGAAAAATACATTTTATCTGATATTACATACTCAGCCATCTCTTCTTGCAGTTTGCATGAAAGACATAATAATAAACAGTACTTTGCCAGCAACTGAAACATTTACAGGTATGTAATTCATAGATACTAACACATACTGTAGGTGTGCAACCCCTTCTCAGAATAACCACTTTCTCAAGTCAAAAGTCAAACAACGAAAGATGACCGAGGTTACCAAAGCCAGGGCAAACAAGCAACAACAAAAAAAAAGAATCAATAAATTGTTTAATATGTGCATTTCTCTCACAAAGCTGCCCACCAGCGATAAGAGACAGGGAGAAAGCTCAGTGCACTGCTTCCTGTACGTGCTGAACACAAATACACATGCACATGCTTTACATACCAGGAGGATGAAATCTTACTGTCTTGAATGCCTTTCTGCATACCCACAGTATGATGGATGTGCAAATAATGCAAAGATGCAATGTGCATTGTTAAAAACATACTTAAACCCCAAAATGTTACTTTTTCCTTCAGTAATAGTAGTCATAAGTCACTAGTATCTAACTAAACGGCCTCTTCAAAGTCATCATATTGAAAATTTCTTCAACCTCTACAACATTCCTTAGTATTTAATTGCATTAATAATAGTCTCATACTAAATCAGGAAGAGCTTTCTCTTTACATATTCAGTATATATTGTAGTATACTGGCCTGCAATTCTTGAATGGCTTTACGCTGTGCTTCAATAATCTTCCTATTTTCTTGTAGTTTTCTTTCTTTCTGCTTTAGTTCTGATTCTACAGTTAGTTTCCATCGTTTGATCTTCTCAGCCTCTTTGTAGAGTTTTGAATACAATTCATTCACAGTTTCTATATTCTATTAAAACAGGTTCCACAATTTAATCTCAAATGCTATTTAATAATATTAGCTTTAGATACATAATTTATCTCTTAGAAATACCACAAGTGTAAATTTCTTTCCACAAATGGTGACACAAGCTTATATAACATCAGCAACCAAAGTTTAAATCTTTGTGCATCCACTTCATGTTTAACCATTCATCTCCAGCTATATTCAATGAATTACAAAAGTGATTCAGCTTTAAACAAGAGACAGAAAATTGTTACTCCCCTTTGACCACTTCCTTTAGCCCCTATTCAATAAGCACTGCTTTGGGAAGAAAGAAGGACATAAGAAATTAAATAAGAAGTTTATACTTAGCTGACCTCTTCATCTACCTCAGAGCCAAGTTTTACTTGCTGTGAAATTGCATCTGAAATATGAAGAGATCTGTATTAATGTATTTCTAAAAAATAAGAAGCGAACTGTATTTAACAGTTATAGCTATAAAAGTGTTAAACTAGTCATAAAATGTCAAGAATAAGTTTAAGGAATGTGTAAGGAAAATGCTGATTTTAGCCTTACCTGAATCAGTGATTTCACCATGGTTCGGTGTACTCATTATTACAAATGGCAAACTAAAATCATCATCTGGGCACTTGTTAAAACCCTGCACAGATTTAAAAATTAGTTTCTTGTGGGTAGATTCGTAAAGAAGGAGTATAAAACTCTGTGTGTGTGTGGGGAAACAGTGAAAATAGCATTTTCAATTAACCACCTATAATTTTCAAAGCTCAAGGTATTAGTAATGGCTTTTGAACTTCATACTTCACAGAGATCTTTTCAACTGTTGGGGTTTTGTAGTTTGCTTTATAGACAATACTGTGATCAAAGTGGGAGCTTTTGATGACAAGAACTGATGAACTATTGCATACCTGTACACAGTTTCATATTAAAAAACTCATTAAGCAAATTATTTTTTCAAGTCCAATATCTGGTATTTATTTTTTGCCTTATTCCCGAGAGCAGTTCTGAAAGGTACCAGATTACATTTTAGCACTAACATGTCATTTTACAAGGTGCTTTTAAAGTCACAGAGATGTATGCTATGAATAGTGTAATTCATTTCCCATCAGAACACCACATTTTAAACACATTTCATAAGGAGGCTCAACGTGAAAACCTGATCTTGTTGAATTCACACAACTCAGTGCATAGCACGGAACAATTTCACTGCACACTTGACCTGGTGGGATCAGTACATCAAAGCCACTACCGTGGATCCCAGCAGTGTACTTCCTATTTACTGTTCTGAACTACCCACGTCAAGCACCTTTATCAGTGGTGCTGTACCGTTAAAACACATAGCAGGAGCTCGAGGAGATTATTCTCTGCGGTTTTGATAGGGAGGGAAAAAAAAAAGAAAAAAAAAGGGAAAAAAAAAAAAAAGTCTGCGTCTGTGAAAATAGGAGTTTAGATGCTGCCCCCGAGCACCCATCTCAGCAGTTTGCAGGAAAACGAGCCCGGCGCGCACACTTTCAGGCACACGTACGCGAGTGCTGCCCAGGACAGAAGGTCAGGACTTCGAGGGCCATCCTGGAGCATCGCTCCCCGCCGCGTCCCCGGGGAACGGCCCCGTGGCTCTCTCACCACTCCCCCACGCAGCTTCCTGACCACCACCAGGCCAGACAGGCGGCTGCAGCCTTTACCTGACGCGGGGCCGCTGCACGAGTGTTCGTCTGGGGTTTGACTGCAGACACCTGCCCACCGCTCAAGCGCGGCGGCACGAACAGTTTAAACGGTTTTTCTTTCTCCATGGCCTCGGAGAAAAGGGTCTCAGAGGCAGCACTTCATGACGGGCAGGCTCACGCCCGGCACTCGCCGGCTGCTGAGGGAAGACAAAAAAGGCGGGAGGCGAAAGCGCGCGACGGAGACGAGCGGCGAGGCGGCGCGCGGCGGCCTCGTGCGGCGGCCGGCGGGAAGGAGGCTGCGCGGCGGCGCCGTCAGTGCAGGTCCCAGGTCCCGAAAAGCAGTGGGGTCAGCCGCGGCGCCTTCGTCCTCCACGTCACCAGTACCTCCGCGTGGCTGTGGTTGAGGGTGCGCAGCTCCGTCAGGCGGCCGATGAGGCGGGCGAAATGCTGAGGGTCTTCGGGATGGTGGATCTTGGAGTACTTGTACAGGATGCCCAGGAGCGGCTCTTGCAGCTCCTCTACGTGCCGCTTATTCCTCAGGAGCGGGCGATCTGTGGGAGAGCGGAGGGTTAGCGGGGTGAGCGAGCGGGAGCGCGGAGAACGAGAGCAGGCGGGAGCCCGAAGGGCCGCGGAAGGGACCGCCGGGCGCTGCTGTAGCCGAGAGCGCGGTGGGAGAAGACGGTCAGTACCTGAGGCAAGTGCGGGTAAGTGCAAGTCAGCTCCCATTTTACCTGAAAAAAACACAGTTGTTGCTACGAGGAGGGCATATTCGGTCTCTGTCACTTTGAGTTCCCCCATGCTTCTGTAGAAGTAAAACAGTGCGGTAATAAACTCCTCGGTTATACCTTAAAAATGAAATGAAATAATCATGTTACTTCATAGAGTCATCAAATCGTTTTGGTTAGATCTTTATGATTGAGTCCAACCGTTAACCCAGCACTGAGAGGCCACCGCTAAACCACGTCCCTCTGCATCGCCTCTACACGGCTCTGCAACCCCCCGGGCCTGACCACAGCCTTGTAAAGCCTGTTCAGAAGCTATCAGACCCACGTATTTTGATTCTGAGACCTCCATTACCTGTGGTAGTAGTGGAAGTTGGACTGTCTTCGTTGTGAGACATTTCCATGGCGTAAATGTTTTTGTCAAGGTTTTGAACGTGGCAACATGTCCCATGATCAGAAAGTCTGACCTGACCTGAAACAAGGCAAATGACAGTTCCCAGCCAAGCTCAATGTGACTTAAAAATATTTGTCTGCATCTGCTTTGCAGATGTGCAATTATCTTTTTTTTCCAATCCATGCATAGAAAAAAAGTGTTCTTTTTGGCACCTATCACCTCTTTTGTTGGTGGCATAATTATTGAAGTGTCTTAACATGTCATAGAATCATAGAATGGTTAAGGTTGGAAGGGACCTCAAAGATCATCTAGTTCCACCCCCCTGCCATAGGCAGGGACACCTCCCACTAGGACAGGGCACTCAAGGCCTCATCCAACGTGGCCTTGAATACCTCCAGAGAGGGAGCATCCACAACCTCCCGGGGCAACCTGTGCCAGTGTCTCACCACCCTCACTGTAAAGAACTTCCTAACATCCCAGTTTCAATCTCCCCTCTTTCAGTTCAAACCCATTGCCCCTTGTCCTGTCATTGCAAGACCTTGTAAATAATCCCTCCCCAGCCTTCCTGTAGCCCCCTTCAGATACTGGAAGGCTACTATAAGGTCTCCTTGAAGCCTTCTCTTCTCAACATATTAATATAGCTAATAGAATCCTTTTACCTCACAATTTGTGCAAACACTGAAAAACGTTGCCCTTTGGAAGTAATGGAAAGAAAACAGAGATCCAGTTAATTTTGAGGGCAGGCAGGTTATTTTTTTTTATATATAGTGTTTAAAAAATGGCCTATAGAAGGCATCCAGGCACTACCAGTAGTATTCTAAGTGCCACTGTGATTGAATAGGCAATTGAGGTTAAGCGAATTAAAGTGCACAGAATATGTTCCAAAAGAGCTTCCTACTCAGGTTGGCAGAAAGCTTGTAAAGCAAACTTACTTTCGCTTGTTGATGGCTGGCATTCACGAATTCTTTGGTTGTATATTTGGGCAGAGCGCAAAAACATTGCCTCGACTGTTGACCCTTTCAGCAGTGCTATCTGATCTTCACTAGCTAAACTTTCAAATCCTGCAGGGAAAAGATACATGGCAAGAGTCGAAGAAGGCTGTGGCTGCTTTTAAGCCCCCTAACGTGAATGGATAAAATTATTTTTAACAAATGCCTTCACTGGAAGGGAGAAGCCATAGTTAAAAGTTGGGATCTTTCTTGCTAGTTTGGAGGTTAGACCAAACAAAAGTGCAGTTGCCGGTGTCGATTGTTACAAGATCCCCAGGAAGATACAAGTAAAAAATTTGGGTCTAGGCAAGACTTAACCAAAAATTCCTTCGTAATATTTGTATCACATCCTAATACTTTATATTTGCTCCATTGCTTAGTGACTCTGGATATTTTTCATGCGATCTTTTTAAAGACTTTTTTCAACTTTAAACAAACTCTTTTGCACTTTGAATTCAAAAGCAAATAAATTTTATTGATTCTTTCTTCTCAAAGGAGGAAACTTACCTGGAAGTCTTTTTGTGAAATCCACTAGCACTTGTACATGGACAACTGCTGTCTCAGAGAGACGGAGAAAACTTTCCTCAGGACTTGCAGTTTCTTGGAGCTGCATGAAAGAGCATTTAGACATCTGACATAACCAAGGTACAGTGCTTAGGATAATAGTAACTTATCAGTGCCAAGCTGATTGTTCTGTATACATACAAACTTCTTTGCTTCCTCAAGGGGAATTGTGTATTTTTGGTGTGCTGCCACTATGTGGTCAAGAAGCTGATGTTCCCCTGGAGTGAGTTCCATCTTCTCTAAGATCTGTTAGAAAAATAAACCAATCAAGCGAGAATGACTTGGGGCAGAAAGAAAAAAAAATGAAAGAAGAAATATTTTAAACAGAAACAATATCCCACTTTTGCAGATCTTGTTGTGGATGATACATGCTTACTGTTCAGTCCCTCATCTTCCAGTTTTATGTTGCAAAGAAAACTGCTCTTCTGTTTGAAATTCTTCCTCAGCCGCTTTGACTTGCACTGGACTTCAGTCAGCAAACCTGCAAAGCATGGCAGTGTGTATCAATATATTTTCACATATATACAATTGGAAATAAACACTTCTGTTGTTTAATGTAACACAAACCTTGCATCACAGGAGCCATAATGTATGAGGAACTATGCTTACTGGAGAATATGGCAATGTGTTATTTATTAGGGAAGTTTCAGTATCCACCAAAGACCTAGGTGTTTGCAGTCTTCTTGGGTTGTTCTGCTTGTGGCTCTGTGACACACAACTCTTGAGAATTTTCCATGAATCACAGAATCACAGAATGGCTCAGGTTGGAAGGGACCTTAGAGATCATCTGCTCCAACCTCCTCACCATGGGCAGGGACATCTCTCAACTAGATCTGTCTGCTCAAGGCCTTACCCAGCCTGACCTTGAAGTCCCCCAGAGAGGAGGCATCCACAACCTCCCTGAGCAGCCTTTTCCAAAGTCTCACCACCCTCAAACTGAAGAACTTCTTAACCTGCTCTCCCTCAACTTGAAACCATTCCCCCTTGTCCTATTGCTAGGTTCCCCCTTATGAAAAGTCCCTCTCCAGCCTTACTGTAGGATCCCTTCAGGTATTGGCAGGCAGCTCTAAGGTCCTCCTGAAGTCTTTAGGCTGAACAACCCCAGCTCCCTCAACCTATTCTCATAACAATGTTGTGCATTCAATCAATCATTTTTTTCCAAACCCAAAGCACATCTGATATGCTTACTGCCATCCTGTCAAGGTTCAGGATATTTTGCTGTCTCTTTTCAGTAGTTTCTTTTTCTCTCTTGTAATGTCTTTGAATAGCAGTCCTATTAACTTCAGAAGATAGTTCCCAAGCATTGGTGGGCTTTGCAGATGAAGCAGCTAAAAGTGCTACAGACTTATCTGGGGCTAAACTATAGCAACTGTTCTGCCACCCAATGATCCCTTCCCAGTTGGGGAGGAGGACTGGGAAAAAGAGAGGAAACTCATGGGTTAAAATGAAAACAGATTTCATGAAGCAGCAAAGGTAATGTTAAAGCAAATACAAAGTACGCAGAGCGAGCGCGCAGTTAAATATTCCTATAGCTAATTGAAGTTTAGACCAATACCACTGAGCTGAGCAAGGAGAAGGGACTGGCTTTGGAAAAGGTGAAGTAGCCAGCATGGAAGGAGCACTTACATTCTGCAAGCATTCCCACTGCTTTGCACTTCTTCAGGCGACATTCCTGACACTTCCTCCGCATGTACATGTCCATCTCACAGTGGCCACCGTTCTTGCACTCATACACTGCATTTTTGGTTATGCTACGTCGAAAGAAGCCTACAGAGAAGGAATTTAGGGAGATTTATCTTGTAATAGTTTAAAGAATTAAACTATTTGAGGTTTGTGATAGTTGTTGTGTGCTTGGATTTTTTTAACAATGTAAACATCACTTTCATTTTAAATGTTGGTTTTCACAACAGTTACATCTTCCTGACTAATACTGATCACTGTTTTCCTTGCCTAATCAAGACAGCTCCCATATCGCAAGTTAAAATTTAAGTAGCAATTAATTATTACTTGAGTGTATTTAATTTTATTAGTAAGTAAACCTAATAATGCTGAAATAAATCTAGAAAGAATCGTCATGGGAAAATCAGCACCTGCTGAAATAGACACTGTTCCTGTGAATAATCATTGCAAAAATGAGATACATTAAATGCTTCTATTAAATAGACACTGTCAAAACATTTCTTCAAAAAATGTTATAAAATGTGAGTCTGGATAAGGGTTTCTTTGATAAATTAAAATCCTCTATAGAAATGTTAGCTTAAAAGTGATTAAATCTGTTTGCTTAAATCATAGATATTCAGGCATTAAGTTGAGCACTGTGGAGCCACGGTCCTGGGTAAGATGCAGCTCAGCTTCTCCTCTTACCTTTGCAGCCTTCACAGGTCAGTGCATTGTAGTGATAGCCTGAGGCTTTGTCACCACACACAACACACAGCTCCTCCTGCCCCCTCAGTCTCAAAGAAGAGTGGCTTAACCGTGGCCGTTTTAATCCTTGGTATCCACCATCATCAATGTGGGGAGCCATGAAAGGGGGTTTGCTCAGTTCACAGCTGCTGCTGATAGTCTGCCCATCGCTGTACTGAGAGTCCAGCCCATATGTGCTGTACTGGGAATGAGGAGGTTGTGACTGTAGTACTGGAGGAGGGATCTGAACTGCAGAGTATTGGCAGTAAGGTGCAGTCTGAAAGTCGGTGTCTTGCAGCTGATAGTTGATGTGCTCTGGTAAAACATCTACGTACAGAAGAAATTTTAAATTAAGTAAAAACCTGAAGAGTATCTCAACATCAGCTACTTGAAAGTTTTACACTCTTTTATAGACTAAAAATCATAAATATTAGAGGAACACATTTTCTGATGTATTCTTTCTAAGTAAGCTACCTGATAAATTTTGAAGTAGAATCTCAGATGTAGTGAAAATGGCCTGGTCACACTTTGGGCAGTGTTGCATGGGTGCTTGTAAAGATAAACCAAAATGAAGAAAATGATGGGAATTCTCACAGCTGTCTGTTTTACTATACTGCTTTTTCACAATATGAGATTTTGCTTTACTCACCATAGTACTGTATGGGCTCAGGAAGACAATACCCATCAGGGACAGTGATAAATGTGTTAGCCATGTTCTGCTCCCAGCTGCACTGTTGTGTTCTCTTTGCTGTGTGACTGACTTTTTAGAAGGCAACCTAGAGAAATGAAAAAGAGAAACATCACATGAGAAAGTATCACTGTGTTGGTTTAACTACAGAGCTAAAAGCAGTAATTTCCAGAATATGGCAGAGTTTGCAGATGATAAGAAAATCAGAGGTATGTGCAAAGTGGAATAATGCTTTCAGTAAGGTTGCAATATGTTTGATTGCTCTAATACTACCAATTTGGCATAGAGTATATTCCTAAACTTCCAAGTTATATTTAGGGCTAGCTTGCTCCAAATTTTACACAGATGTGGGGCAATCAAAGTAATTCTCTAGTTCAGGAAGAGATGAAAAGAAGCTTCACTGTACAGAAAAAGAGCCCTTGCTTCCACAAGGAGTTAGGACATTTCCCCTAATATGGAAGTGGTGGATGCTCTGTTTCTACACAAAGATGAACTTCCACTGAATTTGCTTCATTGATGTTTTACACAAATTTGAAGCAAGTAAATACAGGAAAGTAGCTTGCAAAGGCCAGCATAGGATATCTCTCTCCCTCATCTAAACACTTATGCAGTAAGTCAGTTCTGCCTCACTGAAGCACTGCCTAATTTACATTAGGCTCCAAATTTAAAAGCCTGTATTCCTTTAAGAGTGCAAAGTTTCCTGTGAAGACCAAAGAAGTCAATCTCATATAGGCTGCATTGCCCTTTAGAGAGCTTTTTGCTGTCCTGTGATTACTGAAGGAGCCTAGGCTCCTGGGTGACTGCTTTGATGTTCACCATAGCAAAGTACACTAAGAGTTCACAGTGATGCAGTCGGTGCAGGTTAGCTGTTGTGCTTTGTGTTCAAAACTCTTCTTATTTTTCAGTAGTTTGACTTTATAGGGAAGTTCTGAAAATGTATTCTAAAAATTCTGAAAAGTTTTATATAAAAACCCAGTGACTACATGAACATTAGCATGAGCTGGGCTTGTGTAGATACAATCTCTGATGTTGCTTAGCAATTAAGTGGTAATTTAATGAGAGCACTAAGTAGAAAATACTTTTCTTGTGCCCCCCCCCTACCCTGTCTCTCCATCTGTGGAATGCACAAGAGGGTTGCTGGTTAAGAGTATGTTGTGTTTGATGTCCACTAAGTAAGGACTTCAGTTGCTTGAAAGATTCACTGGGGTTTTGTGCATTACCTAGACCTAGCTACAGCTGAGAAAATTAATATCTAATTTAGGGAATCTGAACTGAAGTCATGTCTGGAGAGACACACTTCCCTTCCCCCCAAGCTGGGCATATCTTGGAACTGAATGCTTTCTCTTCTTCTTGTCAGCAGAAGGTGAAAAGATGCAGTGAGGCTGGAATGCTAATTTTTTTTGTTATCTCTGCTAGTAAATATTTGTTTGAGAGAGAAATGACTCACTGAATCATGAGGTCCTTATCAGTTAGATCAATTTGGCCTGGGCAAAGTCTGCATTTTTCCCCCAAATGTGTATTTGCTGAAGAAATGTGTTTCTGAATTCCAGTCATTTCTTTAAATAGAAGTAATTCACAAAAGCTAAAATAAAAATACACTGATCCAATCTCATAAAAGTATTATATTGGGAGCATGAAGTACATATTACCAAGCGTAATGTTGATTAAACATTCCAAATCTTGGAAACAGACTTAGGCAGTTTCCTCAGCTCAGGTATTGTATGAGAACAGATTTGAGGATTTAGTCCTTCTTACTCTTTTTATGGCTAATAAAAGTTATCAATTGCAACCACAGGATTCCCAGCTTAGAATAAGACTTTAAACTCAAACTCTTTAATTAAAACTCTTTAATTAACAGAATGTTATAGAAGTATTAATAGCAAATCCAGTCAATGATTTGGTCATGCCTGTGCATGAATGTTAATTTTCATTTCTGACACATGAGAATTTAGCATTAACAAGCTTGTTCTTCTTTTACAACACAGTATTTAGCTTTTTAAAATAAAAAATATAAAGAAGAAAATATGTAAAGAGAGAACTAGGACCAGAATGACTGTCGTAGCTATGCGTTACAACCTTTGCCTCACACTATGTAGTCAGTCAACATCAGGGAGGCCTCCTCCAAACTTTAGGAGTCACTGAAATTTCCTGATGCATGATATGATGGTCTCTCAAAAGTTCAGCAGCCATCCCTAATCTCTCAGCACTTCACAGCAGTGAACCAGGATGTGAAAGGACACTTCTTCAGCACACACATACATTCATTAACACCTTGCTATGAAGGCAAGTAAATTCTGCAGGCACACAAAATTTAGCTACACCTGTGAAACTGTGGAGTGCATGACAAAATGCAGCATACACATCCAGTGGGAATTTTCAAAGCATAATAACTTGGACAAAGTTGAAGTAAGATTGGAGTGAGAGCTTTGGCTGTTTGGGGCAGTTACAGTCATGCTATTCCCAACCCAAAATGTTTTGTGCCCATTTTTCTCTTTCCAGTGTACTCAAAGTACAGCTGTGTTCTGTCTCCTGAACTAACAGCATTCAATATAAGCTGGAATGTATGTTGATTTAATCAGCTGCTTATCCATCTAATACAGAAATTCAGCAATAGTTGGTTGGTAGTCCTGACTGAAAGACTTCAGTTTATCAGAAATGGAAGTAAAAAAACCTCAAAATGTTAATTGGTAAAAGTAAAGTACACAAAGCAGTCACTTAACAGAATGTACCTGTTTGGACTGTCTACTTATTTAAGGTGAAAGACGTTTTTGCCATTTCTATTGCTATAAAACATAGTTCTTGTAGAAGAGGCTCCAGGGAGCTCTCTACAAGGTAAGTATTGACAGTACTTGAACTGCTATTGTAAATATTTTGACAATTGAGTTATAGGGAAATTTCTTGTTTACAGGGGATTTTAGGAACTCAAGCTGAAAATCTTCAACATTCACTTAACACACCTTGTAGCATGTTCACAATGATGCAGTGGGACTAGACAGCACATTTCAGTCTCACTGTTAATGGCTGTGCTTATTTTGCTTCTGGAAAGTATAACTGAACTTTATAATTCATGAAACTAACCAAAAAGTGCAAATAATGTAACTTATCACAATTAGTGGCAACTATGTGTGATACTCAGTTTCACTCAAGCAATTCAGCTATCACTGATTACTATAATTAAAGAATGGTTTTGCAGGGAAGTTGTAGGATCACTCGATTGATCCTATCTGCAGCTTATATGCAATACTAAGGTTTTATCTTTTCCTCCCAGTTTTACTGTGCCAAGAAGCTCCCCAAAGCTGCTGTTTGAAGAAATCCCACTTCTCATTAAAGGTATTCCTACCTTGCCACATAACGACCAGAACAGGAATTGCCTTATTTCACTAATGGGTTGCGGTGCAATTATCTCGAAGCCTTCCTTTGGAACTGTTACCCCATAAATAATTATTTCAAAGCTATAGTTTTTATACATTGAAAAATAAGAGTTTAGAGGTTGTATGAAACTTAAGAGTTTTCCAGCTTCTTTGGGGAGAAGAAACAAATAATTGAATTTAAAAGGCATTTTACTTCACTCTCTATGTCAAGTGAAGTACTGATAGAAAAAATGCTTGCCAGCAGGATTGCAAAGTTGAAAGTGTATATTTTCTATTTTCATTTAGTCAGTCACTTAAAAAGGAAGAAAAAAATGCAATGCCTGCAGTATTTTCACATGGCAAATTGATCTCTGGCTAGAACAACACTTTATAATTCCAGAGCATTCAGAAAAGTAAATGAAATACTTACGGTAGTTCCAGAGGGTTTCTTGCTTCCAGAGCTGAGTCCGCTGGGCTGCAGCACTGATCCTAGCTCTGAATCCAGCTGGAGCAAACTGGGTCTTTTCCCTATTTATCAGTTTCTGTGCATACACAAGGCTCCAGACACTCTGCAGAGCAATGCTATGGCTCTGAGACACAAACTTCCCACACAGCCTTTTCTGGGGTCGAAGCAAGGGCAGCTGCAAGTCCACATAAATCAAATAATAACTGGGTCATCAGGGACAGAGGCCATGGGGACCCTCACGTCACAGTTTCCCAGAGTTCTCCCTGTCCAATTACTAAATATTCTGCTTTCTTGGTAGAATTTAAAATTCTTCTCTTTTTGCTTGTTTAACATTGACATGTTTGATTGCTAATGGAAAATACTCATTTCCGGAGCAGGGAAAATTGTGCAGTAGCATTATTTGGAGATATCTACATGATACACATTATTTAGAGATACCTACATGATACAATAATTCATCATGGAATGGGTTGGCTTGGAAGGGACCTTAAAGATCACCCAGTTCCAAGCCCCCTGCTGTAGGCAAGGACACCTCCTACTAGACCAGGTTGCTCAAGGCCTCATCCAAGCTAGCCTTAAACACTTCCAGGGACAAGGCATCCACAACCTCTCTGGGCAACCTGTTTCAGTGTCTCACCACCCTCACAGTAAAGAACTTCTTCCTAATGCGCAATCTAAATCTCTCCTGCTTCAGTTTCAAACCATTGTCCCTTGTCCTGTCACTGCAAACCCTTGTCAAAAGTCCCTCCCCACCTCTCTTGTAGCCCCCTTCAGGTACTGGAAGGCTGCTGTAAGGTCTCCCTAGAGCCTTCTCCAGGCTGAACAGTCCCAACTCCCTCAGCCTGTCCCCATGCTCCAGCCTGTCCCAGGTGCTCCAGCCCTCTGATGATCTTTGTGCCTTCTCTGGACTCTCTTCAACAGTTTGATGTCCTTTTTGTGCTGGGGGCTCCAGAACTGGATGCAGTGCTCCAGGTGGGGTCTCAGCAGAGAAGAGGAGGCGAACCACCTCCCTTGACCTGCTGGTCACACGTCTTCAATGCAACCCAGGATATGGTTGGCAGTTGAACTTGGAAATACTTGAATTGTCAGTATCTCCAAACACAGAACACTTAGATTGTTCTCCCTCATCATGACACATGTACTCCCATAGCACACAGTGATTCTTTTCACCTTTCTATGCTGCTCAGTTTGCCATGTTTCATTCCTACAAATGCAACTGTTCCCATTGCTAATAATTTCTACTGAACTCATCATTACAGTTTGAGGGTTTCAGAATTTCCTAGGTACAAGGTGTGATTTTTTGGATAGGGCATTTTTTGTTAGGCATCATGGCATCAGACTTGCCCCTTGTCCTTGATCTGTGGCACAATATGCAGCAAACTGATGTTACCCCTCAAATGAGAGTCACAGTTGTATTCCATAGGCTACAGAGGGGAGCTTGCTACTTATTTCCATGTAGTCTGACACCATTTCAGAATGTGTTGGTCTCTGAAGGTGGAACAGTGGAATCTGACTTTGAAAAACAAAAAAGATTGACTCACAGGTATAATTTGAGCATCTGGGGGGTTTTGACCTTTGAAATGCTCTGCATTGATAATGGTGACAGAGGGCTGCAATGCATAGGTTATGTAGTAGCGACAAAGGTATTGATCTTCTAAGTTTATTTATGATCAGCATTTGTTTGTTTTTTCAGTAAAAGTAGTCTTATATAGCAGTCATCAAAACTTCAGTGGCAGAAATTAGGAATTTAGAATTGTCAGAGCTAAGATACTGTTCACAGCAGTAACTCTTTCACATATACCATTGACTTTTTCATCTTAGCTTTTCAGCCTTTCCCATGAAAGCTGAAAAAACAAACATAGATTTGTGAAATACTGCCTTTAGCTTCTAAATATTACAGACTATTTTTTTGGTACCTTTACTGGCAAGGTGTTCAAATGTACCTATGGGATGTGGCTGTTTAAAGCCTATTGACTTCAGGAAACTCAAGTCTGAAGCACAGGTGTTTGGAAGGTGTCTAATCACCTTTCTGTCCAGCATTACAAACCCCAGTGGATTCAGAGCAAACACACACACACATACATACATCTAAACCTAAACTATAGAAGTAGCAGAAATTAACTGCAGTGCCACATTAAGTATTAGCCCATGGTCATGCACTCCAACCCACACACTATCCTTTTATCTGTGGAAATGAAACTGTTTTGCATAGTCATGCAGTGATTCAGACCAGGTGACTGATCCATCTTAAATACATATATTTAGATTACTTGAACAGATCACTTCACCTATTCAAAGCTTAGCGCGATAATAAAAATAGAGCTCACTTGAGTCATGTAAAGAACTGCAAAAGAAGAGGAAAATAAATTGCTTTCCATGCTTGTAAAAAACCAGGAAACAAAAGCTTATTTAATAGTAAGGAAGATTTAAATTAGGTGGTAATTATGGTGGTAAAAATAGCATTGGAATAAGTTGCCTGTATAATCTTCATCACTGCATGTTTTGAAGATCAGTTTGGGCAACTTGCTGAAACTTAAGAATTGTTCTCTCAGAGTTAATTTAATCTCTAAAGGAGGAGGAAGGGCTCTTGAGATCTCTTCCAACTCTATTTTGTGTTGATTTTACTTACATAATGTCAAATTGTAGAAAACTGGTAAAGCCTCTGATCAGTACCACACCTGGTGCCATTTCGATGGGCAGAGGAAAACAATCATAATTCTGGCAAGCTTTACTAGGGGAGGGTAAACAAAATGTTACTGATAGATACAGCCTGAAAATATTATCTGAACAAGTTCATGTTACAAGCCAAAATCTAAGAGTGCCACGGGAGTGGAGAATGAGGGACACACACATGTTTTCCATAAAAAATAATCAGATCTGATGACACCTGCCTGACCTTGCCTTGTGCTGCTTTTGCAGCCTCATTGCCATCATCAGTGTAAACTGTGAGCTTTTGTGCAATCTGATCTACCTATGGCTGCTGTTAGGGCTGAGAATTTGATGAATGCTAACAGTGCAGATCAAGAGAGAGCTTCCCTAGACTTATGTCTTTTGAGAGGATGAATTTTTCAAGCTAAGAATTCTTTGTTTATTTGAACTACAGAATCTACTAACTTGTTTGGTATCATCTCTGTAACTGGTTTGGTATCTGAATAGTTAAAAGGAAATCATATCTACTCCAGCTGGATCTTCTCTTCATAACTGACCCGTTTAGCTTGATCTGGTATTGGATTGTTTATGTAACTTCAGTAATTAACCACTATCAGCCTCATTAATGAAACATAAACCACCTCTTCTGCTCATTTATAAAGCATTTGTCAAACAAAACTTAAACAAAGGGCAGAATCTCAACAAAGTAGCAGTCCTTCAAAAGCTACTGGGACTCTGACTGCAAGCCATTACGGTCACTTTGTTGTTGTTTTTCAGTCAAAATGAAACAGAAGCCATGGCATTGCCTATTGCTTTTGGCTAAGTTTGCATAAAAACATCTGAGGTCTGTCACATGGAGGCAATGATGCCTGGACAACTATTTTGGCTATTTCAGTAAAAAATTCTGATGTTCCAGCTCATTACTATAAATCATTAAACGATGAAAGCAAGAGTCAAATACTAAACAATCAGGAGCCTTTGGAAGACTAATTGCTGATTACAGTAATTGTTGTTATATGTGAGTTAAAGGTTGAAATACAGATTAGTTCATTATAGGATTGAGCCTCTCCTGTTAGTAAAATATTTTGAACAATATTAAAGCACCGTAGAACAGTCTGGATTGGAAGGGACCTCCAAAAGTCATCCAGTCCAACCCCCTCTGCAGTAAGCAGGGACATCCTCAACTAGATCAGGCTGCCCAGAGAGCCCTGTCAAGCCTCACCTTGAATATAGGGAAAGCAGAGGTACCAACTAGAACTCAATTACAAGCTCCTGCAATGACCTCAGAAGGGATAGTTCTTAGAGAACACTTGTAAATGTAATTTTAAACATTGAGATTAAAATGCCTGTACATCTTTGTAGGTACAGCAAAGAGAAGCCAAGTCCTAGACCTGATTCCCATAAAGGAAAATGTCTTGACACTGTATTAAGCATTCAAAAAATAATTATTGTGGAATCCCTTGGTCAGCATTTTATCAGCAGTGGAGTCTTGCTGCTGAGAGACTTAAATAGCTAAATATATCCATTTATCAATGATAATGTTTCCTGGTTTTCTCCAGCCTGGATTCCATCTTAAGGACATTTGTTTTAATAGTAAAAAGAATATTAGACTCATAAATGAGAATGCTGCAGTGCAATGGGTGACTCGTCAAGATTTATCAAAGCAGGATAATTAAGATGAACAATAAAATGGAGTTTCTTGGTAATAACTTTTGTCACAGAATGGCTCTGTTTTATGCAAGAGTAATCCACTCGGAAATATAGGCTAGGAAGTGGAAGAAGTGGATTCACTTGGCCTCCTGCCTGCTCTGTGAGTCTCTGCTACAGATTTTGTCGAGGGCAATACCAGTGAATTTGTGACAGTAGCTGATGACTGTGTTGACATCATCACTTAATTTTGAAAGCAAGCAATCAAAAAGTGGTGGAGTCTGTCACAGGTGTTGCCATTTTCTATCAGTCAGTTCCTCTGTGTATTATAATCCATCATTTCCAGTCTCTGGATACAGGTGCTATCTGGTGCACATTGCTTTAACATCCTTAGTACTGATACCAGGCTCACACTATGTTGTGCTCAAGGTCCTGTCCTCTGTCTGTTACCTGTCTCTTCAAGTACTTTTTCTGTACTTTTGGTCTGTTTAGATTTATGATCTTCCTACTGTGAGCAACAGTCCCCTCAGCTATACTCAGAAGTGCTATGGATTTATTCCATCAAAGAAATACTATTTATGATTTTCCAAAGATGGCCTAGAAATGGTTTTGGTTCTGTAGCAGCTTTGCTGTTCTGGAGAGCCTCATATGCTTCTATCTAGTGTATACTTCTGCTAGAACAAATCCACATTCTGTTTGACACAATACAGCCATGTGGTTAAGAGTTATTAAAAGCATTAAAGCATTAACCTCTTGTAACCTCATTTTTCACTTTGTACACATGCATAAGTGTTTAATCGAACTGAAGTTAAACACTAAAAAGTTTGAGAGGCCAAATTTATACATTCTCCTTAGTTTATACAGAGTTGATGTGATAAGCCAAAGGAATTATAAGACACCACTACTCAGAAAATGCTCATCTGTTGATTTGTTTAAGCTCTCTTGCTGCATGCTAGAAGTTTTGGTGACAAGCATTCCCAGCATTTAAATCAAGGAGCTTTGTCCTCCTGGGATCTGATCTGTGTCCTGGCGCCACACTAGCTTATTCTGCTGTCCTTTGGAAGTTGAACAAATGATTCTGTGTCAGAAGATCTGCTGGAGAAGGACTGAGCCACATCCTTGAGTGAGAACACGAGACTGGGTGCTGTGCAGTGGCAATGTTGTAGGCTCACTTCTTATTGTGCAATTTTATTTCAGCAGCCAGAATTGCACAGAGGGACTGCACTGATCCTGGAATGAAAGTCTGATACAGCAGTGCTGGCCCTCATCTCCCTTCTTTCTCTCTACTTGGATTGAAAGGTCAGGATGTGATCTTTGAAGCCAGGGAAGAGTCTTGAATATTAAGTATAAATGCAAGGAAGAGAACAGGCCAAAGATTCAGATATGCAAGTGAGTGCAGCTTTTGCTGAGGTGTAGTGACCCTTCACATTGCACAAACAGGTTGCTCCTTTAGCTGACTCCTAGTAGATGTGGAAGTTCCAGTGCTTTACTTCTAAACAGCTGAGTGCCTCCCTGCTGTACAGCTGAATTAATTGGAACTTTGGAGGTGGCATGTTTGATTTCATAGAACTTCCTTACACTGAGTAAGGTGAAAAATGGAAAGATACTGAACTGCTAAACATAATATTCTGTATCAGGCTTAGTCTTGTGTGGCTGCACAAAGGCTCTGCAAAAGCAGATGTACTGGCAGGGGCTTTCAGAGCAGCCACAGAGCTGGACGTGCGGGCAAAGAGAAGCACTGGAGGTGCTGCACTGCACTGATGGGGTTGTTTGAGGATATAATGGTGGGCAACAGGCAGTGCATGAGGGGAAACAAGCATTGCTACAACTTGAGGATGCCATGCCTATCTTAGTACAGGGCAACCTTTTGCCAACTTGCCATAATCCAATTCCAGTCCATAGTCAGAATGATAAACAGTAACTCTGGTCAGTTTCCTAGGTGTTAATGAATCAAGTATTATGAAAAAAAAAAAATTAATTCTAATCACGTCTTTACTATTTTCAAGTCAGAAGAAAACTACTGAAGGTAAAACATGCTCTAAGCATGGTCCAGACCCTTAGTTCCACACAAGCTGCTGTAAAGCAGCATCATTTCCCAGTTTTGCAAAATATATCTCATAGTTTACTAATTAATTCTGATTAAATAATCCAAATGCAGCTGCTTACTCTGTTCTCTTCTGGATTGTAGGAATGCTTTGATATTGTTGCTTATATAAAATTACTTTATTCAGGCTAGATTATCTCTGGGCTCATAAGGAAACTTGTCTGATCAAGCATTCAAGATTTTTCTTACATGAATTGGGATTTAAACTTGAAAGAGGCCACAAGTCAAAGGCGGTCCTGTTAAAACATTATTGTTGAAAACATTATTAATAAAGTCAGTAATACAGAATAAAAAAGCTTTGTGGCACAAAGTTAACCAAAGCATCAAGGACATCACTTAACAGTAGCCTTTAGTTAGCAAATAAATATCAAAGAAGCAAGTCAGCATTACAAAGCTTGTTATTTTAACTCGAGTAGAGGATGTTTACTGTTAAAAGGGACAAACAAGAATATTAGATAAGATGACAGCTCAACAGATCTCAGGCCGGAATTTATCACAGACTGTTTAAGGGAGTATTTAAAAAGATAACCAGGCCGCCTCGGGTCAAGGGTATGCGCCCTCCTGCAAACACAGCGCAGGACACTGCAGCCTCGCTCTGAACCAGCCTCTCACCGAGGCGTCCGCCGGGACGGCCGCGTCGTAGAGCACTGGGAGCCGTTCCCTTGGCGAGCAGGAGCATCCCTGCCGGTGGGAGCTGTGGGACGCGGGCAGCGCTCGGCGCCGAGGGCATTCCCTCGCTGCGGCTGCCTGCGTTACGCCACCGAGCGCAGGAGGCGGTGACGCCTTCGCGCCGCTAGGGGGCCTCTGCCCACCGCGCGCCACTCGAGCGCCGGAAGCGGCGGGGGCGCGCGCGGGAGGCATCCCGGTCCCGCGGGCTCGCGACTGTCCGCGCGGGGACGGGCGCGCGCCGCCGAGCATGGGGCCGCGGCGGAGGTGAGAGGCGCCGCTCGCCTCAGCGCTCGCCATGACCTGCACCATCGAGAAGATTCTCACGGACGCCAAGACGCTGCTGGAGCGGCTGAAGGAACATGACACCGCGGCCGAGTCGCTCATCGACCAGTCCGCCGTCCTGCACCAGCGCGTCGCCGCCATGAGAGAGGCGGGCGCGGCGTGGGCCGAGAAGGTGAGAGCGGCTGGCGGCGCGGGGCGAGCGGGCGGGCGGGCGAGGCGGCCAGACTGACAGCCGCGTCTCCGCAGGGCCAGGGCGCCGCCACGGAGCGGACCGACCCGTCCCGGCTGCGGCCGCCCGTGCTTCTGTCCCAGGAGAACACCCAAATCCGCGACCTGCAGCAGGAGAACAGGGGTGAGGCTGCCCGCGTGGGGAGCAGTGAAGGGGTGCGGGGCAAGCGCGTCGCTGTGGGCAGAGGGAGCGGTGTTGAGGGAGCCCAGGGGCTGCAGAGTGCGCTGGAGGGACCGTCGGGCTGGGAACTGGTGGGAGGTGTGCTGGGGATGGAGGGTGCTGGAGAGTGCTGTCCAGAGGGGCCCCGTAGCCGTGTCGGAGCAGAGTGCTTGGCGCTGCGGGCGAGAGGTACTGGGAAGTGCCTCTGCTCTGCCTTCTGTCAGAGGTGTGGGTGCCTTGGTGTGGAAGCGACTGCCCATGTCAGGGTGCGGGGGGGCGGCTGCGCTGGCGAGGAGAGGGGTGGGATGGCAGGAATGGAGCGAGCGGCCGTACTCGGTACCTCTGGGCATCGGCTGTCAGTGCTGTGAACGACGGCTTGTGTTTCGTGGCAGCGACGTACTGTATTTTGCAGAGCTGTGGATCTCACTGGAGGAGCACCAAGATGCGTTAGAACTTATCATGAGCAAATACAGAAAGCAGATGTTACAGCTTTTACAAGGGAGAAAAGGTGAAGATGCAGAACCAGCCTTGAAAATTCATCAGGCTAATTCTTTGGTAAGCTGTGGTGAGGGACAGAAGAGGGCCCGAGATTTTTGTTCTCTATCTCTAGCAATATGAAATCTGCTCCACAGTAATTGTATTTGCAAGAACCTGAATCTGTTGTCTCAGTCCTTGTCCCTCTTGAAATTATTTCCATCTTCGTATGAGTGCCTTGCCTTGCTGACTGGTGTACATTCCGTTGACTGTTTTCATTGATGACTCATGATAATGGACAATAAGGTACACGTAGTCACCTTTAAACCTTATAGATGTTGGAGAGGATTGCAAGTGCTTGGTGGGAGGAAAGGATTAAAATTCAAACCAGGAAAATAATCCAAAATCAAGAAAAGGAAACTAATGTAAAAGAGATAAATTATTACTGCTGCTTTTGCCTGAAGATCTTGGATATGTTATTTTTATGTCTTCCAGGAAATTGAAAATCAAATAGACAGAATATGTGAGATGGGAGAGGTGATGAGGAAAGCAGTGCAAGTTGATGATGATCAGTTTTTTAAAGTTCAGGAGAAACTAGCTCAGTTGGAGGTAAGAATTCTCAGCTACAGTTGGTATGGGCAGATCAAGTTGGGAGTCTCCAGACTTACTCTGGACTTTCTGTGTTTGTATGTCAAGGATTATAACAACCAAAATTTGGGCATGGGGTCAGAAAATGCAGAACATGATCGCTTTATATTCGAGGGTTTGGTGTTTCTATTTTGATATAAATAAAAATACATTATATAAAAACACAAAGACCATATTTTACTTATGTATATACAAAGTTATATAATTTTTATTTATTTGGTTATTTATATGAAGCCAGAAGCAAGAGATAAGCTTTAAATGATGTGATTCTGTTCTTGCTAGCACTGTATTAGGGCTTACATTACAGAATTGATGTCAACGATCTGTGCAGGAGTGGCACTATTTGAGGTTTATTGTGATTTAGCTCATTTCTATTGTAGTCCTTTAATTGTGAATTAGTTCATTTCTATTTCAGCAAAAATAATTGATTTTGCAGCTTGAAAACAAAGAGCTGCGTGAACTGTTGTCAATCAGCAAAGAGGCTTTTGAGGTGGGGAGAGAAGATCTGCCTGACTGTGAAGCTTAGGTCACAAAATAACCTAATCTCCAAATCTTGACTTCAGAGACTTATGAAACTACCCTACAAGGATGGGTTCTGTTTTGTTCCTCGAGGTGTTTCCTTGTGTGTTTATCTTTCTGTGGGCTGTTTTCTCTGTGTTTTTCTGAAGTTGCATACTGTTGATGGCAAAGGCTTTGCATTGCTGCTCTGTCTCAGTAATTGCAGTGTGTACCTATGCTTAACAATGAAGTATTTGATGTGTACTCTCTTGTGATAATTTATTTCCTCTCCCATTTCTGGGTTTTGTTTATGAGCTTTAGTTAGTAATTCCAGCTGTGCAGGTGACACTTAAATCTGCCTTGTTATTAGCTAGAGAACATAATACAGGTTGTGATTGTTTTGTTTGGTAGAACAATCAAGAGATTATTCAAAAACTACCTTGTAAAAGACACATTTTGTTCTGCCTGCACGAGGAAGGCACACACAGCTTTTGATT
The DNA here is from genome assembly GCA_013399055.1 of Ramphastos sulfuratus. Classification (NCBI taxonomy): domain Eukaryota; kingdom Metazoa; phylum Chordata; class Aves; order Piciformes; family Ramphastidae; genus Ramphastos; species Ramphastos sulfuratus. The sequence continues at coordinate 77,288 of WBNM01004939.1, forward strand.
TCTTCTGAAGAGTTAATGCTCAGTGTTTGGCTGGGTTAGGATTGTTACTGTACAGCTGCTTTAGATGAGAGAACAGCAGATAGCCAGATAGAGCACTCCAAGTAGTAACTCACAGAAGGAGCATACTTCATCTTGATTGAGGAGTGGAAATCAGAGTGGCTCACCCTGTCTGACACCTGGGTGTTTCAGAAGGACACTGCATATCTGACTAATTATTTTCTATGGTACAGTTGTTTAGCTTTACTACTACTCTCAGGTTTGTGGATGCTGTCTAGCACTGATCTGAAGGCAGTGCACTCAAACCCTGCACACAACACAGTGCCTTCAGAGTTTGGAGTTCAGGAAGTGAGGTGAGGTTTTGCCTCAAAACTAAACCAAAACCAACCATGCAGACAGGTTTTTAGTATTACATCGCAGGCAAATCTAGTGACAGATGTTAATTAGTTACTGTTATGTTATTGCAGAATCCTATGTTGTCTGAAGTTAGAGTCGCAGGGCTTAGTAATTTAGTGATATTGTGATATTTTTCATGACATTTTTATATAAAAATGTGTGCTTCTTACCTGTGATCAAAGAACAAGCCTCCCAAGAACAGTAACATCTTATTTCCCATATTAAAGTTTTGTGCCATTTTTTCCCCAAGTGACAGTTTTGATAGATGCAGAAGATGGTTTACATTCCTGTGCTTACTGAAAGACATTTTCATGCAACTGTTTGGAATATCCATCAAGATTGTTTGGTAAATGTAAGAGATTTCTGTACAGGAGCATTCTTGTATACACAGATTTTCTACTAGAAATTGTTTAAGAGGGAATAAACCAACCCCGGTGGGCAGTATTTTCTCAAGTGTATTGTTTCATGGTTCCTGGGGATGTACTCAAGCCTTTCACACCTCCTCTGAAATATTGCAATGACAAAAAAGCTGCCTCATTTCATTCCAAAAATCTACCATCATCTCAACGATGCATTTCTGCGTTCATCACCCTACTGTTAACATTCCTCGAAGGCTGAAGAAAAAGGAAGCTACACAACAGCTGTTCTGACTAATGAATTTGTTATTAATTAGTAGTGGGTCATAATTAGCAGAGGCCTTTTAGATCTCTCAATTTGCCAGAGTCCTGTTCTGGATCTGTGTGTCGACAGGCACAGGATGCTTGCAGGCCGACGTACGTTTTCTGAAGAACTTGGCGCGCTCGCGTTGAAAGCCGGGCGGGAACCTCAGAACCGAGCCTGCCGCTGGCCACGCGGGCACCAGAGGCGAAGCCCCCCGCACTGTGCCCCGAGCTCGGTGCCCTTCCCACGGGCCCTGTCGGCCCCAATGCCGCCATCTCATCTCGGGGGCGGGGCCAGGCCGCTGTGGGCGCGCTGCTCTTGTCGCCACACACGTGACGGGCGGACGCGCATGCGCAGCACGCCCTCGCCGGGCGCCTGTGTGCGCAGGCGCGGCCCCGCCCCGGCGCTCTCGCGAGAGGCCGGGATTTATTCCTACGTGCTGTGCCGTGCTGCTCATGGCGGCGCTGGAGCGGGGGCGCTGAGCTGTTGGGGTGAGTACGATCGTAGCGGGCTTTGGCCGCTCCCGTCGCCGCCCAAACGGTGCCGACGCTAGTGAGAGGGTACTGGAGGCCCCCTAGAGTATGCGACAGAGGTAGAGGGCACCTCTGGACCCGCCTCCTATGTATCTCTTGTCGTAGCCGCCTCGGCGGGGCAGAGGTGCCTGGAATCTCGGCTGCGCGGATTGCAGTAGCCGGTGGTGGGAACGACATACGTCTGCCTAGTAGACCGCCACTTCTGAGCGTGGAATACTGATGGCCACGGTCGCTGGGCCGTGGCGGCGTGCGCACTACGCTTCCCGGCGTCCTGCGGGCAGACGCCCCGCCGCCGGGGCTCCTGGGGGTTGGAGTTAACCGGCCGCCCGTGTGGGCGGGGCCGGGCCTCGCTGGGACTCGCTTTCCCGGCGCGCTGCGCGCCTTCGCGGGCTGCGGGGCTTGTTGGGGCCTGCAGGCCGACGGGCGCTGGGCCGATTGCGGTCGGCACCCGAGGAACTACGGGCCCCGGCAAGCCGCGGGCGGGCACCCAGCGCTGGGACTCTTGGGGTTGGGCCTGCGCGGCCGCCGTGTAGGAACAGCGGTGGACCGCGGCTCCCGGCGTGCTGCGCGCCGGCCCCACCCGGCGCAGCTACAGGGCCCCCGTCCCTTTGTGTGCGGGGGAACGGCCGCCATCGCCCCCCTTTGTGTGCGGGGAGGGCGGCAGGACGACCACTCCCTCTGCCACGCCTGCCCTTCCCCCTGGGCCGGGGAGTTAGGGCGCCCGGCGCGGCCTCGTTCGGCCTTTGCGCTGTCATAGCGCAGGCCGCGGCCGGCGCCTCCCGCACACGGCAGCCCCTACTCGGCGCACTGCTGGCTCGGCCGCCTGGCACCGCCCCTCGGCCGGGCCCGCCACTCCGCTCCGCGGCCACCATCTTGCTGCAGCGCAGTGAACAGGGCCGTCGGGAGCGCCGCGCCGGGCCTCGGAGCTCGCCGGGCCTAGGCCCCTCCTGAAGGCCTGCGACGACTCTCTCGGTCTGGGTCCAATTTTTTGTTGTCTCTGTTAATATCAAGCACAGGGCTGTTATCCAGCTGTCTGTCCGTTAAGAAAAATAGGGTTTTTGTTTAATTATTTTCATTCCCTCACTGATTGTCTCCGTATATGCCTCGCAGATGTACTCAGAGGCTGTCTTTTCGTTTTTCCCTGTAGACGTATTTTGTGATGTAAAAGTGACTTCTCTAACCTAGTGATTTCGATAGCTGATCTCATAGCTGTCATGTATTGGTTGTGGTGCTCAAAAGTTAGTACTGAGTACTGCTGTCCAATATTTATCTAAAAAGACAGGATATAGCTTCCTCAAGTATCTAATAGCTGCCTTGTGCATGCATACTGAGAAGAATTTATTACATGTTTTATCTTTATTACACATAGAGTCATATAAGAGGTGTCTGTTGTTAACAGCACATGTTCCAGTCCAGTAAAATGTGTATTCTTGCACTCACCTCTTTTTGTGAGGAAAATTTAAATCCAAGACACTCTAAATCTGGCAGTTGCTGCTGTTAGACTGTATAGATGTTTTCTACTGGTAAACAGCTTTGTGTGACTTACTGTCATTTAGCAAAATCCACACCTGGAAGACTTCAAGAACAAAACATGTATCGTTTCTTTCCTGTCTTTACATTAATCCTTTCAGCTGTAAATACACAAATGCAGAATCCAGTGTAACTTGGGAGCTGGACAGCTGCTATGGGTGTTTACCATTTGGAGGAGTATTTATAGTAACTGAAGTAAAGTAAAGAATTCAAGACAGACATACACGAGATTTTATTTTTTTTCCCTCATCAAGTTAGGCTTGCTTGACAGCTTTGCTTTTTGTTTTAGTATTTTCAGTGTAGTAAACCAGGCTTGTTATTGAATTGAACACGCTTGTAAGAGAAAAGCTGATACCTTACTCTATTAACTGATAAAATTAGCTGTAGTTACCTTTGGGCAGAGAAGATGCTTGATTGTTTTATGAAAATGTGATACAGTCTATGCCCAGACAAATGAGAAACGTAACAGTAAAATCTATAGCTCTAATAATGTTAGCTTAATTAGATAAGAGAAGTACATGAATAAGAAGATTCTAAGTGTGTGATACAGAATATACCTGCTCCATTCCTCCTGAGCTTTGTTGGAGGGGTGCTCATTTGGGATCTGAAATGCTGTCTGAAAAATACTACTCTCCTAGAAGAGGTTGTAGTAACAATTACCTAAATCTAACATGCAGGTATGTGAGAAGCCTAGTGATCCTGTTAGTTTTGCAATAGCTTTGCATCTTCTAATTTACATTTTTTTTATATAATTGAATTTTACACTTCAGCCCTTTCACAGCAGGTACTGATCTGCACTGCCCTCATCCAGTTCAGAGCCATTTTTAGATGTCTAATGGACAGACAAGAAAACTTGTTTCAGCCAAAGGTTTTTTTCAGAAGGGTGACTAAAGGAAGATCATCCATAGGAGAGGTCACTGAAATACAAACTTTTGTGACAACTGAGTGATGAGTTTGCACACAGCCACCATGTGCTTTTGGGGTTTAGAGTTCTTGTTTGTAATGGCTGACTGCAGTCAGCATTTCCACTGAGTTAACAGTCTGCATTCACGTTTCAGTTGCTTACGTTGTCTCTTCACTAAGGGCGATTTGAAGCTCAGTGTAACTTCTGAAATTCACTTTCCTGCTGCAGTGAAGGAATGAGCTTTGTCCACAGTTTTGCTCATTTGCTGCGGGACTTGTAGAACTACTTGAAGAGTTGTGCTTTGATGCTTCATACTTACAGGTTACTGCCTGACATGCCAGTTCATCCACAGATTCATAGCTGTGTTACTTCCTGGCAGCTTTTGTATACAAAAATCTCTTCCACCTTTTTCCCATTGTCTGCTACTGAGTAAAAGTGTTGCTTCTGTAAGGTTTCAGTTTGCCTAAACCACTTGCCCATGAAAACTGTACTGTAAAACTTTTATTGTCCAGTCAGTATTGCAGAGCGGTGTCTCTGTTATCTACGCCAATATTATCTATTTGTAATCAGCACTTCTCAAACATTGTTTTAATAGGTCTGGAGAGTGTCTCCAAAGACTTTTTTTTTTGTGTGTTATGCCTGGGTGAGTATGGCCTGAGTAGAACAGGCAGGTGTAGAGCATCTATACGTGGAATTGATAAGTTTTATTGTTCTATAGAGCTATAGGTGCTTCAGGTATTGCTGGTTTCTGACTTAACTTTTGGAACAAAATTTACCAGGAGATTCTAATTCTTCCTCTGCTACATACCCTATTGCTACTTCCATGGCCTGTGCAAACACTTAGTAATTAAATTATGAAACTGCATCCATATGAAGTTATTTTTGATAGGAGGACTAAGACTTGCATTAAACAATGCTGCTCTTCATCAAAACAAAATTGCTGGTTTAACTGTGCAAACTGATAGCTTTCCTGAAATGCCTAAGCACATCTAAAGAGTTTAAAATTGGAAATACCCTGTTGCTGGCTTGGAGATAGAGTTTACTGGAAAAGATGCCAGCTATGTCTGTAAACTATTGTTTTATAGACTCAAACATGGGTCTGATATGTGATTTCTTCTGAAATAATACTTAGTGTGTGGTGTTGTTTGTGTGTTGTTTTTTCTTACCTATAGTATGAAGTGGAACAGAACAGAATTTACCACCTGAAACTGCTGCTTCAAGTTCAGATCGGGAAAAGAATCTACCACATTGTAACAACTCAAGACCAAAGAAGAGGAAACCTACATTGAAGATACAAGGCTTGATCTGAAACAAGAAGTTTGTGCCTACTCAACAGCTTCAGAAGAGCACGTCCCAACGCTGCTAGTCGTCTTTGTTTTCTCCAGTGCTGTATTGAAACTGCCCAGGGCAGCAGCACGGGCATCCTCTATTAGCTTGATAGTTTTCTTGCTATCTTTTTTTCATTCTCTTTCTCTTTCAATTTTTTTTTTATTTTCCTCTTAATAATAGCAGTCTTCATCCTTAGAAACTTGTGCTGAAACAGAAGAATCGGCCAATACTACTGAAAGTGCAATATTTGAATATCACTGCGAGGTTGGTGCATGTGTTCTGCAAAGAGTTACATATGTGTTTCTGTTCTTGTAAACACCAATTTCAGCTTTTTTTTTTAGTTATTTGCTGTTGTATTGGTTTAGTTGTAGTTTGACACAGTCATAGTACCTGCAGTATGGTTCTATTTAACAATACTTTTAACCCTGGAGAGTTGATATTAATGTTTTGTGGGGGTATTGTTCTTGTTGGTTTTGGTTTGTTGTTTTTTTTTTTTTTCCAAAGTATCTCTGTTCAGTCATCTCTAAATCTCAATGCACAGGGTTCTTTTCCTTCCTTGGTGTATTTGTGTTGGTGGGGTTCATAGTTCTTGTAAACTGACAGGTCAGCTGTTGGGAATGAACTGTTGGCATTGAACAGCACAGGCAGGTAGTCATTGTGGTTTAGAATTTAACCATGATGTTGTAGCTGTAAGTCCTGTTTGTATGCTAATAGTTTGTAGCCTATTACTGCAAGTTGCTGAAAGAACAGTTTTGTGGCAGTGCTCCTGCTGATGTCTATAAATGGACGTTGTTTGATTTAAATTTTTTTTTAAGCTGTTGCAACATGGTGCTTGAAGAGGTGTGGGAATAAAACAGGCATCTGGAGAGACTGCTGCTATTGTAATGTGTCTTTCTCTCTACAGCAGGTTTCAGTGAGAGTCTGAGAAGTGTACCTTTGAACTTAAGTTGTCAGACCTTGAGTGATTATTGATGAGTATTAGCAGTATAGCACAAAACTCCTTTGAGCTCAGACTGTTCAAGTGGTACCATGCAATGGCAGTCTGAGCAAGAGGTTACAGCAGTGTGGTTTTCTAGCCATAATATGGGCTACTCTGAACTTGACTCCCAGGCAGATTTCTGTCATTTTCTTTATCTGCTGTACCTTTAGTAGTTACTTCTTCAATATCTTTGGCAGTGGAGAGCGTGTGTTTATGTGCTTGCTTTGTATCAGAGATGTGAAGTGGCCCTTTCATGACTCACAAGCATTTGTCACACACATTTGGGCTTTCAGAGTGGGTTAATGGCCTTGCCAGTTATTCTCCTGGGAGAAGTTATACTAATCTCTCACTTTCCCTTCCCCCAGTCATCCTACTTGCAAGGCCCAACTTATTCTTTAGAAGTATTTCAAACTCCAGGGTGACCTAAAATCAAACATTTCAGCTATTGCCTTTCAACAAGGGCATCTTCTTGTGCATGAAATGCCCTAGGAGTTCTTCAAAGGTGAAGATTGATCTGTTGCAGTGGTGCTCATAGGAACCAGTCTGTGATTTATAGCAGCTTTGCATACTGCTTTTTTTTTATTATTAGAAGATATGCCTTCTAAATATGTGGTGGATTATAAAAAAGGTTAAATTCCTGTGGCTTTTGTCTCTTGAGCAGTTCAGGCTGGACATGAGGGAATAACTTTGCCGGGAGAGCAGCATAGCACTGCAACAGTTAATGTAGAAAGGTGATAGAACCTCTGCCATCGGAAACTTTTCAGGACTGGGCCAGGCAAAGCCATGGCAGCCTTTTTCTCTTGCTGTCAGGAGGCCTTGGAGGAGGATGAACTAGAGTCCTCCGAGGGTCTTTGCTGGAGGTCATGTTCTGCGAGGCTGTGAACCTAATTCTGTTGGTTCATAACTGTCGCATTTTTCTGATTACCAGTCTGAAAGCAGATACTTGAGAGAGTTTCCAGCAGTGGTGTGAAGTAGAGAATTTGTTTTGATTTAATTTGTTTTGATCTAATCCAACTTTATTTTGGTAGTGTAGTTTTGACCTATTTTATAAACATACTGGCTGTTTACATTTTAAGGATAGTAGTTATACAAAAGCTCAGCCATTTTGGTGTCCTTACTCTTATCTTAAAAATGGTTACAATTTATTGTTTACAGTAACTTCCACAAGCTCTTTGTGTTTCTTACTCTGTGGGCATGGAGCAAGGAAGCTTATTTTAAGTAGTGGGGTTTGTGTGCCCCTTTTTTTTTTTCCTCTCCCTGCATTTTGTGTTAAACAGATGAGCTTTGATCCAAACCTGCTCCACAACAATGGACACAATGGGTACCCCAACGGTACTTCGGCAGCACTGCGCGAGACAGGGGTCATCGAGAAGCTGCTGACCTCCTACGGATTCATTCAGTGCTCCGAGCGGCAGGCGCGGCTCTTCTTCCACTGCTCACAGTACAATGGCAACTTACAGGAGCTCAAAGTAGGAGGTAATTGGGCAACTTTCAGAGCTGCTTGGTTGCGTGGAGACTGCTTTCTTTTGCTTGCAGAGAAAATCCTTTTTATCTGGTGGCATGAACAGATGCATGCTGTTTCTGGTGGGTTAAAGAGACAGTTCAATTCATCTGCTGCTCCCTGTGAGAGACCTTTACAGTGCTTCAGCTCTGTACAGCTTGAATCAATGCAGTTGTGGCCATCTGGAGAAAGTGTGGTGTTAGGTCAAGCTTGTGTAACCGAGGTGGAGTGAAGTGGAAGAAATACACCTCACCTACTCAGTACTTACTTTTTTTTAGAATTAGTTGGAAGAAGGTCAATCGTTTTTTGTAATGCTACTTCATGCTGCTAATTAACATGGCAGTGAAGTTTCTAAACTGTTCAGTGGCAGGGCAGAGGGAGGGAATTATTGAGGGGCAAACCATTACAACAGAATAATTCACTAACAGCAGGAGTGAGTAAGAATAACCAGAGAAATATTTACAAATAGTGTAATAGGAAAATATTTACAAATAGTCTTCCTTGGTAACAGTCACCTGAGTTGTACTTTGTTGCGTTTGGCTAAAGCAGTGAGTTACTTAACATAACCACTTAGTGATTTTTAAAAACCCAACTGTGCACCCATACCAAACTGATGCCTTTGTCATGTTTGTCTTGTAGATGATGTTGAGTTTGAAGTGTCTTCTGATCGCCGAACTGGAAAACCCATTGCTATTAAATTGGTCAAGATAAAACCAGAAATATTACCTGAAGAACGAATAAATGGACAAGTTAGTGCCCGTTTCCCTTACGTACATAACTTCCATCCTTCAGTACAGAAGCTAGATTCATTAAGCGTGCATATTAACTACACACAGTTACACTCTAATGTATTTTTGTTGCCCTGGTAAAAACTGAGAGGTTCAGCGTGAGCTCTTACTTAGTTCCAAAGAGTTCTGAGAGTCCTCTGTAAGATTGAGTCTTTGCAGTGTGGCTTTCCCTGTTGAGTTACACCACAAGCACATCCCTGAGTGTGTAGTAGGGGATACTGAGATTGGTTTTGTATTGAACAATGCTGCTCCTAAAATGACTAGCAATGGATTTCTTGTTTTTTGACTGGTAGGTTGTGTGCGCTGTTCCTCACAATTTAGAGAGTAAATCTCCAGCTGCCCCGGGTCAGAGTCCAACAGGGAGTGTATGCTACGAACGTAATGGGGTAAAGCTTACCTATTTTACTTGAACTCTTCGCTGGTCCATCACTGTGGTCTATGAGCAACAAAATAGACGCAATTTAATGCGGACAATTGATACTGCAAAGAGCTGCAGGTTTTGGCCAAAAAAAAAAAAGCATGCTTTGGTGATTAACACAAACAGAAACATTAATTTGATGGCTTCTTGCTTTCGTCTATGGAAAGCTTCATCTAGAGCCAAAATGTTGTTTCTGTCTTTACATAACCCAGCTTCATTAAATTTTTTTATGCCCATGTATCCATATCTTGAAGTCACAAAGCTTAGAAGTAGGCATTTAAAGGTGGCCACATACAAACTGTAGTGATGCCTCCTCCCTGAGGGTGTTCAAGGCCAGGTTGGATCAGGCCTTGAGCTGCTGAGTCTAGTTGAGAGGTGTCCCTGCCTGTGGCAGGTAGGTTGGAGTAGATGATCTCTGAGGTCCTTTCCAACCTAAGCCATTCTATGAAACCTTTCAAGTTTAGTTGCTGTAACAGCACCACTGTGGAAAAAAGAATGTTTTTGTGTGCCGTGTTTGAACAGTTTTTATTTCCTCACTAATAACAGTGTCTGCTATTAAAGAAATTAACTTAAAACTGTTACTCTCTTTTGAAACAGCTGTTCTACAAATAGAGTAATATTAGTCAATGTTAATTTACAGGAAGTATTTTACCTGACTTATACCCCAGAGGATGTTGAAGGAAATGTACAGCTGGAAACAGGAGATAAAATAAACTTCGTAATTGATACAAATAAACAGTAAGTTGATATTGCTTTTCAGTTTTCATACTTTGTTGTAGTGGTCAGGCAGAATTCATGCCTGTTCCAACTACTGAAGTGACTTTATGAAATAGGATCTTTTGCTCCTGTTTTGAGTTGTTCAGCTTTGCTCTGTGTGTGTTTTTTTTTCCTCTAGTACTGGTGCTGTAAGTGCTCGTAACATTATGCTATTAAAAAAGAAACAAGCCCGCTGTCAAGGAGTAGTCTGTGCCATGAAAGTAAGTGATGCTTTAGCTCTGAAGTTTCATTTGAAAAACCAAATGCTGTTCTAAAAAGTGAAGTTATAAGTAATATAATTAGGGCATTAAGAGCTGTTAATGGTTTGGAGCTGTGGGTGTAAACTGGGTGAAACGTTTTAAACAGCTCATCTTTGGTACTAGTACTCTTCTTAACAGAGGAAGTCTCATTTATTTCCATCTCTGTATTTCTCATGGTAGTCTGTTAGCTGTGTGTACTCATAAGTTTGCTATACTGATATGTTCTGGTCTTTTATTGTGTTTGATAGAAGCTGTGAGATACTGTCTTGTTGTGCTAAGAGAATGGGCAATTTATTAAACACTTTGTTTTGTTCTCAGGAAGCCTTTGGATTTATTGAGAGGGGTGATGTCGTGAAGGAGATATTCTTTCACTATAGTGAATTTAAAGGTGACCTAGAAGTCTTACAGCCTGGTGATGATGTGGAGTTTACAATCAAAGACAGAAATGTAAGACGAAATCCAGTAAAAACTGAAGACAAGGTCCTAGGGCATAAATGGACAATTGTCTTGTTATCTCAAACTTGTAAAAAGAAGGGGGGAGGAGGTTCTTAGGAAAATGTCTGTTACTTTAACTCTTCTGTGTATTTGGCTGATTCTGTGCTTTTTAGGGTAAAGAAGTTGCAACAGATGTTAGACTCCTGCCTCAAGGAACTGTCATTTTTGAAGATATCAGCATTGAACATTTTGAAGGAACTGTAACCAAAGTAATTCCAAAAGCACCCAGCAAAAATCAGGTGAATTTCAGTATTAGGCTTATGTGAAATCTTGTATTGATTGTACAGAATTCTAGCCAAACAAAAATATTCCCTTTTTCCTGTAACACTGCTGCAGAAGTCTTGTCTGGTCAAGGAGTAAGCTCAGACTTAGCCTGTCAAAAGCACTGATAGCAGTCACAATATGTATTTTTTTTTTTTGCCTAAAGGTTATGAGCACCAAGAATTAAGGATTTTTTTTTTCGCTACAATGTTTTAAATACGTTATAAACACAAAATTCAAGATGTATCTGTAAAACAAAAGTGTAGGGGAAAAGGGGAGAAAATACTTCCTGGAATTAGCCTGATCTGTGGCTTCCTGCATGTTGTAAGAATTCATGAGGTTTCTGACAGAGAGATAACTTGACCTTCAATGTTTGCCTTTGAGGAAACTACATGAGCCCTTCCCTTGAGGTTTTAAGGGAGTCTGTGGTGGTGTTTGGGGTAGTATTTTTGTGTTTTATACACTTAAGACAGATACTGCCTTTTAGAGGTGTAGTATGGCCCCAGACTTAATCCTTGAAATAGTTTTGATATCTTAGACAATATGTGCTTAGTGCTCTAAAAAAAAAAAAACCAACCAGCAAAGAAAACACCTTGCATGTGGGCATGGACAGTGACTGAATTACAGAATGAGGAGTGGAACAAATGAAACACTGAGTCCAGCAGGCACTTAATGTCATCTTTACTTCTCTTAGCATCATTATTTCTGCAGATTCTGCGGTTTTGCTGAGTCCTGTAGGCAAACTTAACTATTTGTGTTGGGTTTTCTCTCTTCTAGAGTGATCCATTACCTGGCCGCATCAAAGTTGACTTTGTGATTCCTAAAGAACTTCCATTTGGAGACAAAGATACAAAATCCAAGGTGACCTTGCTGGAAAGTGACCACGTTCGATTCAACATTTCAACAGACAGGCGTGACAAACTGGAACGAGCCACCAACATTGAAGTTCTCCCCAACACTTTCCAGTTTACTAATGAAACTAGGGAAATGGCAAGTATCTATCTCTTGGAGGTTTTTCATCTTGAGGGGAAATGAAAGTAGAACATGGGAGTTTTCTGTTAAGTGCTAACTTCAATGCAAAAATCAGTGATGTGTTCCATTGCCTTCTCTGAAATCCAGTCCTCGGGTGAATGCTCCAATTGTTTAAGTGATGCACAGTTCAGAATGAATTCTGTCCACCCTTTAAAAAGTTAGCTACTGAGTAAATGAAATCACCTTACAGAGTTAGACCTTAGTTAGGCCTCTTGGAGTGGATTGCTTGCTGGTGATAGCAGGCACAAGAAATGCACTCATGAACTATTAGTTAAAAATTCACATGCTTGAATCTAAATAGGTAACAGCTTGTGGTCCTTGGCAAAAGTGGAAGATCCTGGGGCTGCTCTGGTTCAGGTAGTGAAAAGTCTTAAGTATCAAAAGATGCACTCTTTGCAGCTTTTGGATGTCATGGGTTTTGACCAGTAGGTCTCTGAGGGTCCAGCAGAAGGATGGTGAAGAGCTGTGTGCTCACACAAACTCCTTGCAGATTACAAGCACTGAGATGGATGTGCTAATCAGTATTGATGTCTTTCATTCCTGTAGTTCAGAATGTTGCTTTTATTCCAAGTGGACTGTAAGCCTGCTTTAAGAACACCACTGAACTTAGCCTCTCAGCTTTTGCATTCTCTAGCCTTCTGATATTTCTGATTGGGCTAGGTGTGTGTGCCTGCCTGAACAGAGCTGGCACTGAGGTAGCAAGTGCTGGCTGCTTCTGGAAAGGTTAGCTGCTTTTCCTGAGCTTCTGAAAGCTTTATAGGAGAAGAATGTTCTTAAAGGTATCTTAGCATCGCTGTTCAAATCCTGTCAGCCTTTGCTGAGACTTGCTAAAGGTTCTGCAGTAACTAGGTTGAGCTGAGTATGTTCATGAATTCTGTCTTGCTCAATACCTCTGGTGTGGTTGTGTAACATGCTTACCATAATACAGTCATCAAGATGATAGTCTTAACACACTCTTTTGTAAGAAAGCCTTCTAATTTCTTCATTTGTATCTCAAAATCTGATTTATTTTTTCCTCTTAAACTTCCTCTGCCCTCTGGTTTTATTTCCTGTTTATTTAGATTCTTCTGTGTTCCTTTGTGTGATATTTGTATGGGTGCTGCATGCATTGGTAAAGTTACCTCCTTCAATACTGCCTTTTCTGGGTAGTGGTAATCTCAGGTTCTTCTTTTTGCTGCCTTAAATTTGTCTTTCATTCTTCATAAGAAAAAAAGTTGGGAAATGAGACAAGTATGACTTGTTTGCTTTCCAGATTGACCACTGCACTTGTGGGGAAGCATATTGCATAATCCAGGAACTGTGTTCATGGGGTTCAGGCCTTGTGTTCAGAGTCATCTTACATTTTCCATGGACAAGTGTGTACTTCTAATAAAATTGTAATTGTCCACTTAACTGTTCTCAGGGTGTGATAGCAGCAATGAGAGATGGCTTTGGCTTTATCAAATGTGTAGACCGAGATGCTCGCATGTTCTTCCACTTCAGTGAAATTATGGATGGAAATCAACTCCATATTTCTGATGAAGTAGAGTTTACAGTTGTTCCTGTAAGTGAAATGAGTATTTTAATGTACATTTTAGACATACTGCCTGTAAGTTCTTTGCAGACTAAAATCTGATTGCTCTTGGGTTTCAGGATATGTTATCTGCACAAAGAAATCATGCCATAAGGATTAAGAAACTTTCAAAGGGCACAGTTTCTTTCCACACCCAGTCAGATCATCGTTTTGTGGGCACTATAGACAAAGAAGCTACTCCAGCCAAAACTGCTAGCCCAAATAAAGGCAAAGAGAAGGTAATGCTGCTCTTCTCTCTGTGAAGTACCTGTTCTGTGTTCCTTAAAATCTGTAATTCACCTATGTCTTCATCCTGTGTGAATTTGAACTACATTGAACAGCTAATGACAGCAGTCAGTGAAAGCTAACATCTGTGAAACAAGATAATAAAAGTATTGGCAGTGATCATGTGGCTGAGGGTACTTCCCAGGAACCTGATAGGAAATTTCTTTCTACCTCCTATTGCATAAGATGCTAGACAGAATTGGTTAAAATTAAGCTTGTAGGCCTTGAGGAGACCCTTGTTTGTTTTGTCATGCTGTTTTAAACAATGCCAGAATACTTCATCTTCCAATAAACACTTACTAGAAGAAATACTTTCTTTCCTGCAGAAATACTGTATAATAGCATTTAAAGCTTCTTAGTTGATAATGTTGTGGTTTCCAACAGTGTCTGAAGAGTTACTGTAAAACTGCTGTGGCTCAAATCAGCAGTGCTTGAATTGTGTGTAGTTAACTTGTTTGCTTAGAAATCAGATACTGACTGCTGCATTCTGATGGTTGGTTGGTTGGTTTGTTTTTTAGGAAGCCGAGGATGGGATAATTGTTTATGATGACTGTGGAGTAAAACTGACCATTCCCTACCAGGCCAAGGATGTGGAAGGATCTGCTAATCCCCAGATAGGAGATAAGGCAATATAACTTAAGTATACCATTGGGAAGTATTTAGTCAGTATTTGGGAGCCATGCTAGGAGGATAGTACTGATTACTGTTCTTGAAAGTCTGAAACAAGTCAAAGTTGGGTACATGCTCAGTGTGGGCCACTGGTGATGAGTAGTGAAAGGAAGCAAATCACAAAGGGACCCTGTCTAGGGTAAGAGAAGCTGGGTGCTAGGGGCTGGTTTGTCTTGCAGGTGTCACTGGTGTGACTGCTACTCTTTGGAATGTAGTAAATGCCAGTGGCAGATGTTCCTGGGAGAACAGTGGCTAGCAAATTAGTTTTCTTGGAGACCCTAAGTATTGATTAGAGCTACACAGCTTTGGCTTTTTTTTTTTTCAGGGTTTTTAGTTGTTAGGCATGGGTTTGGGTGGTTGGAGTGAGTGAGTTTTTCTGCCCCGTATTGATGTGCATCTCTCCAACAGGTTGAGTTCTGTGTTTGTGAAGTGAAGAGAACTGGTCTGCAAACAGCTGTTTCTGTCAGGATGCTAGGACGCAACTACAGCTCTAAGAGGCTTTTGGGATATGTGGCAGCCCTGAAGGATAACTTTGGATTTATTGAAACAGCTAATCACGATAAGGAGATCTTTTTCCACTACAGGTGACTTTTAGCATGTTTATATGTGAGTTTTTCATTAAAGGGAGGGAGTTTTGTAGTGTTGTCTGTTAAACCCCTTTGAACTTCACATGTGTATGCATGCTTAGGGGTCTTAAGTTCCACTTACTTTTGCTTGGGCTGGTTCAGACTTCTCAGTCAGCAGTCTTTGTGTTCTGTGCCTCTGAATCCCAGGCCAAGAAGTTTATTAGTACTGTGTATTTAAAATGCTTCATTTCCTTGAAAATGTGAGGTGCTAAAAACTAGTGAAATAGTTTATTATCAATTTACATATTGGGTGAGTATCTCTGTTTTCATGTAACTAAAAGAAAATTGTACCTATTTCTGTTCCTGTAGTGAGTACTGTGGTGATATTGATAGCCTGGAACTTGGAGACACTGTTGAATACAGCTTGTCAAAAGGCAAAGGAAACAAAGTTAGTGCAGAAAAGGTGAACAAAACGCATGCAGGTAAGACTGTACCTGGCATTTTTTGCTCATAAGGCTTTTGGCAGGTGCTGATGAATAAAGTTCATTAATAATCTATTTATGTCTGGGGCTTAGACCCAAGAGGATGATGCTTACTGTGGTGGGTACTGGTTTCCTGGAAACCGTTGCCTGCATTTTCAGACAGCTGACAAGCGCAGACCAACAGCTCTGTAGACAGTGACTCTGAACCTCTATTCTATCCTCAGTTCAAGGGTTATAAGGACAGACCCAGTGGCAGAACTAGCCAAATTTAGTAATGGTGCTAGTTTTGCTGTCCCTTGCAGGAAGCATGCAGATGGGTGCATTAAGGACTTGGGGACAAAACCTACACGCTTTGAAGTTATTATATTGTTATGGTGAACAGGAAATGGGAATGCAGAAGCTTCCATGAGAAGCTACTATTTTTCTGCTTCTGTGTTTGAAATGTCAGTGTGGCCTTGATCAGCAAAGCTGTCATTACTTACTGCTGGGTTAAAGCTGATCCAGTTTTACTGGGTGGTAGTGTACACCACCTCCGGTGTCTTGCAGTGCAAGCAGTTGGCTTCTGGAGATCTGAATCACTTAATTCTTTTAAAAATAAAGTATAACTAGAACATCCTGTTCTTCTCTCCCTTTCAGTGAATGGTATCACTGAGGAAGCTGATCCAACTGTTTACTCTGGTAAAGTAATTCGTCCTTTGAGAAGTGTAGATCCCACACAAACCGAATACCAGGGCATGATTGAGGTCATGGAGGATGGTAAGATTTGCTCTTAAATTGGAAGTGTTCCTTTCACAGATGCACAAGAAAGATAGGAGTTTATTAAACTGGAAATAGGTGTTGGAGGATTATACTGATACTATGAACTGTAGTCATACTACTAAGCTGACAGTAAAAGTAGTATTTCTAATACTGGAAATAAAATTGTGCATACCCTCAGGCAGGAAAGCATGCTGCTCAGCTCTGCCTTGTGTTTTATCCTCCAGGTGAAATGAAAGGAGAAGTCTATCCGTTTGGAATTGTTGGAATGGCAAACAAAGGTGACTGCCTGCAAAAGGGAGAGACAGTGAAGTTTCAGCTCTGTGTCCTTGGTCAAAATGGGCAGACAATGGCTGTTAACATCACACCCTTCCGCAGAGCCACAGTGGAATGTGTGAAAGATCAGGTGAGTGAGCACTGCTGTGAAGCCAGGCTGCAAGTTAATGGGAAGTAACTGCTTGGCTTGGCATAGGGCAGGTAAGAACTAGGTTATTGCATCTTGGAATGGTTAGAAAGTCAAGTGCTGTGGAAGCTTTCTGTCTTGACAGTTACTCTGCAGCACTGGGCTCTAGTCCTTTCTGGAGAGGCTAGTTGAGCTTTGGCAGTCCATACAGCAGTAGAGTTGTGAATGGAGGTAACAGACTTCCAGCCAGAGACCAAAGAATGGAGCCAGCTCTACTGTGTAACTTCTAAGGTGGAGTTGTAGAAAAGAGCATGCACAGTGCTTTCAGTACTTGTTCTGTAGACTTTAGAGTTTAAATGTGACTTCACAAACCCAAGAAGAGTTTACAAACTCCCAGAGGAGTGTCTCTACAGATCAGAATGGCCTGTTCAGTATAGAAACTGCATTCCCACTTCTATTAGGCACTTCAGAGGTTTTATTTCCTAGAAGCAGTTAAACTGAGAGAGTGGTTTAAGTCATTCTGTATACGTTTGGATTAAGAGGAAAGAAATAAACTTCTGATATGTTGGTTTTCAGTTTGGTTTCATTAACTACGAAGTGGGTGACAGCAAAAAGCTCTTCTTCCATGTCAAAGAAGTTCAGGATGGTGTGGAGCTACAGGCTGGGGATGAAGTGGAGTTCTCTGTAATCCTGAATCAGCGCACAGGAAAATGCAGTGCCTGTAACGTCTGGCGTGTCTGGTGAGGATCTAGAATTGCAGTGATTTCATCTGGCATGCCCTCTGCATCACCACAGAGGAGCACAAGCTGCTCCTAGAATGGCTTCATTGAGAGCCACTGGCCTGGAAACAGCCAGCACCTGTAGTTTTCAGTGCAGCAGCAGAGCTTTCAGCTAATGTAACTACAGATTGCTTGCTCTTTTTTAATCTATTCTTAAGAAGATCCTTACCAGGAACTTGGATACAACCTTTTGAGTTGGAATTAGTGAATGACTACAAAACTGATGGCATTCCTATGTATTTGCTGGCCTGTCTGGCTAGGGTAACACTATATAGTGCTTCCACCCATTTTCTTAAGAGTTACTCTCATTTTAAACAGAAACCCAACGTTGTTAGGCATTCCCTTGTAGGCCTTTTCATAAGGGCAGGGTTGCTTGTTTTTTGTTTTGGTTTTTTTTTTGACTACTTACACTTTTGGGGGAAAACTGCACAATTTGCAGCACTTCTACAGCAACAAGAAGCTAACTTTTTCTCTCAATTTCCTGTTCTCATCATCCAAGATGTTAATTCTATGCCATTATGTACTGGCAACTCATAAACATTTTACTGTTACAGTTAAAGGTAACAGGAATGTAGGAAATAATCCTTGTGTGCATGAGAGTAAATACAGCATCTCTGCTCACTAAAGAACACCCTCTTGAGAATGCTGCTTGAGCTGCTGCTAGTTCAGAGTCCTGCGTTTAAAGTCATGGTTTTGAGGTTGATGTTTGTGTCGTCCCAGAGGTCTGCTTTCACACAGGACAGGTTATGCTAGTGGGTTAAAGGGGATGGGGACCAAGTTGGGCAGCCTCTCTGGGAAGCCATCAGCACTCTGTGGTTGCCTCTGTTACAGTGAAGGCGCAAAGGCCGTGGCTGCTCCGCGCCCCGACAGACTCGTTAACCGTTTAAAGAGCATTAATCTGGATGATGCCAATGCTCCTCGTCTCACAGTTCTTCGTCAGCCCAGGGGACCTGATAACTCAAAGGTATGTAAGATAAAAGTGGGCTGGCTTGCAGAACATCTGCAGTCTGTTCTAACTTGGATCACGGAGTGCTGCTTCCTCTTGTGGCCAACCTCAACTCTTCGGAACATGGGATCTGTTCTTACGCCTCAGTGAGCTAATTGGCTGCTGTGGGAGATGAGGTTAACTTTGTGCTAAGTCAGGGGTGCTGTACTCTGTGCCAGTAACCTGTGCACGCAGCATAGAAACAGCTGAATGCTGCCTATGTCCTAGCCAGTAATGGCTGGCTGTTTTGTCTTACCTAACCTGCTGCTCCCTTTCTCAGAGATAGCAAGGGGAGTACTTTCTCCTAAACTTGGCTTTCACATAAGGTTCTGCCACCACTTGCTAAGCAGGAGTAGCAAAGCGTCTGGGATCTGGAGTATCTGGGGCTGTAAAGAGCACTCCACAGAACCTGTTCTATTACCATCTCTGATTCTGAAGACAAATGTGGTTAATTAGAAATGTGCTAATGTTGTGCTTTGATTGGAACAAACCAGTTTTATTTGAAAGTGTGATGCCAGAGCTAAAAGTTTTGTTTTGCTTTCCTTGCAGGGATTTGGTGCAGAGAGAAAGATCCGCCAAGCTGGTGTTATAGACTGATCCACAAAACCCATACCTGATGTACAACTGAGTGGTGGGGGCTGGTGAAGGGTACCGAGTATCTCCCTGTTCATCCCTTCCTCCAAATTCTAAGAAGCTATTACACCGGTTTTAACACCTTCTCATGTTATGTTTAAAATAAATTTATGAAACCATTTTAAAATTCTTCACAGTTGCATTCTGGAGAACTTAAGGTGGCGCCTTTATAGTATCACATTTTAGAAGCTTGTTTTGAATGGTGCATTTAACGCAACTGGTAACTGCAAATCTACATTGCCTATGTGAGTAAACATTATAGACAGCTCTACTCTGGTAGACCCTTATGGAATTCTGCACTACAGCTCTCTTAGGATTTTCTCTTTGTGATTTTGGCCGAGGTATTACTATGCCTTAGTGCTCAGTTGCATTGTTTTTCCTTCCAAGTGGAAGGCTCACGTCAGCTAGAGTCTGCTCAAATTCTGAGGACCATATGAGGGTGGAATAAAAGTTTATATAAAAGCTGTACGAACATTAAAAGAACTTGAGTTGATGGCCAAATTTACAGTGTTTTCATATTTCATTTAACTTGAGTCCTTTAGCCAGCAAAGCTCCTAGAACTCGGTGAACGTCTCTGGAGTAGACTTAATTTCTGTAGTGTTCTGAAGCGCATGCAGTGCAGAATTTCATAAGGCAGAGGTGTGCCATCAGTGTGGTAATTTAAATATATTTAAAACAATGCACAAATCTGCTGCTGCTTAGAACACTGCAGCTTCTAAACCCAGTTTCTTTTTCTGATTTAAATTTAAGAAGAAAGAAGTTGTGCCTGAAGTGAATACTTTTTTTTTTTTTCTTCTTTGCAGCCAGCACCCAGTGTACTGTAAAAGAATAAATACTTAGGCTTTCCATAGCTGTATTGAGACTTTCATCAAGGTGAAATAGTTGATGTCTGTGTGCTTTTTCCCCCCCCTNAGCTGCGCCGCGCTCCGCCCGAGGCCGCCGTGGGGGCCATGACCGAGTACAAGCTGGTGGTGGTGGGGGCTGGCGGCGTCGGCAAGAGCGCACTGACCATCCAGCTCATCCAGAACCACTTCGTGGACGAATACGACCCCACCATCGAGGTGAGCCAGGAGGCCACGGCCCGGCCGACGGTGGGGTGTGTGTGTGGGGGGGGGTTTCGGGCGGGAGCGGTGTGCGAGTCCGGGCGGAGATTGAGTTAATTATTTGGGGGGCGGGCCGAAAAAGGCAGGTGTGAAACCAGAGCGCACAGCACAATGCTGGGAGAATTGTAAAGCTCTCTCGCATACACTTTTTGNCAGCACCCAGTGTACTGTAAAAGAATAAATACTTAGGCTTTCCATAGCTGTATTGAGACTTTCATCAAGGTGAAATAGTTGATGTCTGTGTGCTTTTTCCCCCCCCTNGCGTCGGCAAGAGCGCACTGACCATCCAGCTCATCCAGAACCACTTCGTGGACGAATACGACCCCACCAGCGAGGTGAGCCAGGAGGCCACGGCCCGGCCGACGGTGGGGTGTGTGTGTGGGGGGGGGTTTCGGGCGGGAGCGGTGTGCGAGTCCGGGCGGAGATTGAGTTAATTATTTGGGGGGCGGGCCGAAAAAGGCAGGTGTGAAACCAGAGCGCACAGCACAATGCTGGGAGAATTGTAAAGCTCTCTCGCATACACTTTTTGCCCACGCTCCGCTCTAGAAAGCAGCCAACAAAGGCAACAATGTCAGAGGCTGTAGGGTTTAGTCCTGTTGTTGTAGGAATGATATTCGTAACCTTTTTTTTTTTTTTTTTTTTTTTTTTTGTTCTGTCTACCATTTGAGGAATTCGTTGTGAAGAACAGGACCTTTTTTTTCTTTTCGTCAGACAGATTGAGGCAGCTTAGAGTTAAGGTTTTAAATGCCAGTATGCCTAAATGGAGCTGTCTCTTTGTGGGGAGCTGGATTAGAAAAGCTCCTTTGAACCACACTCTTCATTTTTAATTATGATATTTGCTTCTTTAATAATGCCTCAGGTGGGAAGAAGTGGTGCAGTGCTTGAATTGGCTTCTGTGTTTGCAGGATTCATACAGAAAGCAGGTTGTCATCGATGGAGAGACCTGTTTGTTGGACATCCTGGACACTGCAGGGCAGGAGGAGTACAGTGCCATGCGTGACCAGTACATGAGAACAGGCGAAGGCTTCCTCTGTGTGTTTGCCATTAACAACAGTAAATCATTTGCTGATATCAACCTTTACAGGTATGAGCCGAGGCTTTGCTGCAGGGAAGGAAGACTGGAAAGGGCTTCAGGCTCAGTGAAGATTAATAGAGAAATAATAGATTTCCCACTTCTCTCAGGAAGTTTTTTGACCTGATCTGCATTTTTTTTTTGTCAGTAGGTTGTCAGTGAGTGGAGGGTGGGACAGTTCTCTGGATTGTGTTCATCAGATGATATTTAGAGCATACAGAACATGATTTAAGTGAATGGATCAGAAGGCAAATCCATCAGAGTGGGTTTATAGATGGAGTAGAAGATAGAGTGTATGAACTCATTAGACTTACTGCTGTAGGTTAGAATCTGTGGGCTCCTGCCCAGCTTTAATATAGACTTTGGTAGCATAAAATTGATTAAATATTGGACTAAAGCAGCTTTGATATTTATAAAATAATCCCTTTTTTTTTTTTTTAAATTACTATTGGTCTTCTTAAAGAGAACAGATCAAGAGAGTGAAAGATTCAGATGATGTGCCAATGGTGCTAGTTGGGAATAAGTGTGACTTGCCCACAAGAACAGTAGACACAAAACAGGCTCAAGAATTAGCTAAAAGCTATGGAATCCCCTTCATAGAGACATCTGCTAAAACAAGACAGGTAAGATGCTTCTGTTCTTGGACTGACTACTTCCTGTATGAGAAGTACAGAGTGGTTTAACATTTCCCTTGTATTTCTTATCTACAGAAGTAAGCATTTCTTAATCCACTTGCAATTCTTAGCTTTTGATTTCCCCATACTTAGCTTAAAAGAGTCCTGTGTGTATCACAGGCCCTAGGCCAACAGACAAACCACTTCAGACTTTCTCTCAAGGGGGTCATGCTTGTAAAAATAAAAGGGATTTAACTGTCCTTGCTGAGAAATGGTCAGGCTGTAGTTAGTCAGCCCAGACCCAATTGGTTTTCATGGCTTTTTATTGAAGGGCAGTTGTGAGGTGATGTTTACAGCAAGAATTTCCCACGCTGCTCTAATGGACATTTGAGAGTTGCATTGAATGTGTGACTCTGTCCAGCCAGCCTGTGTTCTGCCTGCACCTGTGCAATGCAGCAGGTATTATGCAGTGACCAGAAAACTCTCAAGTGGAAGTGATTGATTCAGTAGCTCATTTCCTGCAATGGACCTCTCTGCAGTTACAATTTGCCTGCCTTCTTTTAATGGCTGTTAGCTTGGGTGCTTGCCTCGGAGGAAGAGCTGGGAGTGGAAGTGGAGGGGTTTGAACTGAAGTGCTAGTTTCTTCCTCTGAACTCTGAGAGAAGTTGGCTACTCTTCCTCCTGTAGAAGTCTGTCTTTGAAACATGTTAAGGGATTTTGTGATTGAAAGAACAGTGATCTCAGAAGCTTTAGGGAAGAAAATACTTTCCTGGATCATTTGCATTCAGGGTGTGGAAGATGCTTTTTACACGCTGGTGAGAGAGATCCGGCAGTACCGGATGAAAAAGCTCAACAGCAATGAAGATGGGAACCAAGGCTGTATGGGACTGTCCTGTGTTGTGATGTGAGGAGGTGAGCTGTCATTTCTTTGTTAGCTTCCTGTCTGGATGTCTTTTTAATTGCTGATAAGCTTGTCTTAAACACATTAGCTGCTGCAGGTGGTTGTTCTCCCTGTTTTACAACCCACTGACACCCAGAGACCTTAAAAAAAAAAAAAAAAAGAAGATAATAACTTTTCCAAAACTTCTTTACCTCTAAGTAGGTAGCAAAGCTTTAGAAAAGGAAATTCTGTTCACAGCAACCTGTAGCCTGTGGATTTCCACTGGACTGGTAATTGTGTGATTTCTCTATCATCCTTGCCAGAGTCTCCTTCCTTTGGGAAACCATTTGGAAAATGTGTAATTTCTGTCTTGTACACAAGAAACACCTGAACTAGACAGAGGAGTGTGCACAGTTCTGCAGTTGCCATTTGCTGAGGATTGACTGACTTCTGCACAGCTTATCATGAGCTGTGCTCCTCTGGAAGATGCACTCTGTGAATGTTAACCAAATAAAAATAATATGAGTCGTAAAATGTTCTGAGTTCCCCAACTGAGTGAAATTCTTTTCAAGTTACCTAAAAGATGTTGCTCAGCACTCTGAAAACAGCTAGACCAGTTCAGGACTTGCACTGCACCTCCATCACAGAGTTGGGTAGCAGCTAACTGGAGATGCCTTTCTGTTCCAGATGCCAAGAATACCTGGTTCAGATGTAGCTGCTGGACAAGTCTCGATGCTACTGTATTGTGTCTCATGCTGATGCCCTGCAGTATTGTGGTGCCAGTGACCAGGATCTTGGTACCAGTTAACTAGCACAAGGTCCTTTCCTGTGCTCCATCTGAAGAGAACATCTATGGCATCTACCTCCTTGCTCGGCTGTCGGAGCAGTCACATCTCTTGCTGGACTGGGAGTCTTTGCTCACTGTTATCTGGCTTTGTTCAAGAAGAAAACCAGTCACAAGAAAAGTGAACTATAGAGACTAAATGCTGTGAAAACGAAGACGCTTTACCTCTAGAGTAA
Organism: Ramphastos sulfuratus; assembly: GCA_013399055.1. NCBI lineage: Eukaryota > Metazoa > Chordata > Aves > Piciformes > Ramphastidae > Ramphastos > Ramphastos sulfuratus. Next base: position 100,926 of record WBNM01004939.1, read on the forward strand.
AAGCTAGAAGTGATGTTTGTCCCCTCTTTGTTGGATTGATTTGTGGTGCTGTCAAAGGAGTGGCAGTAATCGTTGCTTGGCAGGCAATGTCAGACATGGTTTTGCCACCTCGAATGCTCCTGTCCCCTGTCGGATTGGTATCTGCTCTCTGTGTGCCCCTACAGCCTATTTACAACCTGCCCTTTGTGCCAGGAGTACCACTTAACTTTTCTGTAATAAAAAGGAGATATCTTTCCTAACTCAAGTGCCTGTCTGCTACGAAGATATGAAGTTGTCCCCTCTTCCCTTGGGTGGAGGAAAAGCCCAAGGACTGGAATTTCTTGGGTGCTCATTGTCTTAAGCAGGCAAATGCTGTGCAGATGATCTCTTTACCTGATGGGACACTAAACCAGGAATTTGTAGGCTGGAAGATCCAGCAGGCACTTGTAAGACTATTGAACTAGGGAGGGGGACATTCTGCATCTGGTTTTTACTTCTCTTGTAGGTAGAACTGTTCATATTCTCTATTGTTGTTCTGCAGCATTCAGATCTCTTCCAAGTTGGACCAACTTAGTCAGCTGTTCATTTCTAACTGCCGGCATTTAAGGGCAGCTTCTCAGTAGTTGATCTGGTAACTGGAGGTGAGTTAGTTTGAACAGCTGATACTCTGTCTGTAACTTGCAAATTACTCTCTTTTTGAATTACTTTCTCACCACCAGACTGTAAACATAGTCTCTTCAAAGTAGCTCTCAGTAAAATGTAGCTGGAGGGTCTCCTTGTCAGGGGAGCAGTGTGGGGTTTTAGCTGACTGCAACTGGTGCAGTGGTTGTTCCGTGGCTGAAGGGAGAGAGCAGGCAGCTGTGACAAAACTGAGCCAGCTTCTGCTGGTGGTGTCCTTGCCTATTGAGGCAGGAAGCAAGTTCCATGATGACTGCAGAGGTGTGTGAACGCTGATGGGAATTCTGGGCTTGTTCTGACAGCCTTGGAGTGTAAGAGAATTACTGCATAAGCTGTGTGAGTTCTTCCTAGAATAGAACATTGTCACCATATGTAATTGGGATGTAAAAGTGTGGCCACTGTTGCAAAAACCTAACAGTGTTCCTCTGCACTGTGTCCTTCCCTAGTTCTTATGCTGCTGGGACTGGATTCTGCTCTCTGTGCTCAGTGTCCCACAGCAAAGCTGAGCTCCCAGTTGCTGTCTGATGGAAGAGGAATGAGCCCTCAGCCAACAGAGGGAGCATTCAGCCAGGCTGCAGAGCCTGTGGCAGCAGCAGGATTGTAAGGGGCTTCATTTTGGTTTGTTGGTGTCAAACATCTTAATTTAGGCTTCTCAATTTCAAGTGGAATTAAAAAATCAGTAAATAATGCGAGGGAAAAAATACTCCTTTTAATGTTGCTTTCTTCACTATTTACATTGGCTCTTGTCATTCCAAGAGGAGAACTAACAACTTGATTCATGTTTTTTTCTTTAGCCATGATAGTCCTAAGAACATTTTGCCATTTATTTTACCTTTGATGTGACACTGATAAGACTTAAACCCACAATACTTTTAACTAAAGCATTCTTTTGCGGCACCATACACAGTGATGGGCATGATTAAGGATAACTCTAGATAGTTTCTTTCCTGGCAAGCAGGATTGTAGCATTCAGAGCATGACTGCCTGCAGCCTGTGGCAATGGGGAGCCTTTTGCAGCTGGCATTTGATGTTTGAAGGGTGTGTGGTCGAGTGTGGAAAATTCCTTCTTTGGGATGGAGGTTCACAGTAATAATTCTCTGTGTTACATGGCATTAAAAATGTACTCACTGCAACTCCAAACGTTGTGAACTCTCAGAATTGTGTGGGATCTGACAAATGTATCTCTCTGCATTCTCTCCAGTGTTCCCTTTTGTCTTGGGCTATATATAATCCTAAAAGGGTGGAGGGCCTGGTGTAGGTAGGTCAGTCTGTATGGCACCTGTGGAACCTTTTAGGATGCTGCAGAGCTGATGTGCACAGGCAGTCCTCCCTTCTGCATTATTTCAGTCTCAGATCTAGCAAATGATACAAAATCAAGGTGTTGTGCTAGTCATGAGTATGAAGTGAGTGGTTGGACTTTGTTTCTAGCTGGCTGTGTAAGAGAACCTTGATTTTGGTGGTAACTGAAGAGAGAATTGTGGAAGGACAAACCCTCAAGAACTTTTGGGAATGTTTAGAAGATAAGCACAAATTTTTGCACAAAACAAAGTCTCTGGAAAAGGTTTTGTAGATTTAGTCCAAATGTTGTAACTTAGAACTACCAGCACAGCACCATGTTAGTGCCAAGCTAGCTTTACTGCCCTGCCTGGGAAGAACAGGCATAACCAGCTTCTTGTTGTTGCTAGAAAACAGCCTTGTTACTGTCAGTGTCCCCACTCCATGGTCTTGTTCAAACAACAGTGCTTGAATGTTCTTCTTGTCACTAGGAGGACTTGGGAGAGCATCAGTGATGCTTAACACATCATTTTTAGTGCAGTTCAGTGATAGAATTGGATTTTGAGCAACTTCAAGCCTAAGGAGGGAGGGAGAGTAGTGGAAGCTCAAATTTACCTTCTGATCTTGTCTGTGGCCCTCTTTTACTCCACAAGCCTTGAGTGACTGTTTGTGTATAACCTCCAGGATGGTAGGGAACTGTTGGGATCTGGACTTCTTAAACAAGGGCTAATTTGTGGTTACTTTGTATAATTATTTGCTTTCAATAATGCATCTCTTTTGGTTTGAAGTAAATTATTTTGCTTCTTAAATAACTTTTTTTTTTTTTAAAAAGAATAAACTTTGAATTGTTTGGTTGTTTCTGTTGTGATAGTGATCTGGGCATGGGATCCACAGCTGGCTGGGAGAAAGCTTCTCACAGTGCTCTCTGCTTTCTCTGTGGGATTTAGATTTACAGAGATTGTCACTTTTGTAACATGGCATGAACTGCTGAACCCTGTGCATCCACTGTGGCATGAACAAGCACTGAGAGTGGCTTTGAGATGTGCCATAGGCTTGTCCCAGAGTCCACTTCTAATAACTTCACCAGTCTCTGCTGTGCCACATACCTTGAGTTTGTGTTGAGTCTGTATTTGTAGTGGAGCCCCTCATAATTTTGGTGACTTTGCCCATTCAAAAGATGCTTGTTGAGTCAAGAAAGGTGGAGGGGAGATTTTTGGGATTTTTTACTTGTTATTCCAAGAGTGACATCAGCTATCAAGTTATTGCTGTGCCAAAGGAATTGTCTCTGGCTCTTAAGTTGTTTAATTCAGTCCTCTAAAATAATTCCCTTTTTGGCTTTCTTCCTGCAGTATGGCAAATGGTGCTGGACCATGTGGTCCTCAAACACTCCTCAAACACTGTTAGGCCTCGAACTCAGAACTCAATTCTGGTTTCTGTGCAAGGAACTTCAAAATGTGCTGCTCCTAGCAGGGGTGTAAAGTTCACTGCACTGTGTAGCTGCAGTAGTCTCTGCCTGTTCCAAAGGTTCAGGAGTCCTGATGGGTGCTTAGTGAGGGCTTCCTTGGCTGACTAGGAAAGCCTTCCCCCAAAGTGATTGCTACCCAGAACCATCTTTCCCTACAAACTAATTCACACCTGAGGGAGCTGCTGATTCCTGCTGCATACTGGAAGAGCCCTAGAGGAATCTGTGAAGGCTCTGACTAATGTGGAGGGAGAAGAACTTGGTGAGGCTCTGGTAAAAGCACAGCACATCAAGTTTCTACATCCCTTTTGAGTTTCTACATGATACACTCTCTGTCCAAATACTTTTCAGGAATTGAAAACATTTTCTAGCAAAACTTGGCCCTAGGCTTCTACCTGGCCAGCTACTCCTGTGGCCTGGCTGCTCTGGATCATGCCAGATGCCCAAAGCTGGCAGATTTCTGGCAGGTTTAGCCATTTTCCTTTGACTGGTCTTAGGTGGAATGAAGGCAGCTGGAAGAGAAGTGCAGGGGTTCAGAGCCACTCTGAAGCCTCTGGGTGTGAATCACTGGTTCTGCAGCTGGAAATGAGTGGGAAGATGACTTGCCTGTATTCAGGGCTTCAGCCTCAAGAGGCTGTGGATCTAACTTTAGCACAGCATACCCACCCTGGACTCGTATTTCTACCACAGACCCAACTAAGTTGAGCCTGTGATTTAAAAAGCTAGAGGATCAAGAGACCTTTTGAGGATGATGACCTCTGCACTTGAAAGGCTATTTTTGGTTTCATATGTGAATCCCAAGACCTTGATATATTCAGGAGGGTTGAAAGCAGATATAGTACCTGTGGGAAAGTAAGGTCAAGAAAAACTGGTTTCTGGTTGTTTAAATAAAATGGTGGAAGCAGTGTGGGGACTCACAAACTGGGGCATGAATGAAAACAAGAATCATTTGGGAACTGAAGACTGCTGTCAGCATGAGAGAGGAGACCAGATACTGGAGCTGAAGGCTGTAACAGCATCCCAGCTTTGCCCTGTTGGCTGCACCTCTGCTGCTTGTGGAGGGAAATCAACTTTATGCTCTTGGAGTGTATCTGGGGAGTGGGACTAAAACTCTTTCAGTTATGGAGGATTTCTTAGTTGTAACCCAAGGTGTCTGGAACTCGTGCATATTCAATAAAGATCTTTCAGAGGGAGTTTCTGAATCCTCTGGAACCAGGTCTCAGCTCATCTGACTTAAGTACTGTTCTTTCTAGCTCTGTATCTTACACAGATGACTCATTCCAGCCCTCCTCCTGGACAAGGTCTTTTTGTAGCTGTTCCTACAAACTATAGCACAGGAAGCCCTTGTGTAGAATCCTAGAATTGAGTTGGAAAATACCTGAGATCACAGAGTCTGACCATCACCCTAAGACCTCCCTGGGCATTAAACCACACCCTGAAGTGCCATGCCCACACCTTTCTTGAACACCTCCAGGGACACTCCTCACGTCTAGCTCCAGCCAATGTTGCCTTTTCCATGGGTGTTCCCTTCAATGTTATGACCAAAGCTACCTTCTAAATCAGCACCAAGGCTGCAGGCTACAGCCTGAATGTTCTGCTTGACTTGTCATGATTTCAGTGCACTTTTTCAACTCCATCAAGAAGTGAAGTAGAAACAGGAAAAGACTCTTTCAAATCAGAACTGTTGCATCCTTCTGACCCGTTTGGGCTTGCTGCTTCCCAGCAGGAAGCTGAGTCAGAAGCTCAGTTACCTCTGCAGCATGCAGGCCACTACACATTCTGGCCATTTTCTTCAGACAGGAGATGTTTTCCAACTTCATGTCGGAGATCTGAAGCAGTAGTACCCAGACCCTAAAGGACTGAGTACAGCCCCTGATGCCTGTATGCTAGGGGAAAAAAATGTGTTTAAGACAAGCTAAGAGGGACTTCCCAAACTGCTACACTGCTCTGCCAGATCCAAGCCACTATCTGTAGCTTAAGGGAGGAGTTTCTTGTCTCTGTGAGATCCCTCCTAGTTATGGCTTGCACATACAGGACTGAACATCACCTTACTATTATGATTAAGTTTTATAGAGGCAGTTGTGTGAAAAGCTTAGGAATAAAATGCAGCCCCTCACAGTTTCCTTTTGTTTGCTTGGTTGAGCTGGGAAGATGAGAGGAGATCTGTGCAGCTCCTGATGCTAAAATCCAATCTTTCAAGTAGACACTCAGGAGAAATCTCTGCCCAGCACACTGCCTGATGAGAACACATCATTAGTGCTTATCCACCACACTGTTCTGATGAAAATGTAGCCCTGTGCCTTAGGGATCTCCTTTAAACCATTGCTGCAGCACAGAACACATCAACTTTGGTCTCTCTCAAAAGACTGATTTCTACAGTCCACTTCAGACAGGTGCAGCTGCCCTGTGAAGAAGCTGTCTGGCCAGACAACATGTGGAACTCTACTGGATGTAAAATGAAAGCCTAACTGAAAAAAAAAAAACATTAATTTGAGCCCTGGCTTCACCTGTTTCAATGTAAGTGCCTGTAGTTGCACTTTAAATAGTCTTACAGTTGATCTCCCTTCTCCTTATAGAGTGGGAGAGTCTAATTACAGGGAGGGGAAAGCAGTAAAATTAGTGTTGGGCTGTTGTGCAGTCAGTCAGCTACTTGTGCTCTGTTACTAGCAGGCTGTTACTTGAGGCTCTGCAAACTTGCTGCAAAGATGTCACAGGTGAAAATTCCAGGTAGGTCTGAAAGCAGGTAGTGAGACAAGGAGCCACAGGGCAGGTTTCTTAGCCTGCAGCCTCTGAGATTTTTTTTGGCATGGTATCTTTGTGGTCTAGGGGACCTTGCTGGGGACTTTCAGCATTTTTCTTCCTGCTTGGTGACATTTTTCATAGTGCAGCAAAGAAATAGCATTATTGTTTAAATCTTGCCTGGCTTGCACTGGAGAGCAATAACTGTCCCTCCTGCAGTGTAGTGTAGCCTTTAGTGATACCATGAAATGACTGTGGAAGGTATCAGAGGGATTTCAGCAGTCTCTGGTCAGCCTGGCTAAGCTCAGAAGATGTGGGGTGCTAAGGAGATGGAGGGCACAAGCTGGGCAGCAGGAGCAAGGGCAGCCAGGTCTGCAGAAGACTACAGAGGGACATGTGACTGCTGCTGCAGAGGCCTGAAGAGTATCAGCACTAAACAGTTCTGATAAAGCACATTTAGATCTGCAGGGCTGTGGTGTGTGGCAGGCACTATCCTAGCACATGGAGCCAGTATTGAAGCTTGGCCCTGCAATGTTGGTAGGAGTTTGTTGACCTTCATGAGTGCAATTTTCATCTACTAAAGATATAAGAAGTCAAATTGGATGTTTCTGGGATGCACAGCTTGCAACTGAATATGTGGAGTTCAGATGCCAGGAGCACCTTCTGCAGCAGTCTGAATGTTCTGTGCCAGGTGGAAAGGGCTTGAGTTGCACCCTCAAAATGTTGATGCTGCACTCTGACCAGGAGAGTGAAGACCTGTGGAACTGCAGTGTCTCAGCTCCCCCCCCTGCATTTTGCCTTTGTGACCATAGGGCAGCAGAGGATGACCATCCAGCCTGATCTTCACAAAGGATGACAAGTCATGGACAGCAACCAGCAAAGCAACCCCAGTGCTCACTAAACTCTCTTGTTCAGCCAGAAGAATGCTGTTCTGCTCTTCTAAGTTGTCCCTATCCTCTGCATCCCAGCACCTGGACACAGGTGTAGGGAAAGCCCTTCCAAGACAGCTCAGTTTTATTAGATGAGAAGGTATCTGTTAGCTGCTTGTAGTGCTGGCTGAGGTGATCTAGGCTCTGGAAAATGCTGTTCCCCTCGGACAGCTGCTGTAAGGCAGAAGTGCTGCCAAGAGCCTCAGGTTGGATGGCATCTGCAGCCTGGGCCATTTATGCACATGCCACCAAGGCTCTATTGTGGAACAGCCAGTGCTGTGTCTTGTACAGAGTGACAAGTGCTGTGCTTCCTTAGGGGGAAGGCTTTGGCTACACTTCTACTTTACTAATCCCTTTTCAGTCACTGCTGTGAGAACCAGGCCAAAAGGCTCAGATTTTGAAGGGCTGATCACATCTGGTTTTATTCTGTTTCTGTTTTGTCTCAAGCAGCACAAGACCAAGGTGAGTATTGCTCCACTTCTCTGTGCTCTGCTGACTGCCTAGACATGCTCACTGCAAACAGCAGATACATGATCATGGTGATCTTTCAGTAGATGCTCTTCCTCAGCAGTGCCAGCTGTGCCCTGCAGTGTTTTGTAGAATGCTTTCAGCTTTTTGGTCCTTTGATATGTGAAGCTGCTCTTTGTTAAATATTGTCCTAGCACCCCTGAGCTCCTGCTTGGGAGATCTTTTTCTAGTGGAGTTCTTTCCTCTGTGGCAGGAAGTGAAACATGTTGCAATTTCCCTTGCACCTATTCACGCCTTTGTTGCCTTATTGGTTGTTTGTTGTTGTTGGGTTTTTTTTATTTTATTTTATTTTATTTTATTTTGTTTTTCCCCCTTTTTAGCCTAAAGTAACTTCTAAAGATGATGGATAAAGTAATTTCTTCTGAAGAAGGTGGGTTTGGTCCGTGAGGGGACAGATCCAATGCTTCAACTCCTTTATTTAGGTTAAAGTCCACAGTATGGTGCCCCTACCACCTTCTTCCTGCTTTGTGTTTGCTGAGGGCTTGTGTGCCAGTAGAAAACCTTTCTTGCTGAGACACTCACCCTCTCACAGTGAGCAATAATGGGATAGTGCAACCCCCCCCTGCATTTTGCCTTTTGAGATCTTGGGGCCCACTGATGATGCAGCAGCTCTTCACCAGTGAGCAACTTCTGTTAGTGAAATCCTGGTTCTGTGACATTGCACTGCTGAGAAATGAAGCCAGCACCAGAATTTTCCCATGTGTTTGTGACTCAGCACAACCCCTTTTGCCCTGCCACATCACAGCAGGGAAAGGAAGCTCCTGAGTTATCCTCCCCAGCTCCTACTGACCCACAGCTAGGACCTTGGAACTGCAAGTTCAGGGCTAGAGGTTTTGATCCCCTGACACCCTGCTGAGGGGGGCAATGCTCAGGCTCTTGCACTGAACATCTCCCATTGGTCTGGCACACTTCTGCCACGCACATCACTCCTTTCTGCTTTGGTCCTCTCCTGCTTGTCTGACCTCACTGGTCCCTGCCATGGCCTGTCTGTCATGTCAGAGGTGTGGTCTGTTGTTCAGCATCAACCCTTACTACACTTCCTGCTGATCTGCCAGCTGCTGGGAAAGCCTGCTTGCTGCTATGCAAATGTGTGCTTCCAGGAGATGTTACCAGGAGAGCAACATCTGTTGGCAGTGGAAGGTTTTTAATCTTTCTCCCCCTTCATGAAGCTCCAACCAGCCTTGTGTCAGTGGCAACTTTCATAGGACCATAGTAGCTGGCACCTTGAGCATGCTGTGTGTGATGGGCTGAGAGAAGCCTACTCCCCACGATGGTTCCCTAGCCAGGAGCTCTTCAGCTGCTCTGTGATGGCAGGAACTAAGGACTTGCTCCTTTCTAGGCCTTTCTGCACTACCTGGGCTGTGGGTTGTTTGTATGGGGAGTGTCCAGGTATGGCTCCAGGCCACTATGTGTGGCTGAGGCTCTGGAGATTGTTGGAGATTTTGGAGGTTGCTAAGAGTCTTCCAGGCATGGAGGTGTAGGTGTAGGCATCTGAGCATCCAGCTGACTGCAAGGGGCAGCTGCCTGTTAGGCTGTCTGGGAACCAGGTGCCTGTGTGACTCTGCTGCTTCTCCTTGCAGAGATGGATGAGGCAATTCGCTCCTTCGCAGAGAAGGTCTTTGCTTCTGAGGTGAAAGATGAGGAGATCAGGCAAGAGATCTCTCCTTTTGATGTGGAAGAGATCTGCCCCATCTCACTCCAGGAAATGAGGGTGCACATGATGCTTCAGGAGAGCACTACCACACAAGAAAAGCGGTGAGCAACAGCCAGGGCAGGTGGGGCAAGGAGAGGAGCATTGTCTGCACATCCTCAGCTACAGCCTGGAAAATGCAGGGGGAACATAAATTAAGGCCTGTGCAAACTGCTCCTCACACCTCTGTGATAAATCCTTGGTAATCCCAGGGCATCTGCCAGGTATTTTGGGGTTTCCTCTCCAACTGTTCCCACTGTTGGACAGAAAGACACCTTTGACCTGTTCCCTGAGTGTCAGCACAGAGCTGCTGGAGAGGGAGACACTGAGACCTTTCTCTGGAAAGCTCTGACTTCCAGAGACCATGCTTGAAAATCTGTGGCTGCTTTGTGTGTAGTGGCCTCTACTCTTGGTCTATCTGTTTAAGGTGCTCAGAGAGCACCAGTGAGCTGATGCACGTTGTGCACAGCTGGAACATGGCTGTGCTCCTGACTCTGCACCTGCCTGTGTCCATGGGCTCAGGGCTGTCTGCTGAGGCTTCCCTCCCTGGCAGGAAGAAGCGTCTGCTCCGAAGTCAGACAATTGCTTTTGCAGTTCCTGGGGCTCTGACATCTACAACCACAGTGTCCACTATTGATGAGGTCATCTCTACCTCCCCCCTCTATAAGACTGTGCCTGACTTCCAGCGGGTGCAGATCACAGGGGATTATGCCTCTGGGGTAGGTACTTGCATGGCTATACCCTTCCCCATGCTAACTGCCACCTCCTGTAGTCCCTGCCTGTCCTTCAGTAGTACCCAGTGAATGTCACAGGAGTCTGTACCAGGCACAGTGGGGCCAGTCTGTGTCTTCCAGCTGAGTTTGTCCCATGGGCATTTGATGGTGCCCTGCTGTGTTCCTGGAGGATCTGGAGCTGAATTCCTTAGCAGGAGTCTGTGGGGTGCTGCATGCTTCCCACAGGATTCTCCAGGGAGGGCAGAAGGGAGGGCATGACAAGGTGAGCTGTGTTCATCCTGTGGCAGCCTGCTCCTGCTTGCACACTGCTGTATCTGACATCTGTGCACAGCACAGGTTCCTAGAATGGTTGAGATTGGCAGGGACCTCTGGAGGTCTTCTTGTCCAGCCCCCATGCTAAAGCAGGGTCACCTAGAGCCAGATGACCAGCACTGCTATCACATCCTGTGCTAATTCTGCCTCCTCCTTCTCCTTCTCCTCCTCCTCCACGATCTCCTATTACATTTGTGCTCCTTCTGAGATACTTCTGTCAGGTTGCTCCATCCTGGGCTGAACCAGGTTGCTCAGCCTGAGCTGTTAGCAGAGGAACAGTTCGGAGAAGCTGAAAGTCCTTCCACACACAGGCACATTCCTTCTGCCATGACTGTAACTAGCTGCAAGTGCTGCATGGTATTCTCCCATGCTGCTCCAGTGTGACTTTGCCTGCCCTTGCCTCTTGACTGCCCAAAGCACTTGTCTGTGCAGTAAATCAAAAATTCTTGACACATTGGCTCAGTCTACGTTGTTGGTCCTGCTTCAGTTTCAGCCTGGGCTCCAAAAATAGCTTTTAGTGTTTTGTTCAGGCCTGGCTTCCATTTCAATGCCAGCTACAGTTCACAGCAAGGAATGTAAGCAGGGATGACAGCTGGAATTGATTTGGGTGTCAGCAACTTCCCTTTGCCTCATCTGAGACTCTATCTACCATCCCTGGTTTACCCTGCGGAGGCAGAGCGGTGGGAGGGGACAATAAGTTGTGTATGGATAGACTTAGACTGGAGATTAGGAAGAAATTTTTTACAGAGAGGGTGGTGAGACACTGGAACAGGTTGCCCAGGGAATTAGTGGATTCCCGCTCCCGGGAGGTGTTCAAGGGCAGGTTGGATGAGGCCTTGAGCAACCTGGGCTAGTGGAAGGTGGAACAAGATAATCTTCAAGGTCTCTTCCAACCCAACCCACTCCTACAATCTACCTGTCAATGGCACTGCTCTCTTCACGTGCACCAGGGTGTGTCTTTGGAGGCTAGGTTCCAGCTGTGTGGTTGCATTCAGCAACAGTCCTCTTGCAGGTGACAGTAGAAGACTTTGAAGTTGCCTGCAAAGGCCTGTACCGTGCCCTGTGCATCCGGGAGAAGTACATGCAGCAGTCCCTGCAGAGGTTCCCCAGGACCCCGTCTCAGTACCTGCGCATTATCGAAGGGGAGGTCTGGAGGCCGAGTGACACTGGCCCAGGTACATCTGAGCCCTGCAGGGTTTTCCTCTCTGGCTTCAGCATGGGATGGGCAGGGGGCAAAAAAGGGTTGTGAAAGTGCACCCTAGGAGGGTCAGTTGCCCAGACCTCTCTTTGGTGTCAGTGTTGGGGCTGTCCCTGCCTGAAGAAAGGAACAGGATTCTGGGGATCTGGCTGGCAGCCTCATGGTGCTCTCCTTTTGGCCCAGTGTTCACTCCACCAGTGAAGGATGGACAGGATCCCTTTGAAACTGAGAGCCTCCCAGAGGACCTGGGATACCACATGCAGATGAAGGATGGAGTAGTTTACATCTATGAAGACAAGGCAGCAGCTGGCAGAAATGAGCCAAAGGACCTGTCCTACCCCAGCCTCGAGAACTTCGTCAATGACATGAACTTCCTCTTGGCCCTGACTGCACAGGGGCCTGTGTAAGTGCACAGCCCAGCACTGCTGGGTGCAGCCCTGCCTCAGCAGGCAGAGGGAGGGCAGAGCAGGGCCAGGGTTGGCTTCTCTTCTTGGGAGGAGGGAGGCACCTGCTGATGACATATTTGCAGCCAACTGGCTACCAAAGTGGGCTCAGCCCTTGTCAGCCATGTTGACTGGGATCTTAAGCAGAGTCAGCACTCAGAGACTGGAGACACCCCCTGCAGTTATGCTTACATCTGGCTAGGCCTCCCTTCAAAGCTCTGTAATAGTGCCAGGAGGAGCACCTTAGGGAACAAGGCTAGGCCAGCATGACCTCCTCCACCTCAGGTGAAAGCTGCGTCCCCGTGTTGGGCAGGCCATGGCCCCGTGTGATGGGGTAAAGACTCCAGTCACAGTTCTTTCTCTGCTTTCATAGTAAGACCTACGCTCACCGGCGCCTGAAGTTCCTCTCAGCCAAGTTCCAAGTGCACGAAATGCTGAATGAGATGGAGGAGATGAAAGAGCTGAAGAACAACCCCCACCGGGACTTCTACAACTGCCGGAAGGTGAAAGGCAAAGCTTACAGCCCCAGTGACTCTGAAGGTGCCCTTGCACCTTCTCCTCCCTGAGAACTGGGACACTAGAGTCAAGCCTGTGGCATCTACATTGTTCTTGCCAATGGGATGGTGCAGACTGGGCTGCTCTTGGCCCAGGCCTGTTGTGTTCTTCTGTTGGCCTGAGCCTTGCTTCCCACACAACTTGGGTTCATCCCATGTGACCTCCCTGTGATGATGCTACCTGAGCATCCCAACTTGAAGCTAGATAGCTGTCTCTCTGGTCTCTCAGGTGGACACACACATCCATGCTGCAGCCTGCATGAACCAGAAGCACCTTCTGCGTTTCATCAAGAAATCATACTACATGGATGCCGACCGTGTCGTTTACGATGCCAAGGGCACACAGCTCACCCTGAAACAGCTTTACCAGAAACTCAATCTGCACCCCTATGACCTGACAGTGGATTCCCTGGATGTTCATGCTGTAAGTGATAGAGCATTTACTGCGAGACCACTCTCGGGTTACTCTCATCCACCCCCGCAGCCCTGGTTTTCCCCTCCCTGTGTTGCCATGCTGTGTTAGTGTTTGCTACGGGTTGTAGCAGCTCCTGGCTTTCCCATTTTGGGGTTCTTTGGATCAGTCCCTGCTCCTAGGTGTGCTTGGCCCCTGCACACACCTGCAGCTTGCCCTTGACCCTCTGTGCTGCAGGGGCGGCAAACGTTTCACCGCTTTGACAAGTTCAATGCCAAGTACAACCCGGTGGGGGCCAGCGAGCTGCGAGACCTCTACCTGAAGACAGAGAACGCCATCAACGGCGAGTACTTTGCAACCATCATCAAGGTGAGAGCGTGGAGGAGGAGAGAGCATGGTGCTGCAGTGCCCATGGGCTGAAGAGTCCCCTTGCAGCTGTTGGTTCTGGTGTGCAGGAGGTTGGCTCTGATCTGGAGGATGCCAAGTACCAGTATGCGGAGCCTCGCCTCTCAATCTATGGGAGGTCGGCTGAGGAGTGGCACAAGCTTGCCAACTGGTTCAACAGGCATCGAGTCTATTCCCCCAACATGAAGTGGATGATCCAAGTACCCAGGATCTAGTATGTGCTGTGGGTCTGAGGCAGCACAGTGCCTTACCCCTCATGTTTTATCCCAAAGAGGTTATGAGCACAGTGAGCCACGCTGCACCTCTGCTGGCAACTAATCCTGTTTCTGTCCACAGTGACGTGTTCAGGTCTAAGAATTTTCTCCCACACTTCGGGAAGATGCTGGAAAATATCTTTCTTCCTGTGTTTGAGGCAACTCTCAATCCTCGAGCTCACAAACAGCTGAGTGTCTTCCTACGCCACGTGAGTATCACCTGATGATGTCAGGGTGTGCTGCATGCTCATAGTCCTGCCTGTACACAAGAAACAGGCTACTGGCTCTGACATGGAAAATGTCATCAGTGGACTTGTGGCTCTACTGCCATATTCTGGGAAAAAGCGGGGGGGGGGGTTGTCCAGAAGTGCCGGGAGGGATCAGACTCCCTGAGCTGGCTGCTGTGTGCCTGTAAGACATGCTGCCCACTCGCCCCTGGAGAAGTGGTTTGTCGTGAGCTTTATTTCTAGCTCTTGATAGAGCTTGGAAATTTGAGAGGAGTAAGGTCTGCAGCCTCTGCTCTGCCTCTGCTCTGGGATGGTGCAGGGGTACAGGCTCCAGCTGGGCTATGGCAGGCTGCAGTGGGCAGGGTGAGGCACCCTACCTGGGCATGATAATGTGCAGAGCTTTGAGATGCAGCTTTTTTGTTCCTTGCCAAACAGATCACTGGCTTCGACAGTGTGGATGATGAATCCAAGCACAGCGGACACATGTTCTGCACTAAAAGCCCAAAGCCAGAGCAGTGGACTTCTGAGAAGAACCCATCCTACACCTACTATATATACTATATGTATGCCAACATCTTGGTACTTAACAACCTACGCAGGTGAGGCCCAGGATCTGCTAAGGGACCTGTGATGGGCCGGCAGGAGGGTGGCTGCCTCATGACTTGTCTTAGTTCTTTGATTGTTCCTGTGGAAGAAATGGAGCCCTCCTTGTTCTGCCACCAATGTATTTTGGAGCTTCATGTCCCAGAGCAATGCAAACACTCCTCGGGAGGAAGGTGGAGTGCAGTGAAAACTCTGGAACTGCAGGCATTGCATCTATTGTGTGCACAGAGGAGAAGAGCAAACTAGTCATGTGCTCCTAGGTCAAGCTGTATTCTTGGGGACCCACTGGTGGCCTCAGAGCTGGTCCTGAAGTCAGGGAATCTTGCATTGCATGCCACCTAACCATGCTGCTTGCCTGCTCTGATTCCTTCTATGTGTTTAGGCAGCGTGGCATGAACACGTTCCTCTTCCGTCCACACTGTGGGGAAGCTGGGGCCATCACACATCTGCTTACAGCCTTCATGACAGCAGACAACATCTCCCACGGTCTCAACCTCAAGAAGGTAAGTGGAGTAGTCTTGATGCAGAGCAGCCAGGCATGGCCAAGGATGGCACATTCACAGCTGACCTCCACTGAAACCCACAGTTAATTGCGCCTCTGCTTTAGAGTGACACAGCTTGGCTTCAGGCAGATGTTACATGGTTCTCTGGGCTCCTCCAGGCATACCTGGGGATGTAGCTGAGAAATACATTCAGATTTCAGGGGTTCAGCCTTACAGACTTGTCACTATGTCTGTTAGCACTGAAATCACACAGCTTTGAATTTGCTTGGGCTCTGGTGCTCCACGTGGGCCCTAGTGGATCACTTGCCCACACAAGTTCTGTGCACCAGACTTCCTGGCTAGGATATGGGGATGAAGTGACCCTGGAAAGGCAGGGGAATGCAGCAACTTTATCCCTAACCTGGCAACTCTGCTCATCTTCGCAGAGCCCGGTGTTGCAGTACCTCTACTTCCTTGCCCAAGTTCCCATTGCCATGTCCCCACTCAGCAACAATAGCCTCTTCCTGGAGTATGCAAAAAGTCCACTGCCTGACTTCCACCAGAAGGGTCTCATGGTCTCCCTTTCCACAGACGACCCCATGCAGTTTCATTTCACCAAGGTACAGTGTGAGCAGATCACCTCCTGTCTGCAAGCACCAGGGCTGGGACTGTGTGGGCCTCATTTTTCAGGGAAGCCAGCAGCATGTGCAGAGGGTCCAGCATGCTGGGCCCCTGGCAGGGGCTGGCAGGAGCTGGTGGCCGCTAACACAGCCTGTGGCTGCAGGAGCCCCTGATGGAGGAGTACGCCATTGCTGCTCAGGTCTTCAAGCTCAGCACTTGTGACATGTGTGAAATTGCTAGGAACAGTGTCCTGCAGTGTGGCCTGTCCCACGAGGTAGGAGCCCTTTTGGGAAGGGCGGCTCGGCTCGGCCCGGCTCTGCCCGCCGCGGTCCCTCCTGCGAACGTGGACAGTGCCGCGGCCGGGACCTGCCTCCGGCGCTTTCCTCCGGTGCTGCACGCAGCGCTCCTGAGGTCTGCGCCGCCGTCCTTGTCTCTGGCAGGAGAAAGCCAAGTTCCTGGGTGAAAACTACCAGGAAGAGGGGCCAAAAGGCAACGATATCCGTAAGACCAATGTGGCTCAGATCCGCGTCGCCTACCGCTACGAGACGTGGTGCTACGAGCTCAACCTCATCGTCGAGGGCCTGAAAAACGACTAGGCGTGCGGACGGACTCGGGGGTGGCGGTCCGGGCGTTCCCGCGGCGGCGCTGGGAACCGGGCGTGGCGGCGGCGGGCGCGTATTAAAAGGCGGTGTGCGAGCAGCCGGCAGCCTGCGGCGGGGCGGGGCTGCGCCTGAGGGGCGGCCGCCGGAGCCAATGGGGGCGTCTCGGTGCGCGCCGGGAGCGTTCTGTGGGAGCGGGGCCGGCCGGGGCCGGGGCCTGGGCGAAGGCACCCACCGGGTGAGACGGGGCGGGGAGAGCGGGGCCGGGCGGCGCGGCGGGACGCAGGCCGGGGCGGGCGAGATTCGGACTTGCCGCAGGGTCGGTGGGGCGCGGTCGAAGCTGGGCTGGGGGTGTCCTGGGAGAACGCCGGCCGGGCCCGGGAGGCTGCCGGTTGAACATGGGGCTGCGCCGTCCGGTCTCTGCCGGCCCCGGCGGCAGTTCGGTCTCGCTGCGATCCAGTGGGGGAGCGCCGCGGCGCCGTTTCCAATCCTGATCCGGCTACAGGGTGCCGTCCTTGAGCCGGTTCCGGGGCGGCAGGAAGGACCGAGCAGGAGCCGGACCCACGGGATCAGTAGACGGCGGTTGGAGCCCGGCAGCAGCCGAGCCCCCAGCGTCACCGCAGCGCCTCGGCCTGTCCCGCCCGCTTCGCTGGACGCAGACACTTGCGGAGAGGAGCGGGCCGGGCTCCGGCGGTGCTCAGGGACGGGGCCGCAGCTGGTGGGTGCACACTGACACACGGGAGCTGCTTCAGCGTGGGGAAACGAGCGCTGTCACGGCTGCCTGGGAAGGCTGCAGAGCCTCCGAACACGGTCCTGGGCAGCCTGCTTGAGCAGGTGTTTGGACAAAGTAACCTCCACAGATCCTCTCCCACTTCAACCACTCTCAGATTCTCTGGACAAGTTTTTTTTGTTTTTTTTTTTTTTTTCCAAATGATTTTCTATCAGGCTGTGACGTTCCAGGTAGTGTTAGGTATTTGTGCATTATCGCACTGAAGTATATAGGCCTGAGTCATTACAGAGGCCCTTCCTGGCAATGCTGTCCAAGGGCACGGGGTGTAGCCTGGCATGCTGGATCAGTCTCCCCTTGCCCTTCCTGGTTGACTGTGTAGACCTCTCTGTGCCAGTTACCACGGCTGAGCACAGCCTGGGTGCATCTGGCTGCCACAACTCTTGATAGAGCCCTAGCAGTGGTGAGAGCTCTTCTTGACAGCTGGGACCTGCATCAGCCCTAACGATGGGAAAAAAGTAGAAGAGGAGGCACAGCAAAACTGCCCTTGGACATGCTATTTGGGGCATGGTGTCTGTGGTTTCTGATGTCCCTGTTGTGCCAGTTACAGAGAGGAGGGATGAGGAGCAAGCATGAGTAGGAATGGAGAAGTGAGAAGCTGCTGAACAAGGCTATATGCTGCCCTGTCAGGGCCCTGGCAGCTGGAGGGGAGGTGCAGGGGTTTGTTCCAGCTCTCTGCTCAGCTGCAGGTGGAGTAGGTGAGGAAAAGGTCCCAAGCAGGGTATTTACTACAGCACTGGAAGTGTCCTGACTGCTCCCCAGGAGTGTGGTAAGTCTTTCAATCACAAGAAGTGAGAGGACATTTGTTGTGGTCACACACAGCCTGTCTGTGGTGGTCACTGGAACGTGAAGGTGGTCAATGGCTTTATGGTGATGTCAGCCCTAGGAGATGCCTCTGCCGGTTGCACTGAGAAATGGCTCCATGCTAGCTCGTGCTTGAGTGTAGCTTTTTCTCTGTCCCCTCCTTGCGTCTTAGTTCTTGTCTGAAGCTGCAGCATTCCCAAGGCATGCAGCCAGCCCATGGTGTGCTGACCTGAGCCTTCAGATAGTGTGAGTCAGGCTAGACCCCCATGATCCAAAAACCAGTACCTCCTGGCTTCTGTCCAGGTGTCCTCGAGTATAAAAACCTTCAAGGCTTACATGTTTAAAGCTCTGTGGTTTTTTTTTTTTTGGTTTTTTTTTTTTTTTTTAGCATGAGTAGAAACTCAAGAGGCTGAATTTCATCACTTCATAAAAAGACTAAAAGTGAAAAGATCCACATACACCTTTTGCAGCAGTACAGAAGTCAGGAACCATGGCAGAGGTCAGGCTTAGCCTCCTTTTGCCATGTAATTAAGATCAGCATCACATTTACTCTGTCTAGGGTCTGTGTTCTGTGTGGCCATGTACCTGGTGAGGTGAAACTCCGTTCCTCAGCGTGATGTGCAGAAGCTTTGAATGAGTTAATAGTTGGAGTCGCTTTGTATCGTGATGGAAGTGACTAAGCACACTGCATTCCTGAAGCATTACTGATTTTGAAATAAAAGCTGCCCGTTCAGTACTGCCCATGTCTCAGCATGGCAAAGTTTTGTTCAGAAGAGCTTCAGTGTTGTTCTGGAGCTGAACAGAATGGGAATAACTGACAGCTCTGGAAGAAGTCCTTGCTGCTGTGCTGCCTGTCCCCTTATCCCTCCAGGACTGGGCTGGCAGCTTCCCTGTGCCTCAGAAGATCAGAAACTATTTTGTATTTGGCTACCAACACAGGAGACTTGGTGACAAGGTGTGGTTGAGAGCTGCATGGGTCTCAAGGAGTAAAAGATTGCTTCAGAGCTGCATGGGCTTACCAAGTCAGTGATTTGCATATTCTCATGCCTGTTGTGCAGCAGGATAAGGTAAGGTGATGCCTTAGTGCCTTCTTTTAGCTAATCAGCTGCTGATGTGAGTGTGGTAAAGGGACTTGGGGGAGTACCAGCAGCACCTGTGAAGGCTGGGGTTGAGCTCAGCTCTGAAGAGTATTTTGATCTTGAATGACACTTAGCAACATTCTCTCCTTGAGGATGTGGTTTCAGGAAATGGAATTGTCTTGAGACTTTGCATAGAAAACGCTTAGTGTGCTCCCTGGCTTCCAGAAAGAACTGGAGAAAGTGGGGTACCTGTCACATGTTATGAATGTGCCTCATTCTTCTGCTCTGGATAAAGATATGGAAGCTCTTTTGCCCCTCTCCTAGCCTACCTTTCCTCATCAGAGCCTTTCCTTTGCTGGTTTGTGCTTCAGGTTTTGAGGAGTGGCCCTGAGCACTGTTGTGAAGTAGTTGCAGTGGCATAGGAAAGGGGGAAGCTGCTTTCCTGTCCTGCTAATCAGGGCTGTGCAGACAGGGACTGAGGAAGGATGGCTCTGCTCTGGCTCAGGATGTTTCAGAAACAATGTCTGTTTACAGGACAGGACAGGGGCCCCTTGCTGCCTGCAACAGCAGGGGAGCAGACTGGTCCTGTGGGAAGAGATCTCCCAGTAGGGCACTCCAGGCTCTAATGGCAAATATAGGTCAGGTGTTGACAAGTAGAACATCAGACAGGTTTTTACTTGCATGTGCAGCAGAAGGACACTTCTGGGAGGAGAAGTGCAGTTGAGCTCTTACCCAGTTGTCACAACTGTCCCAGTCCTCCCATGTGAAGCAGCAGCTGCCATCCTGCTGCTCTGCAGATGTAGCTGTGGTTCCCTTTCTATAGAGTATTTTATGTCTTGTGGTGACTCTGCTGCATCCAGAGCTGTGGCAGAGCCATTGTGCTGCAGTGGTTTGGCTATGTGGTGCCTGAGGTGAGCAGGCTGCAGCATCAGGAGAAGCTGAACTCGCACAAGTCAGCAGCAGAGGAGCTGGCTGAGAGCTCTGCTGCTGATGGGCCACTGTGCTGTTAAATAATTTCCTTGAGCTTGGGCTCTTGGCATCCCCAGCTGTGTTTTGTTCCTGTTGTGGTGGTTTGGGTTTTTTTATTTGTTTGTTTTTAAGTCTTTGAGACCTCTGCTTCCTTTTGTTATCCCTCCCAGATGTGTGCTACAGAAATAGACTCTGTGGGAAAGCCAGTCCTGAGCAGGTGGTTTGGGGAGCAATGTTCTCAGCAACTGTCAAGAGAGCCACTGGGAGTGCCTGGTGCTGGCTGTGGCTGGGGTGCAGCTGATAGTTTGATTTTCTTCCTTTTGTCCACAGGTCCTGCTAACAGCCAGTCCTTGAAGAGCTGACTCCCAGGGGCTCTTGGACACTACTGGATGCTTTGGAGTCTCATGCCAGCCCAATGTATGCAGGACAAGGCTGGAGATGGGGTGTCTGTAAGCACGTTGGCACTTGCCATGCACCCAGCAGGATCAGTGGACAGCAGCTTCTCGCGCTCAGCAGTGCAGACCCTGTCCCGGAGCCACTGCCGCAACATCAAACAGAAGATCTCCCAGTGGGAGGGCAGGACACGAGGGTGCTCCAGCAAGGAGAAACAGCAGCTGAAGGACTTTGGCATAAAGTATGATCCCAGCTGTGATGTTCTACCTAAAGTGAAGCCAGAACATACAGAGGAGAGCGCCAAGACTGGATCCAAAGATCCAAAGAGCCTGGGTTTGGACTTCAGGGAAGATGCATGGAGCTACTTGCAGGCTGGTGACAGTGGTGACCTTAAGCCCTGTGCTTCCCAAGACAGGGAGAAAGGAGAACGGCCTGCAGGCTTCCTGCATCCAGGGACAACACTGCCCCTAGAGAACTCCTATACCTCACAGGCTGTGCGGAATGGAGTGGATCCCCTTGTGCCTGGCAAAGCTGCACCAATTCCCTTTGGTCTTGGAAGGCAGCAAGGGAGCTGTAGCTGCACAGAAAGAGAACTTAGAGGAGTTAACTGTCTCTGCAGGGCAGAGAGAAGCTTGAAAAACATTTATTCTGAGGCTGAGGGGCAAGAGAAGAAGTCAGCTGCTGTTCCACCACCCAAGCCCCAAAGGACCTTCCGCTACCTTGCAGAAAAGGCTGCTGGTAGCTGTAGCAATGCCAGTGCCACCAGGGCAGCTCCCCTGCAAAAGCGGCATGGAGGAAACTTGGTGTCATCCTCCAACAATCCTGAGAAGAAAATAGCCAGCAGGAGAATCAGAGGCAGAACCCAGAGGTACATTGATTCATCTCTTGTGTCTGAAACACGTTTCCTTAACTCAGTTTCTAGGTGGGCTTAAACAGCTTGCCATAATATCCTTGTGGAAGTGCTAGTACTGGTGATGGGGAGAGGATGTTTCTGGATCAAAGTATCCCCTTTCCAGCACTGCTTATGCCTGCTTTTGCTGCTGACAATCTTGCAAAGGTGGCTAAAAGCTCCAAATATGTTAGTCCCACACCTGACACAGAACTGAGTGACAATATGCTGGCCACAGGAGAGCTGCTGCCTGCTTCTTGCCCTGAGCTGGTCTGCAGCTGCATTTATGGATCGCAGAATAGCTTTCTTCTGAGGCAGGATGGCTGCTAAATGTTCTGGCTTTCACCTGACTGTAAGATTCTGTTGTTGCTTGAAGTTGGAGGCTGTCAGCTGTGGGTACCTCTGCTGTTACTCTTCCCTCTTTCCTGTACTTGGATCCCTGTTGCAGAGTGAAAAAAAAGCTCAGAGCTAGCCTGATGCTCGTTCTGCTTGCAGATGAGCTGCCTGGGGCAGCTGTGCTGGAGAGGAGTGAACGTTGCAAGTGGAGATGTGGCTAAGACTCCTCAAACCTTTCATCGTTGAACAGCAGCAAACTAAATTTTATGATGAGCTAAATCCCTACCAGCTCATTTGTGAGCTGTGTGGCATGCCTTTGAGAGGGAGGCAAGTGTGTGAAAATGCAAAGCTTGCAACTGCAATAACACCCTTGACACGAGTTGTAGGAGAAGTCCAGTGGAAAGCAGTGCCCTAATTCTGAGTACTGCTGCAAGTGCTTAGTCTGCAGAAGGTGTTTTGGGTTCTTGCCTCTGTGACAGGATGGATCTCTCTATAGCTGCTTGGAGTGTGCTTGGCCATGGAGCATCCAGCTTCATTTTTAATTTAAAAATCTGCCAGACTAAATGAGTAGGACTTGCTTGGTGTGCTGGTTTGGGCTGGGATAGAGTTAATTTTTTAATAGTAGCTTTTCTGGTGCTATGTTTTGGATCTGTGCTAGAAGCAGTACTGATAACACAGCAGTGATTTAGTTACTGCTGAGCAGTGCTTACAGAGCCAAGGCCTTTTCTGCTCCTCATACCAGCCCACAAGTTAACAGGCTGGGGGTGAACAAGAAGTTGGGAGGGGACACAGCCAGGACAGCTGACCAAAGAATATTCCAAGCCACATGGTGTTGTGCTCAGCAGTAAAAATTGAGGGAAGGAGGAGGAAGTGGAACATGTCTTGAGTTTGGCATTTGTCTTCCCAAGTCACCATTGCACAATGCTGGAGCTCTGCTTTCCCAGAGGTGGTTGAACAGTTGCCTGCCAAGGGCAGTAGTGAGTGAATTCCTTATTCTGCTTTCCTTGCCTGTGCAGCTTTTGCTTTAGCTATTAAACTGTTTTTATTTCAACCTTTTGATTCTCTCCCCCATCCCACAGAGGGGAGGGAGAATGAGGGAGAATCTGTGTGGGGCTCAGCTGCTGGCTGGGATTAAACCTCAGCACTTGGAAACCAGAGTGCAGAGTGGAGAATCCACGTGCCTGATGGCCCCAACGAGGACCATACTCTGTGTGAACTGGAGACAGCAACTCACTGCCACACGCAGGTGCCTTTAGAAGAAGTTGCATTGGTTTTCCTCTAGGAAATCTTTTGAGTTTGAGGACATCCAGGGCTTCCGCAGCCGCACGGCAGCCGCCGGCCCCCACAGGCTTGGAGCAGAGACAAATGGCACAGCAGGATCCAGGCTTGTCTACACACAGTCAGAAGACAACATCTACGAGGACATTATCTGTATGTGCCTGTGCTTCTGGGGCTGCACTCACTGTATTCAAGGGTGGCAAATTTGCTGGGAAGGGAGGAATGAAAATGAGAATGCACTGAGGCCCTTTCCAGCTCTGTGGCTTTTGAGGTCTTCCCCATCTAGGGTTCTTTGTTGATATTATTAACTATCTAAAATCCTGCCTGATTTCAGGTGTCATGGGAGGTCACTGGAGTTGGCCTGTGCTGAAGTGATTTCTTTGTTATCTCTTCAAATGCTTTGCTTGAGTGCTGCATAGAGATCAGTGTGAGCACTGACAAAAAGTTGCTTTGTAGTAGAGCTACTTCCTCAGCAGTGGTAGAAGTGTTTTGTTTTGCTGAGTCTATCCACAGCTTTGCAAGAGGACAGTAGTGGATTAGAAGTATCTTTGCGTGATGGGAACATAATCCATCTTAAAAAGGTCTTTTTCAGACCGTGTTAAAGCTTGGCAGCCAACTGCAGACTCTCCCTGCTTACCTCCCTTGCAAGAATGCAGGATTTTATCTCATTTCATAAATCCCTCATCCACTGCTTTTTCCAGGTCCTGCAAAAGAGAACCCCTATGAAGATATTGGAGTGCTGCCCTTACCCCTGTGGAAGGTCCCATCAGTCTGGAAGCTACCACCCCCCCGGGGAGTCAGCAGGGCTCCCAAGGTAGGATGAGAGGGTTAAATGGTCATGAGTTTACAGAGTCATTCTCTCAAGGACCCTCTTTGTGCTCCCCTGTGGCCCGAGTTTCCTCATTGCTACCTGACTGATTTTCCTTAGTTTTTATTGTTTGATAATGTAAATTATAATGAGCAGCCACAGCAGTGGCAGATGATTAAGCTGCTAAGAAGCAAAAGAATAGGAATCACAGAATCATAGAATGTCAGGGGCTGGAAGGGACCTCCAAAGCTCATCCAGTCCATCCCCCATGCCAGAGCAAGATCACCTATACCAGATCACACAGGAATGTGTCCAGGTGGGTTTTGACTATCTCCAGAGAGGGAGACTCCACAACCCACCCCGGGCAGCCTGTTCCAGTGTTCTGTCACCCTCACAGTGAAAAATTTCTTCTCATGTTTACATGAAACTTCCTTTGCCTCAGCTTCCACCCTTTGCTTCTTGTCCTGTCATTGGGCATCACCCAGCAGAGCCTGGCTCCAGCCTCCTGGCACTCACCCTGCACATATTGATAAACGTTAATGAG
Source organism: Ramphastos sulfuratus (assembly GCA_013399055.1). Lineage (NCBI taxonomy): Eukaryota > Metazoa > Chordata > Aves > Piciformes > Ramphastidae > Ramphastos > Ramphastos sulfuratus. The sequence continues at coordinate 124,937 of WBNM01004939.1, forward strand.
GTCATCTCTCAGTCTCCTCCAAGCTCCCAGCCCCAGCTCCCTCAGGCTCTCCTCCTAACAGAGCTGTTCCATTTCCTTCAGCATCTTTGTGGCTCTGTGCTGGACTCTCTCCAGCAGTTCTGTGTCCCTCTTGAACTGGGGGGCCCAGAACTGGACACAGTACTCCAGATGCAGCCTCACCAGGGCAGAGCAGAGGGGCAGGAGAACCTCTCTTGACCTACTAAACACAGCCCTTCTAATCCACTCCAGAATGGCATTGCCCCTCCTGCCCACCAGAGCACATTGCTGGCTCATGGTCAACCTCCCATCCACCAGGACCTCCAAATCTTTTCCACTTTGCTGCCTTTGTACAGGTCAGTCCCCAACCTGTACTGATCCCTGGGGTGTTCTTTCCCAGGTGCAAGACTCTACACTTGCCCTTGTTGAATTTTGTGAGAGGATGTTGATGAGATGTTTGACGCTGTGTGGTAGGATGGAGAGCTTGGTAGAGCAGGAGGCTGCAGGAAGTTTGTCATTTGTAATCTGGCTCCTTTGAGCTTTGGACCAAAGCTTAATGCCATCCTTAACCATCTCTTCTGATTTTGTTTTCTAGCCTCCCCCAAAACCTCCTTTCCTCAGTCGCAAATCTCTTGAGGTGAAGCCCTCACAGACAAGTTTCCAAGGGAAAGTGGTGAAGGACACAAGCTTGCCTGTCACACTGAGTGAGTGGAAGCTGTTCCGAGCAGTAGAGGCTGCTAGCAGGAGAAAGAACTTGCCCTGGGTGAGATTTCAGCACAAAACATTACTACTTGCATGGCATTTCAAATGCTTGCAGCTCATGTCCCTCAGTGATAAAATTCCAGCTATGGTAGCGGCAGTGACTTAACTTGTGCCATGGTAAAATCATTTAACTTCTGCAGATCTTCATTTCTTGTGACAGGTGTATTTGTTCAAACTGCACAAGGCTAAGGTAGACTTGGACAACTGCAAAACACTTCCCAAACCTTAAGTTCTTTATGGTAGCAAGCAGCTTCTGTGTGTGTTTTTAAACAAATTGTAGGACTGGAAAATCAGGAAGGAGATGGCAGGGTTACAAAAATGATGTGGAGTATCTTTCATTGGGAGGGGGGAAAAGAAAACATTCTCTGAAAGTGAACCTATTCCAAAAATCTGGAACAATTTACATGCAGGAAGCACACTTTACTCTTTTTTGCTCAGAAGGAACTGAGCCAAGATGCTTCAGAGGTTGAGAAAAGAATTGGGAGTCTAAAAAGAAAAGAAAACTTAGTTATTGCTTAAGAAGTGCACAGCTGCCTCAAACGCACCCAGTGTCTTTCAGTGGTGACTCAAGTGAACTCAACAGAAATGGAAACCCTCTAGGTGAGACTGGGTGATAGAGGAGAGAAGGCAGATTTAGCAGCACTGATTGCTTCCTTTCAGCCTCCTGGTGCTAGCAGCACTGGCTGAGCCAGAAAATGGGGAGAAACAGATGGGAAAAGATGAGTCTGAGCCTAGTTTGCTGTGCTGGGGATAAAGGCTTGAGCTGCAGAACAGGTTCTCTTGCTGAATATCTTCCCTTTTTTATGCAGTATTTGTGGTGACAAATGACTGGGCCCCACCCTCCTGCATTCAGTGGGAGCATTTAATGAATTCTTATCGTGAGGCAAGAATGAACTTGACCTGCTCACTGCATTTTAGGTTAAATACTTTTTCACTGAGAAGTGCTCACTGTCTTTGACATGCAAGGAACCACCTGCAGCATCACATACCTAGCAGCTGAGGGGAGGGTCCAGAGGGGCTTGTGACAGGACAACAGAAAACATTAGGACCTTGGTTTTAAGGCCATTGTGACCAATGGAATGAAAGTTAAAAGAGTGTCTAAATGCTGACTTCTTTCACATCTGTAGCTTAGTCTGCATTGGGCTGTGGTTTTTCCTGCTTTTTTCTTCCAGCGGACCATGTCTGTGGTGTCCCTGTGGCACACAGCAGTTAATCTGTCCCACTGTCTGTCTTCACCTATACAAAATGAAAGTACATAACTCTTAGCTACCTACCCTGGGACAAGGACTGTGCTTAGAGCAGCCTTGTTCTGTGCCAGACCTGGTGTTTTGGAGAATGTACTCTGACATCCAGCTACAGCAGAAAACTGAGAACAAACCCTCAGCTGCACTGACAGAGCTCTGCTGTTTCTGGACTCAGTAGGAATTGGGATACTTGAGAGCATGTGGAGTTCAGAGTCCTTTGTGGTGGAGGATTTATAAGGTATTCTTGCAAGCACCTTTACAGTTGGCCTCTCTAGTAGAAAATAGTGATCCAGTGCCAGGCAGTTTCTTTGTCTCCTTGATCAGCAAGGTATAACTTCACAATGCTTATAGAGTCTGGGGTCAGCTCTGAGTTGTGCTAACAGTGACCTCTCTCATAGCAGAACTTCTGTGCACATTCGTTATCCAGTGAGCTGTGCTAAAAGACTCTAGCAAGAAGCCTCTGAGCCAGGCTCCCTGATGGCACATGGACACCCTTTCCCCAGCGTTGTGCTGCTAGATGATAGCTGTTATGCTGCAGCCCTGTTGGCACCAGGACCCTCCTTTGGACCCCTACATTAACCTCTGCTTCTGCTTTGGATTTCAGCTGGTGCTGAAAGTACAGGAGGTCTTTGATTCTAAGCGTGGAAAGAAGCGGCTGAAGTTGCTCAGTCCAGCTGGGAGAGAAGCACCTCCTGTGAAAGGTATGGAGGCCTCCAGCACCACTCTCTCTGCTGTAAACCTTGTGAGCAGACTGTTCCTGTACAACTGCTAGCAGGGTAGGCACCATCAGCTCCTGCAGCTTGTGCTGAGCTGAGGTGACAGTGCTAAACCCTGTGTCTCCCAGCTGGAATCGTTGAGCTTTCAGCACCGCTGGGAACGGCAAAGCTTTGCCTAACCCAGGTTTAACACTGTCATGAATGAAAGATGCTGCTGTGATCTGAGCCTGAAGAACTGAGCTGCTGCCTCAAAGTGGTTGTTCAGAAAAGCAAAACAAACCCAAAAGTGTCCCATGAAACCACTTCACATGGGAACTAACTCTGACTGCTCTGCTCATTACCTTTGTGCCTCTGAAGTCATGTCCTTGCAGCTGCAGTGTGGTCTTTATTCGTAGTACACTGTGCTCAGCAACTCTCTTAACTTCTACAGCAGCCTCAAACAACCTCCTGGTTTCTGTTCTTTGCCTGATGGTTTACTGGCAGCATTGACTTGATATCAGCCTCACGTTTGACATTTACTCTTGCAGCAGATTTCTCAGAGCTGGCTGATCTTTGAGCAGGGTGGGTGGGCAGCCCTGAGTGATGTTCATCTGATGAGTCTAAAGGTCTCTGTCTTTCCCAACTTTGGGTGTTGCCCATCTTCCCTCAGCGTGGCTAATAAGTGAAAACTCTGTGTGTTTCAGGTGAAACCAGTGGGAATGAAAGTGATACAGAGAAGCAGCCAAAAAGTGAGTGAATCACAGGGGCTGGTCCTGTCCCCATAGCACTGCACATTGGGCACACTGACTGGTTGTGACTTCTGCTGAGGCAGAGAAAGGAGACATCTGAGGCAGCATGGCAGAGGTTGGGAGCCGTTGCTGGGACAGATCAACCTGTCACTTCTCCTGAGCCCTTAATGTTTAATTTGCCAGTTGCTAGAAGTAGATTTATTTTTGGGTTGGTAGAATCACACTTAACTCAAATATGTCTGCCTGTCCCTGGATCACCTTTGCTGATAACTCTTGAGATTATTTCTCCCCCCCGCCCCCCCTTTCTTCCCATGGTTCTGTTTGTAATGTTGTGAATTGTCCTTTTCTCTTGGGAGAAAACATGTGATTATTTGTCTGGTTTCACAGTCCTGACTTTGATGATGGCCCCAAACTACAAACTTGAAATACCTGCTCTGTTTGAGCTGGTCTGGGAAGGAGCAAAGAGGTTGTAGTTTCTGCTTCGTTAGGGTTTGAATGCAAAATGGTCACGAGTGGCCAGTGGCGTCCGTGAGTGACTCTGCCACATCTGTCAGCAGGCATACAGGAAAATAGACCAATGGAATTGTTTGCAATGTTTCATTTACTTGGAGGGAGGCATGCAGAATGCCTTAACTTGGAGCAAATAGTGAGTTCCACTTTTTTGTGTTAAGGAGAGTAATGGAGAGTGAAGAAACTGCAGAAATACAGCGACTGAGTCACTGCCTGACTTAAGAGTAGTTTCCACAGAGTCCAGAATGTGTCATGGTGCCTGGGCCACAGGAATTTCTTACATCAGAGTGCTGTGCCTGTGCTTGTGAGTTTATACTGTCTGTCAAGACATCCCAGCCTGGAGGTTTCTTGGCCAGGAAACTGGCTCTGCCTCTCTTGAATGCCCATGCTGCCTGACAGAGTAGTGCCTGAGTCCTGGCAATTACTGAACTGATGGAGCTGAGCATCTCACAGCTGGGTTGGCCTCATCATTATCATCATCATGGTGTGTTGCTCTGAGGTGTGTGAGAAAAGTGTCAGGACAGCAGCAGAACACTAGCTACTGGCCAAGAGAAGTTTGTAGGGCTACTGCAGGGCCAGTGCTTCCCTGCCTGGAGCAGCAGTGTTTGAGGAGCTGACACAAAAGTCCAAGTCCTGCAGTGCACAGCAGTGATGCTGTTAGGCAAATGCACTCATCTCTTTTTTTCCCCTTCTAAAGGTGGTGATGAGTCCTATTCTGTGACCTCTAGCTGTGTGGCAGTGATAGCCACACACTGGTTTTGCATTTCTTTCTTCAGGCCTACACAAATGCCTGCTGCAGGTGCAGTCAGCCTCCAAGAGGAACCCACACTACCAGACCTTGGAGAGGGATTTGATAGAGCTTCAGGAGCAGCAGCTGTTTGAGCTGTTCGTGGTGGTGTCGCTGCACAAGAAGGCATCAGATGTGACCTACACACCACAGATCATACAGCAGTTCCCCAGCAAGGTAGGAGCTGCATGCAGGCTGTTTGTTTCCCCCTCAGTGTGTATCCATTCCTAAACACTGTGCTAGTAAAGCTGCTCACTGGTTAGGATACAGGCTTGGAATAGAATATGAACTACTTTGCTCTGTGGCAGGCCTAAAGTACAGTGTTGGGCAGCTGTTGAGTATCTTCTTTGATAATGAGTTTATGGAGTCCTGTGTGCAGTTCTGGAGCCCCCAGCACAGGAAGGCCATGGAAGTGTTGGAGCCAGTCCAGAGGAGGCCACAAAGATGCTGAGAGGGCTGCAGCAGCTCTGCTGTGAGGACAGGCTGAGAGAGTTGGGGCTCTGCAGCCTGGAGAAGAGAAGGCTTCCAGGAGAGCTTGGAGTGGCCTTCCAGTATCTGAGGGGGGCTACAGGAAGGCTGGGGAGGGACTATTGGCAAGGTCTTGCAATGCCAGGACAAGGGGCAATGGGTTTGAACTGGCAGAGGGGCGATTGAAACTGGATGTTAGGAGGAAGTTGTTTGCAGTGAGGGTGGTGAGACACTGGCACAGGTTGCCCAGGGAGGTTGTGGCTGCTCCCTCTCTGGAGTTGGAACTAGATGATCCTTGAGGTCCCTTCCAACCTTACCATTCTATGATTCTATGACTTTCTTTTTCCTTTGAACTGGGAAGGTTCCAACTCTATTTCTGATTGCCTGGAAATACCATAAAGCCATCCTGTATTGTGATACTCTGCTGAGGCAGCCTGCAGGAGAGGAAAGGGAGTGCAGTGCTCCATCCCCAAAGCTGGCATTGCCTCATTCTGGCAATCTGTTATCAAGGAGTGAAGCAATTTGGCTGAGGGTGCACAGGAACTAGAATCACAGAGCTTTTACACTTGGTCGTATTGGTCTAGGAGGGGGAAAAAATTAAACTGGCAAAGCCATGTGCACTAACCCCCAAAGAGCAGAGGGGAACTATGTGGAATTTCAAATGCTGTAGCTAGAATAAGCCACTTGAAACCAACTTGTTCTCTGTCTGGTCAGCCCAAATGCATGACCTGCTCAGTGCATGATCTGAGCTGTGGCTCAGTGTGCACAGCAGCTACTGTGAAGCTGAGAGGATGGAGCCTTGGTGCTTGCTTCTGTGGTGGTTCCAGATGGAAATGAATATTCAGTTGCCATCATCTAGGCTTGTACCTGCTGCCTTCCACTCAAAGCCAGAACAAAACTAGTAATTCTAGCTGTGCTGTCAGGAGTAAGACATTATTAATGGATCTGCATGCCATCCAAAGAGGGAGGGAGGTCTCAGATTCAGTAAGGGAGGTTATGTGGGACTCCAGCAGGACCCATAGCATCTGGCTGTGGGGAGTTGGTGTGCAGATAACTCCAGCATCTCAGATGTGTAAATGTTTTGGATTCACCAAATGGATAAGGGACTACAGCCAGGCAGAGTGCTTAGTCTTGTTTTAGTGGGTAAAACTGAACATATGTAAATGATAGCTGCTAAAACTGCAAACTTTAGGGTGTTAGGAGGAGGAAAGGAATGTAACCAGATTTAGCTTTTCCCTGGTGCAACCACTTAGTCTGTTCATTGCCTTTGGGGAGGGCAATGCATTGTTCTTTTCTTGCTGCTCTAGCAGACAATCAGACCCAACTGTACCATGTGGCTTTTTACTATCCTTTATAAAGGCACTAACAAAGCAAATTATTTTCTCAGTGTTTATTTAGCCTCTGCTCAAATGAAAATGTTTTGATGAGTGAGTTTGGGACAGTCTGTCATGTTGGGAGTTTGCAGGAAACATTGCCCAGTAATTATGGAGGTGTTCTGATTACAGATTTGTCTCACTTCTTAAAATAGCCTTGCTTCCAAGTAATCTCCTTGGCACCCTCTTCTTCAGGCTGCATGCCAAAGGATATGGAAGTTTTTGTACAACTGTTACTCTGTGAAAATGCTGTACTGTTTCCCTAACCACTCCTTCATGCTGTCACAGCTCAGGACACTGGAATAGCTTAGATGGCCTGGCTGAGAGTACTGTGTCTAAGATCAGCTTTGTGCAGTAAATTTTCCTCTTCCCAGTAGCATTCCCTGTTTCAATGTCTTACTTGAAAACTTTTGCCCCTTCATGGCAGTTTGGAGCTTAAGTTGTCCTGTAGTCTTTGAAGGATATGGCTTGAGCCCACACATGGGGATTGGAACATATGATGCAGATACACTGTTTTTGCAGCTCCATGGTGAGTGAGCTGCCTACCGCAAGCTGAACACATTCCTGTTCCTCTTAGTGTCTTGAGCACTCCTGGGAATAGACCCTGAGGCAAGCTGACACAACCATTATTTGGGGGGTCAGTTATAGCTTAATTCCCCAATAAACTTGGCTGTGTTTGTAAACTCATACTCAGTTCTTACCAAGACCACCTGGGTAATTTTACAAAGGTTCAATTAGCAGGAAAGTTGCAAGAGGAAACTGGAAATCTCTTCCAGTCAGAATCCATTCTCCTATGCTTGTGTGTTAGCTGCCTGATGGGTCAGCATTTGGAATGTCAGGAAGATGCTGTCTGGCATTGTTCTTAGTGCTGCAGCTGTACATCACACTTCAGTGACTTCAAATGTATGACTTCCCTCTCCAGCCTGAACACCCCTTCAAACAGTCAAAGGATACGGAAGAGAGGCTAAAGGTCATTCCCAAATTCTGCTTTCCAGATCCCAAAGACTGGTTTCCTGCATCAGACCTTAAAAGGTAAAGACTTTTTTTTTTAATATGCATGCCCAAAAGAGGCAATGATGAAAACTTAGGTGTGTCCCAGTTCCCTGAGAACTGCAGCCTGAGCAAGGAAAAAGTGAGAAAGGAGTAATCCCTAACCCTAGTGATAGTGGAAGATGAAATATGGAGGTGGACTCAGGAGTGGTGCCTCTGTCCAAGTCCCAAGGAAGTTTGTGCTATCCATTCCACTTGCCTGCTCCTAAGGCTGGCAGGTGCTTCTGTTGCTCTTTGGCAGAGTGGAGAAGCAGCTGGGAAAGAAGATTGCTGTTGTAGTTCAGTCGGTGGCCATGGCTGCAGTTTTACACTGAATAGAGCCTGAAGCAGTTTGCTAACTACAGCAGGAGGTCTTCAGCATGAGAAGAAAAAGAATGGCTTGCAGTGCATGCTTTGTCTGTCAGTCTCTTCTCTGAATTTAACCCTGACTGTCCTTTGGTTCCCCAGTGAAACGTTTTCTTTTGTGTTGACTGGTGAGGATGGCAGCCGCTGGTTTGGGTACTGCAAGAAGCTCCTGGTAAGTATCTGTGTGCTGGGTGGAGTGCAAAGAATGTGCTGCTAAATGCACAGTCAAATGCAGGATGTGAACCAGCTGCTAGTTCTGTGTGGGTTCTGTGGCACCTGCACTGCTGCTGGGGCTTCCAGCCCACTGAATGCTTAAAGGAAGGAGCAGGATGATCCCCAGCACTACAGTGACATGGGCTCTGGGGGTGAAAGATTCTGGAAGTGGTCATTCCTCAGGAGTCAGAACTGTGGAGGGAACTACAGCAAAGGTGTGATGGTTTGGGAGTTCCCCACCCCCCCACACTATGAAAAAGCACCCAGACTAGACTCAGCCAGCTGGAAATTAATGAATGAAGCTTTATATTCACAGCTTAGCACAATGTATAAGTAGAGATATACACAATATACAGGAATATTCACAGAAATATACAAGTGAAAGTTAATACAGAAACACAATTCCCCTCCCAGAAACCAGAGTCCCCAGGAGGGGCTCCCAACCACCCTTCCACCTTCTTTCCACCCCTCTACCTTACCCCAGGGTTTGTCTTACGTGCAAGGTGAGTTTGGAGGATCGGCCAGGGGGGTTAGAAGCAGAGTGGTTAGTTAGGTTAGCAGAGAGGCCAGCAGACAAAACCTGCAGCTAGAGAGGCTGAGGCTCTCCGATGTGTTATCTATGTTTGTGTTCTTGTTCTTATACATCTCAGCAAGCCTATGAGTGAAGTAGACATCACCATTGTTTTTCTTTCACAGCTTGTAATCTCTTTCATTAAAATATTACAATTAGCCTGAAACCAGCATAAAAGGGAGTTCTGTGAATCAGCTACAGCAAAGGTGCTAAGTTCCTTACTGCATCCTTGTTCTCTCCATAACTGTTCCTGTTGCCTTTCAGCCAGAAGGGAAAGGGAAGCGCCTTCCTGAGGTGTACTGCATCGTGAGCCGCCTGGGCTGCTTCAATCTCTTCTCCAAGGTGAAGTGGGGAGAGCTTCTTACTTATTAAACTGCTTGGACTCAATGATCTTGAAGGTCTCTTCCAACTGAAATGATTCTGTGTTTCTGTGAACTTAAGTCTCTGGCAGCCTGCAGGCTCCAGAAAGTAACTGGCTGTTTCTGTGCAGTCTTGAGTCACTCAGCAGCTGTAACTCATCCCAGGACAGTGTTGCTTTCCTCCTGCCTTCGAGGCCAGCGAATGATCCTAGTGCCAGGACTTGTCAGCCCATACATGAGCAACTGTTCCTTCACAAAATTGCAAGGAAGTAGCTTCTAGTAGCTGATATTACTGATGGTGCCCTTCATCCTCTTCTTCCATGACCTGGAAATGTAAAATCAGTTTAAGAGGCAGGGGGAGGGAGGAAATCTCAGCTTGGTTCCCACAGCACCATGAGGAGAGTAGATAAAGAGGTAAAGAAAGGGCAAAGTGCAACCATTGCAGAAGAATACAGGAGCAGACTTACGACAGGTGATTTCTAACTGGTGGAGCATTGAGGCTCTAGGACAATGTTTCAGGAAGATTTCTTGGAGGAGGATGGAGTGTTGCTGCTCTTACTAGTCGTGAGAATTTGATTACCACATACCAGACATTTCTTTCCAGTAGCAGCAGACTGGATTTGAGAATGCAGAGTTGTACTCACAGGTGCCTGTTCCCATTTGATTGTTCAGACATTTGAGAGGAGCTTTCACAGGAATCCCAAGTGAGGAAGGAGAGGGCTGTGTGCATGCAGTAGCCATGGCACAGAATGCTCTCTTGGAGGCTCATCTCTCTCTCCTGTGGCTCCCCAGCAGACATTGAACCACTGCCTGCTGTGTTTCTCACAGATTTTAGATGAAGTGGAGAAGAGGCGAGAGATGTCCCCGGCCCTGGTGCACCCCTTCATGCGCAGTGTGATGGAGGCGCCTTTCCCTGCGCCTGGGCGCACCATTGCTGTCAGGAGCTTCCTGCCAGGAGCAGGAGATGAGGTAAGGGGGAGCAGGGCCAGGGCTGCCTTTCTGCTGTCCGTGGTGTGTCTGGGCCATAGTAGCACTCTGCAGACTGCACTGCAGGGTGATGTTCCTGTAAATAGTCTGAGGGGCGTCTGACCTGGTGACTCATCTGCTGTGGAAGCGATTCCCTGTTTCTTAAGGAGTTCTCTGCAATACCCTGCACAGACTGCCCAGGCTGTGGGCTCCAGTCACAGGGAGCTGCCAGCTTGGTGCTGCTCCAGCCTGGCTGCCCCTTGTCTAGCCTGGCTCTGCACTGGGGCCTTCTCCTCCAGCACTCTGCATCTCCTCTTGCCTCTCAGGTGATGGAACTCTGCCGTCCGCTGGATTCTCGACTGGAGCACGTTGACTTCGAATGCCTGCTGAAGTGTCTGAGTGTCTCTCGCACCATTCGGGTCTTTGCCTCTCTCCTGCTGGAAAGGAGAGTCATCTTTGTAGCTGACAACTTAAGGTAAAAACTGGACCCAAGTGGTTAGTTCTTTCTGAGGGATGCTATTTTTCCTTCTGCACTTAGGCCCATTTCATGTGCAAGCTAAGGTTTTGTAAATGGTTACATTTAAAAGCTTTTTTTCAGGCTTCCCCACACAGTATCTGCTTGCTTAGAATTTGCAGTGTGCTATTTGCCCAAGAGGAGACAAGGGAATGTTTCCTCTTAGTCTGTGTTGATGTTGTTCCTGGCTCCTCGTAACTGACTTTGAGTGGATGCATGTGGCTCCTGCTGGTGCATAAACCATGGATGTGAATTATGTTTTCACGGAGCTTTTCTAACCTGCCTGTTTAGCTGAGTTCTGAACAGGACACTGATGCCCACCCTGTGCTTCTCTTGCCTTTCCAGCACTCTGTCTAAGTGTGGGCACGCTGCAGTTGCAACGCTTTATCCCTTCACTTGGCAACACACCTACATACCAGTCCTGCCAGCTTCTATGATTGACATTGTGTGCTCTCCGACCCCGTTCCTAATTGGCATTCTCTCCTGCTCATTACCGCAGCTCCAGGACCTGCCCATAGAAGAGGTGAGAACTGAGTGAAGCACAGTGGAGGGACAGTGTCAGTGGTATGAGGCTGACCTGTCTAGAATAACCTCTGTGGGTTCTGGCTTCACAGAAACTCTTAAACTTGTGAAGCAGCTGGTGAACTTGTCAGGTCCATGCCAGGGTGCTCCATTGTTACCAAAGATGAATAATGTCCATGTGTGACATCTCTTGCCACTGGGGATATTAAAAGTAAAAGTGTTTGTGTTTTGGGTTTTCCTGTACAGCAACATTACCTAGTTATTTTGTTTTGTACATCTTTCCCCAGGTTCTGATTGTTGATCTTTGTGCTGACAAGTTCTTGCAAGAGGTGAGTGAAATAACAGGACCAGTCACATGGTTTTATGCCAGGAAAGGCACCAGTAAAAGACAGTGAAACCAAGAAATCAGCAGTAGCTGATGTTCACGTGTAGACTCCAGAGGCTGACAAAATACTCTGCATTCCTTTTTGATCAGTAGAGGAGGGAACAGGCTCCTGTGTTGCAGGATTGAAGTCAAATGGGGTACCGAGCTTTGTGAGGGCAGCTTGTCTGAGTTGAATTTAAAACAGATCCACTAAGTGGACCACTAAGGTTCTCTTCTGCTTTCTGCCTGTCTTTCTGTGTAATTGTTCTCTACAGGGCTTTCTCCTCTCCCATCTGTCTGGGGTGTTGGTTGGTTTGGCTTTGGCTCTTCTTCCAGGAGTGGTAGTCTAAGAGACAAATTACCACAGTTCCCTTGTGGTTCTCTGCTGAACTTCACTTGACCTCTTTCTGCATCACCAGACAAGTAGCTATACACATACTGGAGTCCTACCAGTTCAGAAGGATATTCACATCTCCTTTCCCTTGCATTACTGTTCTGTTTTGCATTGCAGCCTGCAACTGGAGAAAGGTATTAAAGGATTGATGTTTTTTAACCGTAATGTTGAGAGTTGTCATATTTTCTCAATAGACTTTAGCTGTTCTTTGTTTTTATTGCTTGGTGTAATGAGCCTGGTTTTATGCTGTGGATATAGCACATGTTCTGTGTTGGCCACTTGTGTATGACTCCAGTAGTCTGTGGCTGGAGGGTGCTGAGCAGATGTTTTTCATTTCTGTGGCTCCAAAACAAATGGTTGGTCTCTCCACCATGTCACACAGGAACTCCCCTCTAATAGTTCTAGGCATGTTATGAATATTTCTCATCTGTTCACAGTGAGAAGATTCTGCTGCTGACAGATACAACAGAGAAATGCTTTCATGGCCATTTTTCTCTCTAGGTATCAGATGAAGATGAGATCCTGCCTCATAAACTGCAGGCTGCTCTTGTACAGGTCTTGGAAGAACGAAGTGAAATCTTGGCACGTGAGCAGAGTGATGCACAAGGTGCTTCTATGGGAAAGGGCTTTCTCATGAGCAAAGCTCTGCTTTTTCTGGGTAGTTGAAATGAGAGTAGAGTAGAAATGAGCAAATGGAAATAAACATCAGAATGCGACACTTTAGAAAGCTGTCTTGTGACTGTGTTAGAGGTTTGGTGTCCTAGCAGTGATTCCTCTTTCCAGTCAGTGTGTGCAGAGCTGTTAATTTTCCCATGGGCCAGGCACAGCAGTTCCCAGGCTTTGAGCTTTCTCTGATTATATTTTTTTTAAGTGGCAGAGAGAATGTTTGCCTGAACCAGGGAACGTAGGCAGTTTCTGTACTTTAGAGGGTAGTCTGAGAGATCATTTTCAGAGCTGAACTGCTAATAATAATCCACCAGATTAGTAAGTGTGAGAATTTTAGAAAGCATTGATTAGCTTGGGAGAATGGCTTCTGCAAATGATGGAATTCCCATGCGTGTCAAAAGTAACAAAGTGAGTTACAAAGTGATTGTGTGTTCTGTAATTTGCCTAATTTAGTTAAGATAATTAATCCTGGACTGCTTTGAGCTTACCAATTTGACAACAGATGTTTGACAGGAAAAGAAATGATGAATGCTCCAACTACTGGAAGAGCTTTAGAATGGAACCTGCCTCAGCTCCTGCAGAAACCTGAAACAGGAAGAGATCTTCATATTTGAGCAGTGGCTTCTTTGATAGCAAACATCAAGGTGTTTGTTATCAAACACTCATCTGAAATTTCAGTCTGAGACAGCCCAAAAAGTAACTGCTCCTCCTCTTTTAGAAGAGGAACGACCAAAGTAATGAACGTAGCAGGCAATGTCTCCTGGTTGTCCTCTTCACAGGTGGCTCACCTCTTAACTCCCTGGTGTCTGAAGCCTTTGTGCAGTTCTTTGTGGAGATTGTTGGACACTACTCGCTGCACATGAATGTCACAGAGAGAGGGGAGAGAGTGTTTCAGCGGGAGCCCTTCCGCAAGTCCCACTCCTCGCGCACCGTGCGCCACTTCCTGCACTTCTTCATGGAAACGCAGATGTTTGCAGGCTTCATACAGGACCGAGAGCTAAGCAAGAACGTGGCCAAAGGTGAGGCTTGATCGATCTTACTTTCTTCGTTTACAAACTTGCCTTCAAAGCATAAAACCGTGGCACAAGCCAACCTCATGAGCTTCAGCAAGACCAAGTGCAAGGTCCCGCAGGTGGGTCGAGGCAATCCAAAGCACCAATCCAGGCTGGGCAGTGCATGGCTGGAGAGTAGCCCTGAGGTGAGGGACTGGTAGACGAGAAGCTCAGTGTGAGCCAGTAGTGTGCACTTGCAGCCCAGAGAGCCAACCAGAGCCTAGGCTCCATCAGGAAAAGTGTGGCCAGTAGGACAAGGGAGGTGATTCTCCCCCTCTACTCTGCTCTAGTGAGACCCCACCTGGAGTACTGCATCCAGTTCTGGAGCCCCTGGGACAAGAGGGATGTAGACATGCTGGAGCGTGTCCAGAGGAGCCCTCTGAGCATCAAGGAGTTTTGTAAACTCCTTGTTAATGATACAAAGATGCCACATCCTACCAGATGAAATAGCTCATCTAGCTGAGTGATTCCTTGGATACTTTTTTTCCCTCCTCTTTAGGTCTTTTTGAGGTCCGTGCCTTGGAGTATTTGGAGAGTATTCCAGAGACAGAGCCAAGTGGAATGAACAAAATTCTTCGNAGCGCGCCCGGGCGGAGGGGCGGGGAGGGCGCAGGCGCAGAGCGGGGCGGATCATGGCGGGGCCGGGGTTGGTGGCTGGCGACGTGGTCGTGGACGCGCTGCCCTACTTCGACCAGGGCTATGAGGCACCGGGCGTCCGGGAAGCGGTGAGTGCGGGCCATGGCGGCGCGGTACGGCAAGCCGGGGCGGCGGGCGGCGCTCCTGCCTGACGCCCCATGTGCGCTAGGCCGCGGCGCTGGTGGAGGAGGAGACGCGGCGGTACCGGCCCACGAAGAACTACCTCAGTTATCTGCCGGCGCACGACTACAGCGCCTTCGAGGTGAGGCGGCCCGGCCGGCCCTCCCCTCCCTTCCCCCGGCCAGTCCTCTCCTCCCCTGGCCGGCCCCCGCAGCTGCCTCACTGCTACCTCCTCGTAGACGGAGATCATGCGGAACGAGTTCGAGCGGCTGGCGGCCAGGCAGCCCCTGGAGTTGCTTAGCATGAAGAGGTGAGCCAGGGCGGCCCCGGCAGCTGCCTGCCGCTCGGCACCCTCGGGGAGCGCCGCAGGTGCCCGGTGGTTGCAGCGCCCTTTCTTAAGGCGGGCTGGCGGCGTCTTCCAGGTACGAGCTGCCGGCCCCGTCCTCCGGCCAGAAGAACGATATTACGGCGTGGCAGGAGTGTGTGAACAACTCCATGGCGCAGCTGGAGCACCAGGCAGTCCGCATCGAGAACCTGGAGTTAATGTCGCAGCATGGTTGTAACGCGTGGAAGGTGTACAACGAGTAAGGCTTCCGTTTGCGTTGCTAGTTGAAGTCCTGACCTCAGGTCCTGTGTATTTCTCGCGTTCCCCCGTGTTAGTCCAGCGGGGATCTTTGGAACGCATCCTGGAACAACGGNGCCCTCTGAGCATCAAGGAGTTTTGTAAACTCCTTGTTAATGATACAAAGATGCCACATCCTACCAGATGAAATAGCTCATCTAGCTGAGTGATTCCTTGGATACTTTTTTTCCCTCCTCTTTAGGTCTTTTTGAGGTCCGTGCCTTGGAGTATTTGGAGAGTATTCCAGAGACAGAGCCAAGTGGAATGAACAAAATTCTTCGCAGCCTTGGTAAAGGGACACTCTTGCTGTTTGCTTATTTATTTAAAAATAAATTCAGGTGTTGAACAAAGAATTGCATGCAGAAGAGAGCAGGGCCTCTTCTTTGCTTTGGGTGCTTGTGCTCCTGTTGTTTACATTTGCCCCTTCAGGGGATGTCAAACACAGATTTCTAAGTCTTCAGTTTTATTCTATTTTTAAGCTTTTTTTGCATCTTTATCTGAAGTTTATGGGAACTGCCTAATCCTAGAGCTGTCAAAACTCGTTCCTAATGTTAGTCAGTGCTGACGGGGCTGAGGTCTGCCATCATGAATTCCTCAGCCAGGTGCCTCCTGCAGCGGCTTCAGCTCCTAATGCTGTTTTCTTTTCTCTGCAGGGAGCAAAATGCGGTTTCTGCAGAAGAAGTGACCGCGCGCAGCTGCGGGACAGCGGAGTGGAGCTGGACTCCTTCGTGTCTCCGCGGGGCACTGTGTGCTGCTGCTGCCGCTAATAACCGGCTGATGGCCCCAACTGCTCTGTGTCTCCGTTCCTCTCTGGGGCAGCGNCTCTCCTCCCCTGGCCGGCCCCCGCAGCTGCCTCACTGCTACCTCCTCGTAGACGGAGATCATGCGGAACGAGTTCGAGCGGCTGGCGGCCAGGCAGCCCCTGGAGTTGCTTAGCATGAAGAGGTGAGCCAGGGCGGCCCCGGCAGCTGCCTGCCGCTCGGCACCCTCGGGGAGCGCCGCAGGTGCCCGGTGGTTGCAGCGCCCTTTCTTAAGGCGGGCTGGCGGCGTCTTCCAGGTACGAGCTGCCGGCCCCGTCCTCCGGCCAGAAGAACGATATTACGGCGTGGCAGGAGTGTGTGAACAACTCCATGGCGCAGCTGGAGCACCAGGCAGTCCGCATCGAGAACCTGGAGTTAATGTCGCAGCATGGTTGTAACGCGTGGAAGGTGTACAACGAGTAAGGCTTCCGTTTGCGTTGCTAGTTGAAGTCCTGACCTCAGGTCCTGTGTATTTCTCGCGTTCCCCCGTGTTAGTCCAGCGGGGATCTTTGGAACGCATCCTGGAACAACGGAGCCCCTTTAAGAGAGCTGTGTGTGGAAGAGGGTAAAGAGAAGGAGCTGCCTCTGTGGCCAAGAAGTAGTCTGTGTTTCAGTATGTCCCAGTCTTGAATTCTGGACATTATTGTTTTGGTAATGGTGATGATGGACTTGAATGGAGGATAATTGAAGGGATTAATCGCAGCCTAGGAAGTGATAATTCAGTAGTGGAAATCATAGAGTGGTTTAGGTTGGAAGGGACCTCAAAGATCATCTTAGTTCCAACCTCTAGCAGGGAGGGACACCTCCCACTAGAACAGGTCGCTCAAGGCCTCATCTAACCTAGCTTTGAACACCTCCAGGGAGGGAGCATCCACAGCCCTAGGCAACTTGTGCCAGTGTCTCACCACCCTCACTGTGAAGAACTTCTTCCTAACATCCAGTTTCAATCTCCCCTCTGCCACTTTAAACCTGTTACTCCTCCTTCTGTCATTACAGGACCTTGTCAATAGTCTCTCCCCAGCCCTCCTTGTAGCCTGCTTCAGATACTGCAAGGCCACTTCAAGGTCTTGAAGCCTTTGCTTCTCCAGGCTGAAGAACCCCAACTCTGATAGCCTGTCCTCATAGCAGAGCTGCTCCATCCCTCTGAGCATCTTTGTGGCCTCTGGACTCACTCCAGCAGTTTGATGTCCTTGTGTTGGGAGTGGTTTACTACTGGCCCTGCTCAGCCTGGAGCTGTTATGAATAAAGCTATTGTAAAAACCAAAAAAAGTTGTAGACAGAGTGGCTGCAGGAAGCAGCAGAGCATAGAGCACTGATGTCCCCTTTCAAGAGGGTTAGATTAGCCTCATATAAAGGTGTAGACAAAAGGAATGTGAAACATAGCTTTGAGAGAAGGCAAAGGATTGCTTAGGTTAGGAGAAGGGAGGCAGGCAGAGGCTCACACTGATCAGGAAATGAAATGAACTGTGTTCTGACAATGGTATATGAAAGAATAAATACTGGTTTCAGGTAATTACAGAATTAAAATTAGAAGGTGGGCTGTGATGCAGGGAGGTGTTACAATGACATTCTGGTCATGATTCTCATTCCCCTCAGAAGGAATGAGGCCAGGCTGCACTGAGTTGTTGATCTTTGCCTCAAAGTGACTGTGTCTGTAACTTTGAAGAGTTACATTGCAGGTTAAATGGGGCTGGTCTAGCCACTGCAGGTTTTCCTAATGCTTTGCTTTCATTTTGCTATTAGGCATCTGGTTCACATGATAGAACAGGCCCAGAAAGAGCTTCAGAAGTTGAGGTGAGTCCATTTTTTACTTATTTTCCTATTGAAATTGGAAGGACAATGCACACTTTTTTCCCTCCTCCCCCAAAAATGAAGAAATCTGACCCTGCCCTCCCCAAGTGGTTGCATTCAAGATGCCAGTTCCACTCCAACTCCCTGTTTGTTTTGTTTTGTCTAAACCTTTGTTTTGAACAGAGTGACTTGTGGTGGAACTACAGAACTGATTTCCTGTGTTCTGCATTTGTCCAGCTGGAATGTTTGAAGTTTTGCCTTGTAGTGGAAGGGGTGATTGATTTATTTTATTGATCTGTGTGCAGCACCGTGGTGAGACTTGTCCATCTATGTGTTGTAGCTATGGTCCTGGCTACACAAGTGTTTCCTGGTAGTACTTCTAAGCATTAGTTGTATTTCAAGTTGTACTAGCAGCAGATACTGCATATTCTAAAGAAAGGAGGCAAAAGTTGCATCTTTTCTCTCCAGGAAAAACATCCAAGACCTCAACTGGCAACGAAAGAACATGCAGCTGACAGCTGGGGCTAAGCTACGAGAAATGGAATCTACGTGAGTATCTGCAATTCCCTCATTAAATTTTCCATGAGTCTCTCTTGTGCTTGAAATTCTTTGTGCAGGTCATTGGTGATCCTTCAGTGCTGCTGCAGGATGTTGCCTTGGAAATGGTTGCTTCACAGAAAACGTTTTCAAGCATCTGTAATTCAGGTCTTCATGATAGTTAAGGTGGCTGAGGGACAGATGAAAGGAGGACACATTAGTTGCTTGAAATTGCTTGTTTACATTGTATCTTAAAGTCTTCTGTTGTATCTGAAACTCTTCTTTGAAAGTTAGTGGATTTGAGTCCCGTACATGAAGGGTTAACGGGGTTAAAAGCTACTCTTTAGCCCTTTGGTTGCTCAAATTACTGTTGATATCAACTGAGGTTTGTCACATACTGAGAAACTGTTTTATCTGATGTCTTTGTGCTTTCAGAGCAGTGGTGATTGTTGATTTTTAAAACAGAGGATGGTTAAGTAAAGCTTTAAAGCTTTATTTCTTTTGCCTTTCAGATGGGTCTCTCTTGTCAGCAAAAATTATGAGATTGAACGAACTATTGTGCAGCTGGAAAATGAAATTTCACAAATCAAGCAGCAGCATGGGGAAGCAAACAAGGAGAATATCCAGCAAGACTTCCAGTGACTGAATCCTGTCTCCCTGCAGCATGCAAAAAAAAGGTGAAACAAAGATTTGGTGGTGCTCAGTGTTTGTAGACACTTCTAGCTGTGGTTGTGTACAATAACAAAAGGTATTTTCATAGTTTCTTTTCCTTGTTTCAGATGTGGTTCAAGGTGGTTCAAATGTGTAAGGGCACAGCTGAATGTACCATGAGCTGTTTCAATTAAGTCCCTAAAATAGGAACTCCTAGAAAATGTTTTGTGGTTTTGCATCTGTCCTTTGCCTTTAATAAAGGTTGTTTTGGTATCTGTGGGCCTTTTGCTGCACATCCAGAGCAGACCATGCTGCAGGGTGACCCCATCCCCCAGCCGTGCTGTATGAGGCTGGGTCTGGAGAAGAAGTGGCAGCGTCCCAAACTGGCCCTGTCTGGATATGCTGACTGGTCCTGCCAAAGCAGACCCTTGCTGGTGTGCCAAGCACTCAGCCCTTCTGAAGGGGTTTGTACCCTACACTGCAGGGCTATGACAGCAGCCACCCTCTTCCCCTCTGCTGCCACCTTCTAGTCAACCACGCAAGAGTGGCATTGTAGGTCTCACAGTGTCCCGTTGCATCAGCGTCCTCGCGGCTTGTCTGCCCAGCTAGACGCTCCTGCTGTCAACTTCTGCATTGCCGCCGGCTGTTAAAACTCGTATTGCTCCGTTAGTTACTGCTGTGAGGCCGAAGGGCTCCGAGGTTCTCCCGGTGACGACAAAACCGTGACACCGTTCTTGGCTCCTGTCTGCACCAAGCACACAACCGATACGGCTCCGAGCGGGCCGTGACACCCTCCAGCGCGGCACAGCGCTCCCGGTCTCGGTTCCTGGAAGCGCAGAGCTTCCGCCCGCTTCCGTGTTCCGGCCACCTGCTGACGGTTCCGTGGTCGGGGACTCCGCCCCTTTCTGGTGATTGGTGGGAAAGCTCCCGACGCCAGCCAACGGCGATTCACTCCAGCGGGTACGTCACGTCCTGTCTTTCCGGACGCGCCCTTACAGACGGAGCACGCGCCCCGCGCGCGGCCTGCCGGGCCTCACCGACCGCGCCTGCGCGAGCCCGGGGCCCGCCTCCCTGCTGGGCGCGCGCACGGCGCGTGGTGACGGCGAGCGTGCGCGGAGCGGGGAGTCGGGTTCAAAGGAGGAAACATGGCGGAAAACAAAGGAGGCGGCGGCGGCGGGGAGGGGGCTGCTGAGACCGGACCGGCCGCCGGTAGCGGCCTAGAGCCTACGGCGGCGTCCCCCGTCGCCGCCGCGCCGCCAGAGGAGCGGGAGAGCCCGGGCGCAGCGCCGGCAGCGGTGGAGCGCGGTCTCGGGGAGGCCGAGGCCGAGGCAGCGGCGGGGCCCGGTGTCGTTCCAGGGCCGGGCCCCAGCCCGGTGCCTCCGCTGACACCGGCGGCTCCGGGGCCTTTTTCGCTACTGGACACCTGCGCTGTTTGCGCGCAGAGCCTACAGAGCCGGCGCGAAGCCGAGCCCAAGCTTCTCCCCTGCCTCCACTCCTTCTGCCGTCGCTGCCTGCCAGAGCCCGAGCGGCAGCTCAGCGTGCCCGTGCCCGGCGGCGCCAACGGCGACATCCAGCAAGGTGAGCGGGGGGCGGGCAGGGAGCCTTCTGCCGAGGGTTTCTCATCCTCGTTGGCGCGGTTCTCCTTTCTGGCGTGGTTCTCCTTTCTGGTGAGGTTCTTCTTTCTGGTATCGAGCGAGCCTTCGACTGCAACTTCCCCGGGCTTGAGCCCGTAGTTCTTCCGGCCTCGGTCGGTGGCTGTACCCGGAGCGGTTGCGTACGTGACCGCCGGTGCCCTAATCCTCCGGGGTTTGTCTTGCCAGGCCCATCAGCAGCTCCCTTCGTGTTTCCAAAGGACGACCGAAACTTGGAAGTAGTTGGGGTTACAGCGTGGATTGCGCGGTGCGTTTTGTTTTCGCTACCGGGGATGCCGCGGCAGAGGCGTGGCTGTCAGGTGTCCAGCTGATCGCTTCGGCAGCGCTCCGAAACAAACCTGTCACAGAGCAATCCGGCGGTTAACAGCATCGCCCACTCGGTTGGAAGCGGTGCGAACAGTGCAGCTGCTCTCTGAGTCGTGTGTCCTGCAGACTGCGTTAAAACGCTGCGGTGCGGTTTGTCGCTTGTCTGGCTCTGGCTGTGCCTGTGCTCTCCACACACACGGCTTCGGAGCCCTGGAACAACCGCAGGCTGCTCCTTCCAGGTGTTCTTACAGGAATCGCAGCTTGGATTTTATTTTTGATTTGATATATTCAGGGAAGGAATTGAAAAGCTTCTGGAGCTTTTAATGGAGTGACTCAAAGGCTGTGGTCTACAGACCAAACTAGGGCCCTGGTAAGTGGTTTTGCAGGTCTTACCTGGGGCCTGTGTTCGCAGAGACCTTGTTTGGTGACATCTTACTGGTTTTAGCAAGCTCTTGAGCCTTTTGTGTGTTAAATAGTAAAGGAATTAACCTGGTTTCCTAGTGGTTCTTTCATCCAGACTCTTCAGAAGCAGTTCATCTAGGATGTGATCTTAGAAGGTCTGTCAGTTTGAAAAAGAGTGTTAGAAGTAGCTCATGAATGCACTGGATAAAACAGTCTGTTGATCTCGTTGTTCTTCCTGTTAAACTCTAGGTCTTACACTTGTTACATGTGCTAGTGAAAGGTGCAGAACGTGGAGAGCTGTTTGGCTGGTGATCAGCAGGATTATCTGCATCCCACTCTGTCTTTTAGGACACAGGTGGGGGAACACTACAAAATGTAACTGCTCAAGTATGTATAAGCAGGAGCATCACTTTTGGTTATATGCGTTTGAAGAATGCTTAATTGTGTGCTTTGGTGAACGAGGAAGTCATCTTTGGGTTGTTGCATCGAAAATGACATAAGCAAGATGTGCTTTTAGGCTCCAGGAGAGGATAGTGGCAGAGGTGTGTGTAACCCATTGGTAGCAGTGTGTAAGTTTGAGTGAGCAAATGTGTGAGCCCAGCAGGTCAGTTGAGGAGACATTGCCCAGCCAGAAGCATGATGGTTTGTGAGTCGCAGCTCTCTCTGCACACAGAAACCAGAATCAGTTGGATGGGCTACGAAGTGCTTGGCAGTAAATTGAGGGCAAAATGAGCATTCTCAACGTACAGAGAGTTATGTTGCTTAGTTGTGCAGGTTCCTTCCCTGTTGTCATGAAGCATTGCTTCCACTTCTGCTGCTTCTCTGGTCTCCTTGAACATGAGCAGGTGTTTCTTCATGAAGGAAGAATTAGTGGGAAGTTGTAGCCATAACTGTACTTAAAGCAAGTTGCACTAAGAACTGCTGCATTATGTGCTGTACCATTTTATGTGCACTTAATTTTGCCTGGTATTCTTCAGTGTTTCTGCACCTAGGTAAGAGAATTACCAGTGCTATGGTGGGGGGGCAGGAAGAAGAGGAAAAATTTTGGTATTTTTCTGGTTACTTTCTCAATTAGCTTCAGATTTTGCTCTGTAACAGTTGTCAATAATTAAAATAGTAAATATGTTTATTGGGTGGTAACTAGGAACAGCTTAGCAGGATTTGAGTGTTAGGACAGTGCCTGCAGAGTGAATGACAGTACTGTGCCTTTCCTGCTGAGAGCCTGCTGTTGCTCTCAGGGAAAACAGTAAGGGTGTTTGAAGGCAGGAGTTTGTGGTCTATATCAGCATCTCTTCTTCTTCCCTGCTGCCACTCCCTTGGGAGACACTGCTGGTAAAGACAGGAGAAAGATCTCAGTTCCTAAAAGCCTGGCAAACACTGACTAAAGTTCAAAACAATTATCTACAGTCATGGCTTGCTGTCTTGTGCTGGTGTGAGAATTGCTCTTGCTGTTTATGTTCGTGTTGGGGGAAGAATTAGAAAGTTTTTGCTTTTATGTAGTTAAAATGTGCATTTTTGTGTCATTTAACATAAAAGGTAGCATCTCACACTCAGTTCAATGACTTAAGTCGTTGGAATGTGCATTTTGTTTGCTGGAGAGGTGGTTTCTTACTGCCTGATGTTTCAGCTGTCTGTCTGGGCTCTTCTTTTCAGCCTGAATCAGTTACAGGAATTGATGTATTTGTATTACAGCATTCTGAAAAAGTGTGGGGGATTTCCAACTTGGAGATTTCTAAGGATTACAGATATGAAAAGAAAAGCAACTTTATGCACTCACTGTTGCTTCTGTTCCTGGGAAGACAGGTTGTTTGGAGGTTTCAGTGCCTCACTGGGAGATTTACAATCTCTCCTAAGAAGATTATCTCAATAGAGCAAACGTGTGGCTCTCCCAGCTCCTTGAGAATCTCACAATCTTCATTAGGCTGAAAAACTAAAAACCAGCTGCAAGATGCTTTCAGAAAGCCTTAAGAGAAGCATCCACAATGGGTTAATGTGCATCAAATCTATGTATAATTTACTGCTGAATGCTTTAAGATAAATTGTATCGTAAATGATTTTGATAAGCTGAATTCAACTTCTGTACCCAGTGTTTGTGTATTTAGAAACCATATTTTAATCACACTTTAAATTACTCAGTAACTATTTTTAGTTTGCTTTGGAAGGGGGAGATAAAGCTTAGATGTTAATGGGGCTATGATGTGCCACTTAAACTGAGTTGGGTGGTAGTTACTGTGTTTTCAGTCTAGAATGTCACATCAGCTGCTTAAGCTCTGTAAAGGCAGGTTGGCTGCCTTCAGGCAGTTAGTACAGGTCACCTGGACTCCCGTGGTTCTTTAGGCTTCCCCTGTGTCCAAGTGTGAGGGTCACTGAATGCCTGCTGGAGCCCAGCAAAGGCCAGGTCCTGAAAAAAATGTTCAGTCCACACTCAGTAAAAATCTTGTTCTGAAACTTAAATTTCAGTCTAAATTAATGGTGTATTTTAAAATAATCTCCTTGTCTGAGGGGACTTGAGATGTGTTGTTTTTATAAGCATTGGTGTCTATGACTGCTATAAATTTGTTTTCCATATTAAATATGTGTGAGCAGTTCAGTGCATGCCAGTTGTGATGAAAGCAAGGATTTTATTTTGTCAAAAAAAAAAAAAAAGGAAAACTGACTTAGGAGTGGACTTTGAAAGCAAATTTTTAGTTTTTTGTTTAGTAAAAACATGTTTCTATCCTGATACATTTCAGTCTGTGTCGCTCACTGAAGCTGTGAAGGTTTATTTCAGGGTCTGATGGCTGAAACTGGAGATTTTTGGTGTGTGACTGTGGCTATGCAGAAGCATTTGTGTGGCTATGCAGAAGCTTGTTTGGACTCTCTTACTTCTGAGGGAAGTAAATATCAGGCACATGCAGTAACTGCTGTTGGTATTCTCAACCAATAAATGCAACCTGGCAGAGATTTGTTCCTTGGAGGGCTGCAAACATGCCAAGATGGAGCTTAGAGTGGAAGTTTGAGTTACTAGAGTGCAGGAGTGCTTGCAAAGATCTCCTGAGCTGGGAGGCTTTGTCAGCATCATAACAATATAAACACCTGAAGGGGTTTTGCATTTTCTTAGATTCACTTAGCACTTTTGTGTTGGGAATGAGCCTGACACATTTGAACGCCAAACAAATGCCTGTGGTTAAAAAACAGATGTCCAAACCGATGCTGTTCCCTCGACAGGAATTAGGATTGTCAGTGAATGATATGGTAGAGTTTGGGGCTAGTGCTGTCTCATATGTACTGCCTCGTGTGAGGCTGCGATCTCATATTTACATATCAACAGAAAACCTAAGCCATTTCTCTGAAATGAGTGTTCTTGAAGGAGCACAGCACGGCAGAAGTTGTCAGGGGCTTGTGCATGTGTCCAGCTCTACCTCTGGCTTTAAGCAGATCTGGTTAGAGGAGGTTCTTGAGGACCTTACCCAGTCGTGATGGCAGCTTCACAGCTTCTCTGAGCCTCTGCTGCAGTGTTGGACCCTCCTCGTTGTAAATGTGTGAAGCATTGCGTGGAAGCCCTGTGCTGATGCTTGTCCTTTTGGGGAGCACCTCTGGGCAGAGCCTGGTGCTGCCCTGTGCTGCTGACAGGTTCCTCAGCACAGGCTGAGTGATGTGGCCTGTTCTTACATGCTGTGTGTCCCAGCCCTCTTCCTCCTGGGTTGCTACCACTGGGTTTGCCCCAGCTTGTCAGTCTGTCGTGTACTGGGGAGTCCCAGTCTGGGCCTAGTATTCAGGTGTGGTCTCCCAGAGTGCTGAGCAGGGCAAGGATCCCTGTCCTGGACCTGCTGGCAGGACCTGCTAGTGCAGCCTGTGCTGCTGAGGGTGTGTGTCACCGAGGAATAGGTTGTGATTTAACAGCAATTCAAAAGCTATTCATAGCGTGAGGTAAATCAAAAGGTTGAGTTTTAGCAGCACTTAATGATTAACTGGCTTAAAGACTAACAAGTAATTCAGTAAAATATGTTGTAACCAAGCAGGGAGTTAATTACAGGTTTGAGAATGACAGGATTCATTCTGACTTTGTAGTAAGGGACTCCTAAATAAAATAGTAGTGTGTGTATGAACACAAAACATGAGCACAGGTGGTGGGCAGGCAGAAATGATTGGATTCAGTGGAGTATCCATAGACACCCACCCCGTGAAGGTTGCTGTGCACAATCACAGCCCTTGGTTTTGCTGCCAGGGGCTGTCTTGCAGCTAGAGCTGCAGTGACTTTACTTTTCCATTGTTGCTTTTGTTCTCTGTAAGGTTTAAGAAAGGTTTGGTTCACTGGGTGGTTTAAGAAGTGTTTGGTTCATTTTAAGGTTGACTGAAGAAGTCAACAAGTGGATGTGTGGCTCCTGTGCTGCAGAAGCTTCTTACCAAGTCAGCAGTTCTGCTCAGCTAGTGTGAACTTGGTTTGTAGTGAGTAGGTTTCCATGGGTAGTTGTAGCTGTGCTTCCTTTTGCTTCTTCCCCACTCTCCCTTTCTCCAACACCAGGGTTACAGCACTGGAAGCTCCCAGCCAGCTTCTCTCTGGTGTTTGTAAACAAAGTGTAGAAAACTAAATGGAGAGGGTTGGTAGTAGGTGGGCTTGGGAAATGGGTTAACTCTTGCTGCCTCAGGAATCCTTGCTCTGCTACAAGTGGTCTCTGAAACATCCAGGGGAATTCCAGAAGGGAATTGCTAAAGGCATTGATAGAGAATATGGAATAAGATTCAGAAAATTCTGTTGTTTGTTCTTTCTTGTGCAAAAGTAGAGCTATGAATTGAAAACATTGTCTTGCTGGGCAGTGTGTCTTGCCCAGCAGAGGTGTGCTGGGGCAGATCAGTGATTTCAGCTTGGCAAAGGCTTTCTCTGCAGATGATTTCTCTGGTTTCATCTGCAAGATTGGAGGTTAAGAGACCGAGGCCTTTCCTCTTCTGTACCTCTCAAGCATTTCTAAAATTCAGAAGAGCATTTTAGTGTTGTCAGGCTCAAGATGTCAGACTGGAGAAATGAATTCTAGGTAGATTTTAATAATTTTCTTATTGAAACTGGTTCAAGGTGCTGCAGTTTTGTAGTCACATTAACCTGCTGGAAAAAAATGCCTGTTTTGAAATGCATGCAAACAACCATCAGAGAAATGCTGCTGCCCTGGGGAAGTTTTAAATATATACAAGATCTGCTCATAATTCAGAGTCACAATTAAGAAAAATGTTTTTATTGCAGCTTTAGCTGTTAGTTGGCAATGGTAGGTTAAAAGCATCTCGAAATGTTCCATTGTGATTTGCTGCTGGATTATGTTGCAGTTTTTTTTTTTTTAAGCAGTTTTTCTGTTTCCATAAAAACAAAATCACATTTTCTGCAGGATTTAGTTGGGTTTTGTGCTTTCTGACATCTTTTGTCTGTGGTCTAGTTTGGTGTGCTTTATCTAAATCATAAGCAGTTAAAAGGATTAGGTAGATGCTGCTCTCATTAGTGTTCTTAATAAAGTCTTTGACAAGTAAGAACATCTAATATGCAGCACAAGGAAGTTGTGACTTGTAGCAGTTTGACAACATCTTGCCTTGTAGGATTTGTGCTTCTTGCCCCTCTCTGCTCAGGAAAAACCCTTCACCTGCTGTCAGCTCCTGATTTCTGGAGTTAACCTTCCCTGCAGAACTCACAGAGCCTCAGGTAGTTGCTGTTGCTGCATCTTCCTCATAGGGGTGGGTTAGAAAACATCCTCTGGTGTGTCTGGGAGAATGCTGGGGCAGTGCTTGGACATGTTCATGAACATCACACTCAACTGTCCACAGATGTCTTGAGTTTAACAGACAGAAAATGAGGGGGAGAGATGGAAAGGATGATATTTGCTTGGGGAGAACAAATGACTTGGCTAAAAATACATATTTTTTTGGTGAAGAAATCAGTAAGGGAAACTGGGTATGATGGAATTATTCACAACTCTGTTCTAGGTAAGGAACCTTTTCTGAAGGGGTGTATGTGGTTTGTGGGTGTCTTTTTTTCCTTGTGCTTTGTTGTTGAGGTGACTCTTCTGGGGGAGATCTCTTCTACAGCTGTTATACAGCTGGGTTTTAAGGGTAAGGTCAGTGGTGGAATCTGTTCATTTACCCAAGCGAAATGAGCAGCCTGAGGATTTTCTGTTGTCATCTTTTGTCCGTGGACATGTTGATTTGTCACATTCTTTTTGTTAACACTGTGGAACTCTGTTGTGATTTGCAGTTGGTGTGATCAGGTGCCCGATCTGCCGCCAGGAATGCAGACAGATAGATCTGGTGGATAACTACTTTGTGAAGGACACCTCCGAAGCGCCCAGCAGCTCCGATGAGAAGTCAGAACAGGTATGGCACTTCCCTGCCTGCCTCAGGTGGGGAGTTTGTTTCTGTCCACCTTGATGCTTTCCAGGAAAATGCTGCTCACTGCCTGAATCCCTCTGCAGGTGTGTACCAGCTGTGAAGATAATGCCAGTGCCGTAGGATTTTGTGTGGAGTGTGGGGAATGGTTGTGCAAGACTTGCATAGAAGCTCATCAGCGAGTAAAATTTACTAAAGATCATATGATCAGAAAAAAAGAGGATGTGTCTTCAGGTGAGTGTTTGGATGGCACTTAGTCCTGCCTGTAGTAAAAACCTTTTCTCGTTGGCACAGGTGAAAAGAGAGAGGGAGGGCTGCTTTGGTAGGGGAGGAGAGAGGGAGGGCTGCTTTGGTAGGGGAGGAGAGAGGGAGGGCTGCTTTGGTAACAAGCATCTGTTCCTCAGAGATCTGGGAAAAGTTTAGTAGAAGGCTGCCAAGTGCCAAGAAGTGCAAAACTGGCAGTTCTAAAACTAGAAGGAAAAACCCAAATTTTAAACTACAATGGGTTATTTGCTAATACTTTGTACAGTTTAATTTCCAGTGCAAAAAATAATTACAGAAGAACCCAAGACTGCAGACTTGGGAAAGGATTTAAATCCATGCTTAATAATCTTTTTATTTGGTAGAATAATTAAGTGGAGGAGTTGAAATCTAGAGAGCACTGATATTTTGTAATCTTAGCTGTTGACCAAGGAAGCTGAATTATACATTTTGTTGTAGATGGTTGTAAGGAGCTGTTGTTCTCCCAGTAGAGAAGTGTATACAGATAAACTTACAGTCATACTTAGAATAATGCTACTGTGGTGTTGAAATCACCAAGGAAATGTGAAATTTGAATTTATTTGGGGTTCAATATCTTTTTCAGTTAGCAAAATGTAATGTGTGGAGCATGTGTGCAGCTTGTTTAGGCAGGCAGCTCTTAGTCAAATGACAGTCTAAGGATTAACTTCTATGTTTTGTTTGAAGTAATGTGAAAAACATTCTCAAAACAGTAAAAGGAGTTTAGCTTGTAAGATTTTATCTGTAAATGGGATAAAAGTTCTGATGAAAAGATCTCTAGGTTCTACAGTCTGGATGTAGATTAAGACCAATCATGTTGCAGAGGAGGCATCTTGACATTTAAAATAAGGTCTTGAGGATTGCTTCCCTGTGCCACCTCAAAGGAGTAACATTGCTTTGCTTTTTGCCAGCTCTGGTCACGATCGTATTAATAATGAAGGAGGTTGCTCTTGAGCTTAGTTCTTTTAGACAGCAGATCTAATTTCACTTGCTCTATCAGGTAAACTGTTTTTTGGAGAGATTTCTCTGTGTGTCTTAATGGATGCTGTTTAAGAAGGAATATTACCTATTTAAGTGTGTTAATCCTAGTAGTCATGAAACCCTTAAGGTGAAATCAAATTACAGGGCCCTAGAAAGAACGATAGAAGTTTTTCATTAAGGGTGCTGTATTGTAACTGGCAAGGTGATACTAGAGCTCCATTTCCCCTTCAGTAACTCGAGTGGGGAGGTGCTGAAAAATGGCTGTTGCAATAAAGTGAAGTTTCTGTCAGACATTCAGGTGATTCTGAAGGTGGAAGCTTATGTGTAGTCAGTATGGGAGCAAGTGGCAAGGATATTGCCTGCCTTTGACCTGTGTACAGCAATCCTTAGGAACTCTTGGTTGTGGGCAATGACTATTCATTATTCTCACAGAAGCTTGTTCCCTTTCTTGTTAGTCTAAGGTGTGCCCTGGACACTTGAAATGTCTTATCAGTGAGTGTCAGCTGTAGACTCATGAGCTCTCTATCTGTACAATAACTTGCATGATATAACAAGCTTCAGAAACATTGGAGACTGAGGATGACATTCATGTTTTAAACCTTACCTGCTGTATCTTCCAAAGGCTGCTTTTCCTCTGTGCTAAGCTCAAAGTATCTTTAGAGGACTGTGCAGGACTTCTTAGTAAACAGAAATGATCTTTGACGTTATCTGCTACTTCTTTAAGTGGAAAAGTTAAGCAGTTTAGCTGGGGTTTAAGTACAGACAGTGTTTGTTTTACCTTTACCACTTCATTTACATAGGATTTAATGAGGTTTGTAAGGGTTTTGAAGTGATGCTTTAGAAGACCTCTGAATGCTTGACAGTCAGGAGGTTTGATCCATCCTTCAGTGTGTCAGAGGTGAAATTGAAATCTTCAAACAGGTGTGCACCATCCTGGTGCCTGTGTACACATTGTACATTCTTACAAGTGCCAGTGTCTCTTGAGTGTTTGTGAGCAGAGAGAATTCCTTCTTCCCTCTGAATCCAGGGAAGCAGAAGCAGCTGTAAACCACTGACATGGTATATATTTGAGTGGGAATTTATTCACAGTAACTTTAAGATGAGACCAGGTCTGCAGCTGTCTTTGTCCAACTTCTCGGTTGTTGCTTAGCTCAGAAGTTAGTTGCTTTGCTCTTCAGATTGTCTAAATTTTATTTTAAAATGCAACAAATGGTTTATTTTTGAAAACAGAGGCCGTGGGAGCATCTGGTCAACGTCCTGTTTTCTGTCCTGTCCACAAACAAGAGCAGTTAAAACTTTTCTGTGAAACATGTGACAGGCTGACATGCAGAGACTGTCAGTTGCTGGAACACAAAGAACACAGGTACAAATATTCCCATCTCTTGATTGCTGTGGTGCACTTGCTGAGAGGGTGAAACAGCATCGATTTAAACCACTTGTGTCGTTAAATACCCTTGCCTTTACCCTTTGTTGGACTCAAGTGATCGTTTGCAAAGGAGAACCTGCATGGAGTGCTGAAAACCTTGAGCCATCAGTTGGTTGAGCTTTGTCAAGGATCTTAAGAGCATGATCTGAGGGGATTTGGTGTGGTTGAGGTGCTGACTGTCCTGCTGTGTGCCGATGCTGTCACTGGTACAGTAGTTCTCTGTACTGGTACAGTGCTTCAGCACTGGGAGAGAGATTGCTACAACTCTGAAGGCTTAGTACTGCAAAGAAGCAAAAGTGATTTAGTGAGGAGGTAACTTTCCAAAAGGATGTCTTTTATGATGCAGCAGCCTTTCAATTTAGGGTAATTTTTGTAAAGGAATGTGCAAGTACAGAGGGGAAAATTAGTTGGTTTTAGTTGGTTAAAGGTTGCCCCATTGCAAGCAAAAAGAAATGATGAGCTTTGTCTCCTGAGCTTGCTTTTCTCTTGACTGCTAGAAAAGTTTGGAAACTTCTTTTTGAGATGCATGAAAACTTCCTGCTCTTTAGCAACTTTGTCATACAGTTGTTTGAAAAAGTATTTTGCAGCATTATAACAGAGAAGCTGGGGATAAATTTATTTATCAGCCACTACAGCACTGCTTTTTGTAGTTAGTCTACAGGTGACACTTGTCTGTAAAGGTATGTGGCAGTATGTTGCAAGATGGAATTCAGGTTTTTTTCACCCAGAGCAGTGGCTACTCTCACAGACAGCTCCAGCTGCCCCATGGGCAACTTCTACTTTTGCAATTAGTACTATTAAAATATTGACTACCTCGAATATTCTTGCTCTGTTCATCCACAGCCTTGATCATAACTAGCCTGAAGGGCACTTGTCCAGAAGTGTGCTCTCCTAGGATGTGCCACTAACCTTTTCTAGTTGATTTTGCACCTGCTTTGCGCACGATGCTGCTTAACAGATGTGTCTTGTTCTACTTACCTGTCCTCTGCTACTAAGAGAATACTTTGCTGTTTACAGGCTTCATTGCAGAGTGTTCTTTAAAAACTGTTGTCTGCAAGTGACAGTTAGGGAGGATTCATAGGATCATAGAATGGCTTAGGTTGCAAAGGACCTTAGAGATCATCTACTTTGACCTCCCTGCAGTGGGCATGGACACACCTCAGCTAGACTCAGCTGCTCAAGGTCTCATCCACCCTGGCCTTGAACATCTCTAGGGAGAGGTCATCCACACCCTCCCTGAGCAGCCTGTTCCAGAGACTCACCACCCTGGTACTGAAGAACTTCTTCCTCAACTCCAGTCTAACCCTGCTGTCCCTCAGCTTCAAACCATTCTCCCTTGGCCTGTCTCTAGACACCTTTATGAAAATCCAACCTTCCTGTGGGATGCCTTCAGGCATGGGAAGGCAGCTCTAAGGTTCCCTCAGAGTCTTCTCAAGGCTGAACAGCATGAACTTTAGTTGCTGCAAAGACAAGAAGTGGCAATGACTGATAGGAATTATGGGTTTGGAGAAGATCTATTAATGTTGGTGCAGTTGAGCAGATGAAAACTCTTGGAGTTACTTCATTGCCCTTGGCATATTGCTGCTGTTGCAGTGTTAATTCCTCTTGTGGCAATTCCTCTTGTGGAAAATGGAACTAATTCCATTATTTTCCTTCATTATAGCTACTTGCACTCTTTTCACACCATACTTTGGTACAGTAGCTGCTTGGTGGAAGGATTTGGAAGGGAATGAGATATTCTCAATTGGAAGTACCAAATTCTCTTATTAAGGATATTTTATTTCAGATTAGGCTTAATTCAGTCAAATATGAGCAGTGTAATCTCAACTGTAAAGCTGTTTTTCTGGGATAAGTTTTTTTAATACTATTGAATGTGTGTTTAAGCTCTTAGTGCATTTTCCTCATCTTACCTTAAACTGATTTGTCCAACTGAGGTTTCTGGCATCTCCTTTCTGTGGTGTTCCATAATTTGCTATCATGTGGAATGATTTAGTGCATTGTCCCCCTCTATAGCTAGAATTATTAAGTGCTCCAGAGAGCTTCAGTCTTCTGGATACTTAGGATTTGATCAGCACTGAAGTGGTTTGCACACTGACTGGCATCTGTGTAGTTTGATTTTTCTGAGTGTTGTCTTTTTTTCCCAAGTTTGATAGCTTTAAGTTTAAATTTACATCTGAACCCTTAGTTTCAACATGATGCTCCTTGGTAATTGATATCTTCTTTTGCATGTTGAAAAGGTATCAGTTTCTGGAAGAAGCTTTTCAGAACCAGAAGGGTGCCATTGAGAACCTATTGGCCAAGCTTCTTGAGAAGAAGAACTATGTAAATTTTGCAGCTGCTCAAGTTCAGAATAGGTAAGTAGCCCCAAATGGTTAATTGTTTCTTTTACCTTCACCTTTACCTGTTCTTTTAATGAACCATGATAAAACCTCACATTTTAGTTGACTCTCCCTTTAGTTGTATTGGACTGAATTATCATAGAGCCATAGAATGGCTTAGGTTGGAAGGGACCTAGAGATCATCCACTCCAGCCTCCTTGCCATGGGCAAAAATGCCTCTCAGCTAGACTGCTGGCTTTTCACTTACTCATGCTGTGGTGTGCTGGAGGTCAGGGAATTCCACTGTGATTCTTGGTAGTTTTGTGAGCCTTCTGCAGCTTCAAAGTCCTTTGCAAAATGACAGATTATCTGGAGATGGAAAGTACAAGGGTAGAAGGAAGTGTGCCAAAGATGTGAGGAGAAGTTCTGGTGCAAATTGTTAACCCTTAGTGGTACCATGTACGTGACAGAGGCAAATGGAGATTTTTATCACAGAATGTTAGGAATGGGAAGGGGCCTCCAGAGATCAAATCCAACCCACCTGCCAAAGCAGGATCACCCAGGGCAGGTCACACAGGAACACATCTTGGGTGGGTCTTGAACGTCTTCAGAGAAGGAAACTCCACAGCCTCTCTGGGCAGCCTGCTCCTGTGCTCCATCGCCATAAAGAAATGCTTCCTTGTGTTGAGGTGTAACCTCCTGTGTTCTAGCTTGTACCCATTGTTCCTTGTCCTGTCACTGGGCACCACCAAAAAGAAATTGCTCCTGCACTCTTCAAGCATGGGAAGATGCCCGTGGTGTTTATTGTCGGTGTGAAGTGACTGCCTAACAAAACATTTCTCTTTCTAGAATAAAGGAAGTGAATGAAACTAACAAGCGAGTAGAACAGGAAATCAAAGTGGCTATATTCACCCTCATCAATGAAATCAATAAAAAAGGAAAATCTCTCTTACAGCACCTTGAGGTACAGTTCAGATTGAAAATGTGTTGTTCACTGTTTGCAGTGCCCTACTGAGAACTCAGATTCCATGTTTGAGAAGGGTTTGTTTGGTGTGACTGCAAGTTTGCAGCTGGCAGCCTATCAAAGGCTGAATGCTGCTTGGCATTGGGGCTGCTGAGTTCACCTGCCATGCTCAGGTGGTGTTGAGAGGCAGTTTCTGGTTGGCACAGGAGCTGGTGTTCAGAGTACCTGGGCCACCAGTGTTGCTGTCTCTTCCAGTCATTGCTTTGGAGCTCGTGTGGTGGCAGCTGCAGGAATGCCAAGGCACCAGCCAGGACAGAGCTGGCAGTTCTGTTGGGTTCCAGTCTGAGTTGCTCCCCCAGTTTGTTGTGCTGCTGTGCCTCTGGCAGTGTGAGGAAGAGAAGTGCTCTTGGTTTAGTAGTTGATATTTTCCTGGGATAAAGGAGAGGCTTTACTCTGAGCCTGCTCTTTTCCCAGCATTGATACCTCTGGAAGGGTGGTGGAGAGGAATAACACAGGACTGTGGTTGGTGCTTCTGGCTGCTCTGAATGTGAGCATGAATGGAAGCTGCTTTGCCACCGTTTTCTGTTGCTCTAAGAACTGCAGCAGTGGTTTACATTTTCCTCATAAGCATTGTAACAAAGTTTTTTGTTTTCTTTGTAGAATGTAACAAAGGAGAGACAGATGAAGTTAATACAACAACAAAATGACATCACTGGTCTTTCACGTCAAGTGAAGCATGTAATGAACTTTACTAATTGGGCTATTGCAAGTGGCAGCAGCACTGCTTTGCTCTACAGTAAACGGCTGGTAAGGAAAGCTTCCTGAACTTGACTTAAGCAGAAATGCATAGCCAAAAGAATTGGCTGTGTATTGAGTAGCTTCAGCAGATCACCTCCAAGGAAGAGACAATGGGTTCATGTTCCTTATTAAAACAAAAAAAGAATTAAAGCATGGTAAAGGCAGCTCAGAGTTTGACTGGAGTCACTGCAGAAGCAGTATCACTGCAGTGCTCCTCAGAGCTGAGTTAAGTATTCATTATGTGGTGGATGATTTTCCTGGTGAGCTGAGGACTTTCCAAGCTACTAACCACCCTTGTTGGTGATCCAGCAGTCTAAACTTGCCTCTTAATGTTCTCATTCTTAGCTTTGTCATCAAGACTCTTGGTTTTGCTTCCCATTAGATAACATTCCAGCTGCGGCACATCCTGAAGGCGCGTTGCGATCCCGTCCCAGCTGCCAACGGAGCCATACGCTTCCATTGTGACCCGACCTTCTGGGCAAAGAATGTTGTCAATTTAGGTGAGAGAAGGGTGTTTGTTTATTCTGGGCTACCTGAAAAACTAGATTGAGTTCAGAGTGCAAATCATCTCTGCATGCAGAAGACCAAAATTCCCTTGAATGAACCCCTCTGGTTCTGATTGCCCTCCTCATCCGCACTGTCCTTTCTGTTAGCAAAGCTTTCTCCACAGCTTTTGTTTTACAGTGGGAATGGTTTTAGGCATGGCCCTTTTGGATGCTTCAGTTTCTGGAAAAATGTTTTATTTCACAGTTTTGCCTATCCTGAACCTTCCATTTAGCTGCATATGGACTAATATTGAAACTCTTAATGTGGAAGGTGCATGAACAAGCATAATTAAGAGGTCTGTTGGTATGAGCTAAGTTCTTGGTTAAGTATCAAGCCAATCCAGTGCCTTAGAAAGGTTAGTGAAAACATTTGCCCAGTTTTGGATTCTAAGATGCCAGATACATTTATAAAGGTAAAAAAACTCAGAGGCTCACAACAGGAGATCTGCTGCTGCTCTCTGTGTGTTGGTTTGACTGCCACACAGTAGCTTACAGCATCATAGCTGTAACCATTAATAACTAACTCTTCTCAGTGCAGCAGTTTATTCCTTCCTTACCCTAAAGTATGAGCTGCTGTGGGAGTCTGTGGTAGTCTGGTGAGATGGGAGCTTGGAGCTTGGTGAGCCAGGAACATGCAGAGCTCATGTTGTGCATGAACCCCTCGGGATGGCTGGGATTGCAGGCTGTGCAGTTAGGATTGCAGCACTCTTCTGGCTGTTGCCAGATGCAGTAACAACATATAGTAATAATAATAATACTAACATGAAGGGTCTAAAAGTGTTACATTTTGTAGCCACTGTATTATTGCCTCATCCTGCAGCAGTGTGGTGTCACATTTTTTTCTTCCATATTAATCCCCTAATCACACTTCTCAAAAAACAGGTTTTGAATGAGGAAAGAGGAGAGGTGAGGTAGAGCAGAGTGAGACAGAAGTGTCTATCAGCACATGCTTGTGAGCTTCACTCTGAAATAAAAATGTAATAACACCAACTCCTCCTGATGCTTTTATGTGTGCTCACTTCTTGCTCTTGAGTCCACAAGCCAGGTTTTGGTGTTCCTCTCTTTAGTCAAGTGCATGGTAACCAAGCTTTTCATTGTGTAAGTATTGGTTTAAAATTGACACTGTTCTTTCATAGGAAGTTCCTACAGCAATTTTTGAGTGCTGTGATGCTTGGTCATCAGTTCAGAAGTTAAAACCAAAGTTTTCCAGAAGAGGGATTCAAATGTTGTGTGACTAGGATCTCCAAGTAGATGGGGGAAGCTGTATAGGGAACAGAAACTGACCTTCTCCAGAAAGAGGCATGCAGGTTCCAGTGGGTGCATGTTCAAAGTAAAGAATTCCTATTTTGCCTTTTCTCTTTAAAAATAGAACTGGAGATGGCTAGAAAGGCTCTGTGGCCTATCTCATTGTAGCAGTGCTGTGTATCATAGTTGTATGAGCTGTTCTCAGTCACTCAGTGTTGAGACACTCTCCACTATCCTCCCAAATAGCTTTTCCTGAGCTCAGTTTCTTTAAGTACAGAAACTTAATGCTCAGTGTGTGTTGTTCCTATTTTATTTCTTTGCCTCTTTGCTGTGAACACAGAGAACAATTACCTCTTCTCTTGTTGTTTAGGCTGTGCAGTTCCAGTTCTTTCTTTCTTTCCTCACATGTTTTTAGATTTGTGGTTTGGTTTTTTTTTTTCTTCAAGCCTGAATTTTTTTTTTGTTTCTCTTGTGAATGGTTATGAAAACTTGAAGATGATGTCAAACTTAAATTGCTTTTGTGCTGCTCCTGAGGAAACATCTGAATATCCTGCATTTGTCAAACTTCAGATGGTGATGGAGATTCAACTGTTTACAAGTTCTTTGTTTTGTTTAGGTAACCTTGTCATTGAAAATAAACCAACTCCTAGTTACACTCCTAATGTAGTGGTTGGACAAGCTCCTCCCGGAACAAACCACGTCAGCAAAGCTCCAGGACAAATCAATCTGGCACAGCTTCGACTTCAGCACATGCAGCAGCAAGTGTATGCACAAAAGCATCAGCAACTGCAGCAGATGAGGATGGCACAGCCCACTGGGTCAGTTCCCAGGCAGTCAAGTCCTCAAGTCATACAGCAGCAGGTAAGAGTCTTCTATGTTCTTACCTCACCACCGAGCTTTACAATTGTCCTAGCAAATGTGAACTTAGAAAGGAGTTTATAAACATGAAATTCTTTTGGGATTTGACATACTTTAAATGTGACAGCTGTTGGCTTTGCTTGATGTTATGTAACTGGTAAACCTACTACTGTGGGAAGAGATTGGCTTCTTTTCTCCATGTTAAAAGCAAAAGTTTTAAAAAACACAAACCCTTGCAGCCTCCCAGGTTGATCAGCATGCAGACCATGCAGAGGGGTAACATGAACTGTGGGGCTTTCCAAGCACATCAGATGAGAATGGCTCAGAATGCTGCTCGTATACCAGGAATACCACGCCACAATGGACCACAGTACTCCATGATGCAGCCTCACCTTCAAAGACAAGTATATGCTGTGTACATGCTTCATTTGTGCCATCCTGCCAAACTGTCATACCTCCAGCTGTAAATGTGTTTTCCTGTACTGCTTGTGACTCACAGCTACACACATTTATATGCTTCTTCATGTTGTGTACTGTGCTGTGCCGCTTTTGCTGTGCCGCACAGCTCAGACCCTAAGAGTGCAAGTGAATTCTAATGCTTGTGTTGCATTTTACTTCTGGGAAACAGACCATTTCATTTTGCACTACTCAGTGACATTCAGCTTTTGGGTTTCTTAGGGGTTAGTGAGGAACAGTGCAGTTCAGTGTGGTGTAGTTGAGAGTTCCTAATGAAACCAAATTCTAAAGTCTCCTTAAATTCAAACCTGAAGCATGATGCAGAGCTCTGCATACCATTGAGAGTAAAAATTCTTGACTACAAATGTCAGTGTGACTGGAAAACCAAGAATGAGTTTATAATACTTGAAACAGTAACTAGTTAGTTATTAAATAATGAACAAATGTGTAGATGGATACATGGACTCTAAAGGTGTCTTTGGAGGAAGTAATGGATTTAAGAAATAGTGCTCTATAAAAAAATCAGTTTGGTGGAAGGTGTGCTATATATTTAAGTGTCTAGCCACATCAGGTAGTTTTTCTTTCCAAGTAAACAAAAATAGCAGTTGCCTGGCATTCAGTGCTGTCAGGCTGTGTTGGTAGAAGTGTGAGTTTGTGTTCTTTCCCCTAAGTGTTTTGAAGACTTTCGTTACCATGCACATGTTGCAGTTTTACACGCAGTGGCTGTCTGAGTTGTCTGTAATGCAGTCATGGTCTCTTCTCTTTTCCCACAGCATTCTAATCCTGGGCATGCAGGGCCTTTTCCAGTTGTTTCTGTGCACAACACCACTATTAATCCAACTAGTCCTACTACAGCGACAATGGCGAGTGCAAACCGTGGTCCCACGAGCCCGTCCATCTCTGCAATCGAGCTCATCCCCTCTGTCACAAACCCAGAGAATTTGCCTTCCCTGCCAGACATCCCTCCCATCCAGGTCAGTGGACACCAGGCATTTGCACCTGGAGTGGAGCAATGATCTGCTTTCCTTTCTGGATCTTTGTAATCTGGATACTGGTACTAGTCTGTGGAATGCTGTAGTGAGTTACCACTTCAGTTGAAGGACTGAAATCTTCAGCCCTTGACTTGTGCATTTGTTAGTGCTGCCCTGCTCAGCCTGTCTTAACCTTAGAGTAAGCAGTATTTAGTGGCTGTCCTACAGTAAAGCTGACAGTTAGTTAGTCCCAAGTACTGCATCCACTGCCTTTGTTCCAAACAAGATCATGTGGGGAGGTACTACTGCAGTAGTCACAGACTTTAACTCTACACCACTATTCAGGGCATTCCAAGTTGCCTGGCACTTGTATGTGATCTCCCTAAATGTCACAACCAAGTACTGAGCAAAGGTCTCTCACTGGTCTGCTTTTTCTCACGTTCCCTCTGCACCCTAGGAGTGTGGCTCTAACCATTTACTTGTATGCAAGGTGCCAGCATGTACACCTGCTTTGGAGCCTGGAAGGTGCTGCAGGACACTTATGCTTGGCCTCTGTCGTTAGTCTGGAGCTCTCCTGGGGTCTGCTTGGACATTCTTGCTGGCACAGAGTGACTGCTGCTGCTTCTGTAGTTCTTGGTTCTTCTGCACACCACAGAAATGCCCTTATAAAGCACAGGGGACTCAGTCACAGTACAGGAGACAGTTGCCTTAGAAACAAAACCTAACTTCCATCCAAGCAGATGATCTGCTGGAATACCAATAGCAACTTCTCAGCTCTGTAGTCACATTCAAGGGTTGTGTCTTCAGTTTGCTCATGAGGCTGCAGGTAATTTGCCAACATAAGAAAAGCAGGGAAAAAAGGATCACATCTCTGAATGTGATTGATCTGCAGGGCTGAAGTTTTGTTTAGCCATTAAAACAAACCACAACTGGTTATGACTGATTCAGCTGTCTAAAGGTCTAAAGTTTTTAGACCTAAAGCTGTGTGGAAAAAGCACTTTTCAGTTTCTGACTGGGGGTTTCAGTTGTGAAAAACTAATCTCTGTATGAAACTGATAAAAACATTTGCTGATGCCCTGAATCCTTGAAGGGATAATGAATAGTTCTGGTGAAAAGTACTAATCAGAGTTTAAAGATGTGGAACTGTTAATAAACCTTAATTAGGCCTCTCTGATTCAGACTTCTGTTTTTGTTTCTTAGCTTGAAGATGCTGGTTCAAGTAATTTAGATAACCTGCTAAGCAGATACATTACAGGCAGCCACCTACCCCCTCAGCCTACAAGTACCATGAATCCCTCCCCAGGACCTTCAGCTCTCTCTCCAGGGTCATCAGGTAAATGTGATGAGTACTTTAGTGGTTCTAGAAAGCAATGGGTAGTTCTGGTAGTTAACTTGAAAATAATTACCTACTGTTTCCTGCCAAAAGGGGAATGATTCCTCCTTTGAAATTTATTTTACACAAAATAAATTCCTATGTAAATTTTAATTTTACCCTTAAAGAATACCTTTATAGTAACAAACTGCCAACACATGAATGTAGTATTCCAGATCACAGAATGTTAGGGGTTGGAAGGGACCTCCAGAGATCATCCAGTCCAACCTCCCTGCCAGAGCAGTATCACCCAGGGCAGGTCACACAGGAACACATCCAGGTGGGTTTTGAATGTCTGCATAGAAGCAGACTGTACAACCTCCCTGATCAGGCTGCTCCAGGGCTCTGTCACCCTCACAGTGAAAAAGTTTTTCCTTATGTTCACATGGAACCTCCTCTGCTCCAGTTTGCACCCACTGCCCCTTGTCCTTAGACATCCCTGAGCAGAGCCTGGCTCCATCCTCCCAACACTGCCCTGCACATCCTTATCGGCACGAATAAGGTTGCCTCTCAGTCTCCTCCAATCTAAAGAGCCCCAGCTCCCTCAGCCTGTCCTCTCAAGGGAGAAGTTCTGCTCCCTTCATCATCTTTGTGGCTCTGTGCTGGACTCTTTCAAGCAGTTCCCTGAGGTCCTTCTTGAACTGAGAAGCCCAGAACTGGACACAATATTCCAGAGGTGGCCTCACCAGGGCAGAGTAGAGGAGGAGGAGAACCTCTCTCGATGTACTAACCACAGCTCTTCTAATACATCCCAGGATGCCATTTGCCTTCTTGGCCACAAGGACACATTGCTGGCTCATGGTCATCCTGTTGCCCACCAGGAAGTAAGTTTATAGAAGTGCTTAGTGACAGAAATGCTTACACCCAGCAGTACTTGAGCAAGGTCGTTCTAAATGCAGCCAGTTAATGATAGAGCTTTTGTTGTGCATGTGACCAAATTAAGTCATCAGTACCTGATAATGAGTTACTTAACCATTGAAAGTGTCCATTTGAGTTTGGAAGAAGCTGGTTGCAGTAATTTGCTATGGTCTTCTCTTAGTCTTCTCTCTACAAGATCATTGTAAAATTCTGTGAATGAATGGTTGCAGTCCTGGAACTTTTTATGTTTTTAAAGTCCTCATGCAAAGCGCTCTTGCGAGTCTGCTTTTCCTGACATGGTTGGTGCCTGTCAGTGGATAAAATTTGAGGCCTTAGTGGGCTGAGGACCTTAGCACTGTTTGGACTGCGTGAAATAGTGAATGAGACTCACAACAGAGTATTCTCTGTGGCTGGTAGTGTGGTGTGCTAGACCTTTGCTCTGATAAAACAACTGAGAGCAGCTTACGTGGCTGAGTTATTGCGTAGGATAGTCTAGCAGCTCTTGTGGTGTCACTGAGCACCACATTTCTTTTGCTGCAGACTGTGAGTTTGTACCAAGTCAATGTCTGTGCTTCTTCCTTGCAGGTTTATCCAACTCCCACACTCCTGTGAGGCCACCTAGTACCTCCAGCACAGGTAGCAGAGGAAGGTGAGCATGTTCTGTTTGTACTGCCAGCTGTGAAGTCAGACATGAGGAATTAAAAAAACCCTGAGTTGGCAGTGGGTCAACAGCACTTTGGTGTAACTGTGACCCAGTAATGAGAGAATGCTTACGTGGAGAAAATGTCATTTATTTCTTCATTCTTTCATTATGCTTCTCTGCTGTCTTGGAAACTGAAGCCACCTTGTAAATGTTCTGCCATGCTTTGCCTTTGGAAATTGTTCAGAAAATTGTTACTTAAATTTCTTTGCTCTGATGAATTTTTCTCTGTATTTATGTGCTGATGTCTTTCTAGTTGTGGCTCCTCGGGCAGAACTGCTGAGAAAACTAGTGTGAACTTCAAATCTGACCAAGTGAGAGTCAAGCAAGAGCCAGGGACAGAGGAAGAGATATGCAGTTTCTCAGGAACAGTGAAGCAGGAGAAAACAGAGGACGGCAGGAGGAGTGCTTGCATGGTAAAGTTAGTTTGTGCAGCAGTGTCTTACCCTTTTCCCAGCAGCATGGTTAAGCGTTTGGAAATAATAAAGCAGTTTTACTCTTGAGTCTCATATTCTGCTAAAGCCCTGAAGACTGAGGTATTTTGCTCCCTGGCAGTATGTGTGAGCTAAGTGTGGGCCAGTTGAAGTGTTGAGCTGTCTGGTTTTGCAGTACTGCTAACTACTGGGGGTTTGTGACATAAGTGCCAATAAGCTGGCAAAGGGACTTGCTGTAACTTGCTGGCTTATGTTGAAGAAATAAACATTAAATAATGTCAGATGTTTTCCCTTCCTGATTTGGAAGGATTTGGACCTAGTGATGAGGATGCAAAACACACTCAGCCCTTCTCACTTTTCTATGTTGTGATTAGTAGTTGCACCTTGAAAGTAGTCTGACAGAAAACAGCACTTCAGAATCTGATTTTGGTCCATGGTGAGGACTTCATTATACCATAGAACACTGCTTTGCCAGACACAAGACAACCTCTTGTGTACATTTTACCTTTAGCTATTGAAATAATTTATCCCCAGCACTGCAACCTGTTGGCTACTTATAATCTCTAACTAACAGAAGCTGAAGGAGGGTTACAGAAAGGCTGCAGAGGGACTGTTTGCAAAGGACTGCAGTGAAAGGACAGGAGCAGTGGTTTGAAATGAGAGCAGAGCAGATTTAGATTAGATGTTAGGAACAAATTCTGCACCATGAGAGTAGTGAAACACTGCAGCAGGTTGCCTGGGGAGGTGATTGAGGCCCTATCCTTGGACATATTTAAGGTCAGGCTTGACAGGGCTCTGGGCA
The DNA here is from genome assembly GCA_013399055.1 of Ramphastos sulfuratus. Classification (NCBI taxonomy): domain Eukaryota; kingdom Metazoa; phylum Chordata; class Aves; order Piciformes; family Ramphastidae; genus Ramphastos; species Ramphastos sulfuratus. The sequence continues at coordinate 167,404 of WBNM01004939.1, forward strand.
ACCTGACCTAATGGAGGTTGTCTCTGCTTACTGCAGGGGGGTTGGACTGGATGACCTTTGGGAGATCCCTTCCAACCCAAACCATTCTATGATTCTTTGTTATGTATGGGTAGAAAAGAGTCTGTTCTTCAAAAGATGGACTTAGGAGAAAGTAATTTTTGACACTGTGTGCAACTCAGATTTGCCACATACTTTGGGAAGGTGTGGTGCCTTTAAATGGTGCCTGGCTTTTGCCTTCCAACATGCGAAGAAAGATGCCCTTGTAAAACCGACTCTGATTTTCCTGTGCTGCTTTCCTTTCAGCTTAGCAGTCCTGAGAGCAGCTTGACACCACCACTGTCCACTAACTTACATCTGGAAAGTGAATTAGAAGCATTAGGAAGTCTTGAAAATCACGTGAAAACCGAACCAGGAGATTTAAGTGAAAGCTGCAAACAGTCTGGACACAGCCTTGTGAATGGCAAATCCCCAGTGCGGAGCCTCATGCACCGATCTGCTAGAACTGGAGGAGAAGGCACTAACAAAGATGATGACCCCAACGAGGACTGGTGTGCTGTCTGCCAAAATGGAGGGGACCTCTTGTGCTGTGAGAAGTGCCCAAAGGTGTTTCACCTGACTTGTCACGTACCAACACTCCTCAGCTTCCCAAGGTACCAGAAACAGCTTAACAGCTCCTGAGAACAGCTCTGTGCTCTCATTCGTGTGGTAGATTTCAACCCAGTACCAAAACTGGTGTTTCATCCTCAGCAACATCTGCTTCTGGATGCTTTCTTCTCAGTAAAAAAAAAAAAAAAAATCAGCATTTCAGAGGCCTGCCTGAATTGTGCCTGGCTGATGTTTATCTGATAAATGTACAGTCTGTCAAGGTGTGATTTTGTTATGTAAAGTCACAGTGATAAAGATTGGGAGAGGAATAGGAGGGCAGGAAAAATGGCTGTGACTGGCAGAATTCTCTTGGGCATTGAGTGCTGTGCCTTATCTTTGGCTTCCCAAATCTTTACTACAATACAGTGTGAATCTTTAAGAGCTAATGAAAAAATCTTTGGCCATCACTGATGAGACTTTGTCCTTGGATTTCTAGAATAATTGTGTTTGTTTCTCTTTAGTGGGGAGTGGATATGTACATTCTGCAGAGACCTGAGCAAACCTGAAGTAGAATATGATTGTGACAATTCCCAGCACAGCAAGAAGGGGAAAACAGCACAAGGCCTGAGTCCTGTGGACCAAAGGGTATGTCTGATGTCTGTGGGAATCTCTTTCCTAGAGAAAAGTGCTTTCTTGCACGAGCTCTTGCCCCCTGTTTCTTGAAAGGTGCTTTTGCTATGGCTGCAGAAAATTAAAGTTGAGTAATGAGTATTTTTTTTTGCTGTGACTACACATCCAGGTGTTGGTCACTGTGTGGAAGTGCTAGGTTACCTTGGGGCTGAAATCACCTAGTACTGAAGACCTGCATGTAGACACATTCTGTATTTAACTGCATCTTTAACATGCACTAGTCTCTTAAATGTTCTTATAAAGGAGTTCTTTGCATTTAACATTGATGAAACCCTCATAAAATGGTTATTTAAGTTTGGTGTCTGAAGTTCACGCTGTGAGAGGTGCCAGAAGTATTCAGGTGCATTCTTGTGGAAGGTGTAATGGCCTTGACAGACAGAATTACTTTGAGCTTTGTCAGTCAGCCCCTCCAGGTAGTGTTAGAGTATTATCAAATCAGATTTCTCCAGAGGAATTACAAGCAAAGGAAAGAAAAAATTTCAACAGGGAGTTGATAGAAGCACTCTGGCTTTGGTTTCAAATTGCCTAGGTTTGTCCTGTGGGGAGAAGAATGAAAGTCTGCAGGGTCAGTCCTTTCCTGTTGCATGTGGTTATGGTTGGACAGAAGCAGTTGTAGTTTGTCTGTCAGCAGGCCTCTCATGTTTGACTTTAGCCCTAGGCTTTTGTTTAGGGAGAAGAAAGCACCAAGGGAGTACACTTCTGCTATGTGAACAGAAAGGTGTCCTGCCCTAATTGCATTGTGTAATCAAGCTTGTGAGGATTGTATTTAAATAGTCCAGTGCTAAGTTAGTAAAGTACAAACCTATTTAGAACAGGGAGATATGCACTTGGGGAGGATAAATTAAGGATATTAATGTGAAGCTGTTTATTTCTTTGCAAGAAATGTGAACGTCTCCTGCTTTACCTGTATTGTCACGAGCTGAGCATTGAATTTCAAGAGCCAGTCCCAGCCTCGGTGAGTCTCCTGAGAAGTAATGATGATTTTTTGCATAAGATCTGTAAAAATCTAGACTTTGGGAAGGAACTGACTGCTTTTACTTGGAGCATGTCCCCCTTGATCAATCTAAAAGTTCTGGCAGCCATCCAATATTTCATGATTCTGAGAGACAGAAGCTGATTCTGCAGCTTCTCTGTGCAGAGGCTCTGCTCTGTCTCAAACCCAGGTAGTTAAAAATGCTTTCAATTAGCAATTGTTGAATTGAAAGGGGATGTCTCAGGATACCCATTAAACTCAGAATGTTTTAGGAGAGCTTTTTTTGATAATCTTGTAAATGAAAGGAGGAGAGAAACTGCTTTGCCTGGTCTTGTTATCAGCTGCAAAAGAAGTAGCTGTTGTGAGCAGCACTGCAGAAACCAAAAGTCAGAAAGAACTGTTTGAGTTCTCTCAAAACAGTTTGAGGAAAGGAAATAATTCTTGCTTGCTGAACATGCACACAGTGCATGACCAGCTCAGCTCATTGATAAGTGGAGAAATTCTTTATGGTGAGAGTGATGGAGCCCTGGGGCAGGCTGCCCAGAGAGGTTGTGGAGTCTCCTTCTCTGGAGACTTTCAAACCCACCTGGATGCATTCCTGGGTGATCCTGCTCTGGCAGGGAGGTGGGACTCAATGACCTCTGGAGGTCCCTTCCAACCTCTAACATTCTGTGATTTAACTACTCCTGTGAATTATGCAGTCACTTCAGTGAGAAATCACTTTTTTTTTTTTTCCAGATACCAAACTACTATAAAATAATAAAGAAACCAATGGATTTATCTACAGTGAAAAAGAAACTGCAGAAGAAACATTCCCAACACTACCAAACCCCAGAGGATTTTGTGGCAGATGTCCGGTTGATCTTCAAGAACTGTGACAGGTTTAATGAAGTATGTTAACTTCCAATCTGTACACCTTTCTTTAGGTCAGGTTTTATTTCAACATAGCTCTCCAGCTTTTCCACTTGAAGGCTCTGCTGCCAGTATTAACTTCTGTTTATGGAGCAGATGCTGAGCCAGGCACTTAAAACCCAAACCAAACAAAAGCATTTGCAGAACTGCCTCTCAGTTTTAGCCAGGCTTTAATAGAGGGAACCTTTAAAATGCTTTCACTGGTGCTGATATGTGACTGAGGAGCAGAGTGACCTTTTTACTGTACATCACATAACTTATGGAAGGGCTTAGGAAATGTGGTAATTGAGACAATCAAGTACTCTTTAAAACTGTCTCAAGCTCTGCACATAATTGTTCTTGCACCCATGAAATGTGGCAGACCTCTACTGAGGAAACTTCCTCTGCTAAGGAAAAGTGCCCTTCTGAACAGTGATCTACTGGATGCAGTAGCTCATGCAGGCTGAATCCAGGAAAGCATTGCCCTCGTTGTGGCTGATACCACACTTAGTGCTGTAGCTCTCTGTAGCTCAAAATAAGCTTGCTGGAGATTAGCTTTTGTGTGGAGTCAGATTTTTTGATGAATGTGGAAAGTTGACTTACTTTCCTGTGAATCCATCTATAATGAAATATTTGCACCTTACATGTGAAACATGACTTGAGGGGCCTAAGCACCAAAGTGATGTTGCTGGGTGGAGCAATGGAGAAAATACTGCGAATATCAGACATAAATCATCATGGTGGTGTGCTGAAACAGGAGCTGGGCTAAGAGGGTGTCCTTGTTTCTGAGATGCCTTAAAGCAAGGACAGCACAAAGCCATGGAGATAAGGCATGACAGGGAATGGCTTTCTTCTGACCTTAGAAATGTGTCAAACAGTATTGTTCCTGTAAAATGTGATCAGAGTTTTGCAGTGTTTGGGCTACATTTCTGCCTCTGTGAGGAAATAAACTGAAGGAAGTACACAAACCTACTATTAAAATCTTAACTGTTTCACAAGTACACTAGGGAAAATCAGAGTTGGTGATCTCATGCTGTAAATGCTCACAAGCATTTGGGACTTTTGACACCCTTTCTATCTCTGTATTAGATGGAGATTAATGAGCACTGTGGAAGAAGTTGCAATTATGCAAACTTCTTAATCAAGAGGATTAATGAAGCATCTACCATAGAGGAAAGCTTGCTGCAGCTCTTAGGCCCAAGAGTACAACAAGGGAGCAAGGACTGATGGATGTGGTGTTTTGGTTTTTAAAATGCTGGCTCGTGGCAAAGATGAGTCACCTTGACCTGTCCTGACAGCACCGTGGTTGGTGTCCCTAAGCCACCTGCTTGTAAAGAATAGAAACCAAAGAGGAGGGAGACCCCCGGGAAAGTTGCCTCGTGGAGCACTTTTCTCTAAAGTCGAGACTCTTCCACAGTAATGTCCAGTCAGCTGGAATTCATAATGGAAAAAGAGTCCTGAGCAGGGTGCAGGTTTGGAAATGGCTGGGAGACACTGATGGTGCAAAAGCTGTGTGTTTTGCTGAAGGGTTGTTAACCTCGTGACTGTTTTAAACCTGCGTCCGCTAAGATTTGAGAACTAAAGAGCTGTAGTCCATAACAAACTGTTCTGTTATGGCTGACTTTTTAGTCATCCAATCCTACGCGATCTCGTAACTTTAGAAAGGATTATAATTTCATTTTTTTTGACTCTGGTATCCTTTTTAGATGATGAAAGTTGTTCAAGTTTATGCAGAAACACAAGAGATTAATTTGAAGGTAAGCGTTTCAGCCCATGCACACTTGGTGAAGGGATGTGCATTTCCAGGAGGTGAATGTCGCTGTCTTCTTTTGTTTGCAGGCTGATTCAGAAGTAGCGCAGGCAGGGAAGGCAGTTGCATTATACTTTGAAGATAAACTTACAGAGATCTACCCAGACAGGACCTTCCAGCCTTTGCCTGAATTTGAGCAGGAAGAGGATGATGGTGAAATAACTGAGGACTCCGATGAAGATTTTATACAACCGCGTAGAAAACGCCTAAAATCAGACGAGAGACCAGTGCATATAAAGTAATCTAATAATATGGACCTAAAGTTTATTGTAAAAACTGTTATTTAAGTGTTCTGGAATATTATCATGCCTACAGTGGCCAACCTGAAGAAGCTGATAGCTTTTTAACAGTATTAGATTACAAAAAAACACTTGTACAGAAAAGCATTCTCATCAAAAGGGGAAAGATGTATTGTAAAATTTTGGTGGGTTTTGGTTTGGGTTTTTTTTTCTCTCCTTTTATGATTTGTTCTTTCTTTTCCTGCTGGAGGGGACACTCTCATCCTGCTCTTGCAGATAGAGGATAAACACTGAAGAGGAGCAGGTCTGCTATGTTCCATGTACAGATAAGGCTGCTTTAGTGGGCTGTTCTGTGGGGCTGGAGCAGATGGATTCCAGCTTCTCACCTTCCCACTGGCCTGCAGTCTCCTGGAGTCCCCTCCTGGTGTGAGCTTAGTGCGTGTTGGTCACCGCTTCCATCATCTCATTTAAGTGGTGTTGTGAATAACTGTGTGGATCCAATTCTCTAAATTTTACTTTTTTACTATATTTTACATGTAGCAAAAGTTTAAAAACAAAAACAAAACAACAAGCAAACAAAACCCAATCTCATTAAAGTGTTCTGAATTGGCAAGTGCAGGAGTGTGAGTTCTTGACAGATGAAAAACTCAGCTGGTGGCAGCAGTCTCTTTTCTGCAGGGTTTGGGTCTGTTTAGTCCTGTGCACAGAACATTTTAATGGCCTTCATGGCAGAAGTCTCAGCATTGTCTCATCTGTCCCTGATCCCCCTAATGAAGCAGAATGTTATCTCTAGTATTCATTGCCTAATTTTCTGTACTTAAAAATCTAGACTGAAGAGGTAACAACTGGTTGGGGTGTTTTTCCAGTCTTCCTAAATATCAGTTTCTAACAGACCACTCGGCAAACAATAACCTATTAACTACCAAATGTGTAAAATTTCCTGTATTCACTTTGTCTTATTTGTAAATAGTGAATTGAGATTCTCGCAGCTCAGCAACATTTGCTGGGCTGTTTTTAAGCTAATATGTATTCTTATTAATTGTTCCTATCAAGAAAAGGTTTGTAATATATGCTATTTCTAACATTGCATTCATTTTGAGGTTCTCTCTTATTTTTATTAGAGTACTACTCAGAACTTTCTTCAGAAGCAGCTTATGAGCAAAATGTCTAGAAAGATTGGGATAATTCCGTTGAGATTGGGTCACTTTGTTCATCAGCTGAACGAAGTACTTGCACAGACCAGGATTTGGTTTTGAGTGGTTTCTGGTCAAATACTGAAAACAGAACAATTTCCCCCTTCCCCTAAGCCCTGTGACAAGCACCTCTGCAGTGCCTCCCGTTGCACACTGCCTTCATCCCAGCAGTTCTGGTTAGAAGTGAGGTCATCGCAAAGTCACTGTAGTTTGAACAGTTGTTTCCTTTCCTGGCAGAAATCAAGGCTGGAAACAATCAGAGTGATTTCTGGCTGTCGTGTAGCTCTTGTTTAAAGTAAGATGAAGGAATCACATGTTCAGAGGAGATCAATTTGACAGGCTACAAATTTGCCACGAGGTTTTGTGTGAATACAGCAATTTTTCTGGTGAATTGCTGGGGTTTGCCCTACCCAGCAGGAACAATTCCTGTGGCATTGTTATACACTTTACCATAATGGTAAAGAGAAGTATTTTAGCAGAGTGTTATCAAACTGAGGGATGCTCTCAGCAGTTTTTATGCAAATCACTTAAGATTTGATTCCTTTTTCTAAGAATTAAGTGTGTAAGTTGTGACTTCGCCTCCCTTATGGCGAAGGAAGGGGCTGAAGGTGTTTGTAACTTCAAGCTCACTTCTTTAGATCACACTTAAAACCCAAACTGGACTTTTCTTCATTTCTCAGATCTCAATGTAGTGCCAGTTTAAATTTCTTTTTTTTTTTTTTTTTTACCAGTTTGTATGTGAAAGGGGAAATAATTCTGCTTAAACATACCACACTGACACACAGCAAAAGCTCTGCCATAGGAAGGGTGCCGTATGTGAATAGGACATGGATAGCAACGAGGGATCATGTAATGGCTCTGTGTATTGCCTATTTATGCATTTCTAGTTTCTCAGCTTCATTTTGCAAAGGAATATTATTAAAATTATGCTGAAAATAATTTTTTTTTTGTGAATTCTCTTCAATTGGGGTTACAGTGTTTATGGCGTTTAAGCACTCTAGGTTCTGTACCTTTAGACTTCAACTTTACCTGTTCACTCTCAGGCACCACTCGTGTCCAGGTACTGCAGATGCCTGAGCTGGAGCATGGGATGAGGTGGTGACTTCCCAGGCTGGGTCAGAGTTGGGGAAGGACCACACTGCAGAGCTGCAGTCCAGGGGCTGTGCCTGCTCCCTGGCTATGGCAGGAGTGGTACCTTCCGCTCTCCACCCAGACTACAGAGCAGGTGTCAGAATGTTAGGGGAAGCCTCTCTGGTTGAGTCACTCCCACTGACGGGCAGAAAAATGGTCAAGCTCTGTAGGCAGATGCCAGCCTGTGTCCACCAGTTCATCTGCAAGCCATGAGTGGTGCTGAGCTTGGGCCTTGATGAAAGTTCAAGCTCTACTCTTGCACATAAGCTCTGAACTTCTAGAACTGATCCTTCCAGTTAGCTCTGCAGGGCTCAATAGTATTGTGAAATTTTGGCTTGGGTTCTTGAAACCTGACCTGTGTCTATGTTGTATAAAAGAAACAAAACATCTTTATTTTTCTTAATTTTGGAGTACTCAGCACAATAGTTGAGTGATAGTTTGGAAATGACATAATTGTGTTAAAAAGTTAATAGAAAGATAAGCTCTGCCAGTGCACCTCCTGATCCTGTATCTGTCAGTGTTCATCGTAGGCCTGGTAAGGGTTTGCTCAGTCAACACAAGCTGTGTGAAACTGCTTCCAGAGCAGCTTTGTGGGGTTTGTGTGGATGGTTGCTGCGCTGCTCTGAGCAACTTCTCTGTGCCTGGTGATGTGTGTGAGTGTTTGAGAACTGGAGCAGAGCTTGCATCAGCAGAACTTCTGCAGACAGAAGCTGTGGCAGGCACGCTCTGCATGCCAGCTCCTTTGCACCATTGCAGCGTTCCCACGCGACAGCAAGAAGGTAGCCTGGCACTTGGTGGAACTTTGTGCTCTCGTTTAAGACACTTACAAAAAAGCCACCATTTGTGTCTCCATTTTTGTTGTAAACGGCCCTCAAGTTTTAAGTTAATCCAAAGAAGTAGAAGGCAACTTGCTTTTGAAATAGGAATGAAAAGTGCACAGGATGCTACTTGTGGACTTGTCGATTACCTCAGCAGGTATCCTGCCATATACTGACTAGTGGGTAGTGATTAGTGCTAGTTTAACCAGCCAGATAGATTCAGGTCTTTCATTTGACTGTGCCCTGCAATTAAGTGGCCTATAGCATGATAAGGCAGAACTACCATCGCAGTGAAAACAAGAAAGGATGTTCCCCAGACTGCTGGAAATAGAAATGCTCTGTTAAGTGTAGAGAGGTTCTTTGTGTGGAGGGCCACTGCGGCCTGTGACATGCAGTGCTGTTGCCACGTGGAGCACTGGAGTGTTTTACAAACATTTCTGCAAGCCACTGGAACTAAACTCCTCAAAACTAGCCCAGTTTTATCATTCTCCACAACTTCCTTTATTGGCTGACCTCTAAAAGTGTAGGCAGTGGCAGCAGTGTGCTGAAGCAGTGTGTGTGATGTGCTGGGAACTGGCTTTTCCTTGTCTTTCTTAACTCCTTTCCTTGGAGCAATAAAACTGCTTTGTCTGCTGCCTGTTGGCACGACAGGAATCCTTTCCTCTGGGCAGTGATTTTATAGGAGAGTTTGTATGGATATTGCCAGGTCCAGCTTTTGAAAGCCAAGTGTGCAGGAGTTCCTGACAGCATGGTGTGGTGTTTGAGTTCAGAAATGGAAGAAAGTTGCATATTTCTTTTAACCAGTCGGGGTGCGAGTGAGAAAGGGAGACTCTGGTTTTAAAAGAACTTGAGTGTGCCACAGTTTACACATTTCAGAGGGGGACGTTCATGTTGTAGCTTTGGGTGTGGTGCATGTACAGCAACTCTCCCACCTAGCTCCTGTGTTTGCTCCTGGGGATCCTACTTTGTGTGCTTTCTGAGGTGTCTCGATTGGCTTTCAGGAGTGGCAGTTGATTTGGATGTCTTTTACGACAAGTGAACAATTCGGTCTATGAAATGCGCCTTTGGCCTTTTCTCTTGAGCGATCTTACAGCTCCAAGCTGCTCTCTCTAGAATTTACTGAATTTCTACAAGGAGAGGTACTAAATTATTTTCTAAGCTCAACTTGTTGCAGCGTTCACTGCGGGGTGAGCGGCGTTGAAGAAGTGCATGTCTGCTGGTGGCCTGCGAGTGGGGGGTATGGCTTAGGTTCAGAACACCATGACACATGTATATAAGCCTTTAAAGATTTGTGCAGTCCAAAGCCTGTTTTACATGTAAACGTGCACCTGGGAGGGTTAAATCCATGGCATTCTTTATTTCTTGCTTCCAGCTGTTGAACTGGTTCTTTTTTGCACATAGGAAACCGCTCACCTTTTAATATGGTTCTTCAAAAAAAAAAAAAAAAAAAAAGTAAAAAAAAAAAAAAGTGCTGTTTCTGTGGTATTGTATTATCTGAATAATCATATTTAACTTTTTTTAAGGGAAAAAAAAACAAACAACCAAGGTTACAGTTTCTAATTGTTCTGTTCCTGTGTTTTTTGCTGGTGTGTAATAAAAAGAAAAGTTTTTTTCTTTACATGGTTATTTAATACATTTAGCTGCCTGTAAATATTTCTTGTTAAAATGCTCTGGAATGTGCTGTAGAAGTTGTATTAGATCAGTTGAAAGCATTGTTTGACAACCATTTTGTTTTTGGTTATTTCTATTAAATTAGAAAAAATTACTCTTTCAATTTGAGTTTCTTTTTATTTTCTTTTCTTTTTTTCTTTCTTTTTTTTTTTTTGGCACATCTGTGTTAGGTCATTAGGTTCCAGCCCATGTCTGGCTAAAGACTTTTCTGATGCTTGCAGTGCCTTGAGTGGAATTTTAACTGCGGTAAGTTAAAGCAGAAGCACCTGAGGCTGCATCATCTGCATTCCAAGACACAAAATGCTGGAATTTAAACTCGATTCAGAGTTTTGGGGGTGCTGTGATTTCACTGCTCTGCACTTTTCCATGTAACTTGCCAAGTTTGGCTGTACTCAGTGCAGAGCTGTTGTGTTCATTCTCCTTCTAACTGCCATTCAGAGAGGTGCTTTGAGCTGCTGCTTTCTCCTGGTGAAGCCTTTATTTGTGTGTGTGCTGACGCTACTGGAGCAGTCTCATGGCATCGTATCAGAAGTAAAGGCAGAATTGAGTTTACCTAACTGGAGATACAGCCCAGTTCAACTACAGCTGTACAGTTTGGAGTAGGAGCTGGGTCTGGTTTGTTTCAACAGCAGACAGTTAAACGACCGCGGGTCCTTTGGGCACAAATACCAATTGCTGACCATGCAGACCTGCCAGAAGAAAGTGACGTGAGCAAGCACACAAGCTCAAATTACCTCTCAATAATTTTCCTACAAGCAGTGGGAGCTCTGGTAACCTGCAGTGCCAACCATCCTGAAGGTCTCTTTGTGCTTCCATAACCTTCACAGTTGGTGAAGGCTCTGATCCAAGGGTCTTTGTTGTGTATCAGAGAACTAACTTCAGGCTGTACCTCATAAAGAAATTTGTTTTTCCTCTGTTTATTCCTTGAAGTGCTTGTGTTGGCTTAGTATCACAGCAGCTCCATGACCAGAGAGCTGTTCTGTAGTAAAAAAGTTTAGCTACCATCATGTTTACAGCTGCATTTCCGAGCACGAGTGGCTTGCTTGCCCTTTGCAATATGCAGCAAAGGTTTCAGCCTAAACCATTGCACTTCAGATGGATTTTGCCCGTGTGAGGTGAGGCTTGCTCTGCTTTTGCTGGACGCCAGCGGCTGGCTGGATGCTCTGCTGACCCTTGTGACTCCTGCCGAGCCAGAGCCTGGAGCTCTGCTGCTGGAGGAACAATGAGGAGTTCTCTGGGTGGCTGTTTCGTTTCTCTTGGCCAGGCACTGCAGCACTGCCTCGCTGTGTCCAGAGCACTCTCAGCTTTGCCAGCCCATCTGCTCTGGCTTTTGCCAGCCCACCTGCCTCAGCTCCTGTGGCACTCGCGTTGGCTCCTTTGTAGCAGGGCTGTCAATTTTGGGACCTTTCTTTGACTTCACTCAGTGCCCTGTGTTCCCTCTGCAGGCTTGCTTGGCTTTTTCCCTTTTGGTATCCTAGCTAAGCTTCTGCCTGCCTTCACCCTGAGTGATGCCCTTCCATCTGCTGACAGCTCTTTTTGCCTCATATGGCTTTGACAAAACCCCTACATAACATTGCTCATGGAAGCATCTTACTGAACCTGTGCAGCTCAGCCCTGCAACCCCCTGGAAGGAACCAGAGCCACGTATGCTGCCAGAGGCTGGATGGCAAAAGAGGTCGCTGAGACCTGCTGGATGCTGGCACTTCCTTCACTGAACCTGTAGATCAATTGGCTTGTGGAGAGTATCTTACAAGAAAGCTGGCAGGGTCAATGGTTTTAAACTTAGAGAAGGGTAGATTTAGGTTGGACAGTAGGAAGTTCTTTACTGTGAGGGTGGTAGAACCCTGCAACAGGTTGCCCAGCTAGGTAGCAGAGGCCCCATCCCTGGAGACATTCAAGGTCAGGCTGGATGGGGCTCTGAGCAACCTGATCTAGTTGAGGATGTCCCTGTTGACTGCAGGGGGGATAGGACTGGATGACTTCCAGAGGTCCCTTCCCATCCACTGCATTCTATGATTCTATGTCAAACACAAAAGCTGCTCATGACAAAAGACTTAGCAAACACTGTGTGGCTGGGGGGTGACAAATGATCCCATCTGCCATGGCTCTGGCAGCTAGGAGCACTTGGGGACCACATCTTCTGAAGATTCTATCACCGCAGGAAATGTGGGCCTGGGATATGCCCAGGGTGTGCCAGAGCTGTGAATTGGAGGCTGGGCTGTGCATGGCAGTGTGTGTCTGTTTCAGATGACTTTCCTGTCAGGAAGAAGTTAGGTCTGAAACTGGCTGAAAACCTCCTTCATCCGAAATGGTGCTTGGAGCCATGTCCAGCACAGTTCTGCAGCTGTTGCAGGGTCTGTGCCATGCATCCGAGCATGGTTTTGCTGTTGACTGCAGGGCTAGATGCAAAATGCCAAACTGGTCTGTCCTCCTCTTGGAGGTCATCTGTGTCTCCAGGCAACCCCAAATTTAAGTTGTTTATCTGATCTCTTTGCCCTAGTGTATGTTCAAAGCAAGGAGAGGTCCTTCTGGCCGTGCTCACCCAAGACTTCTGTTTCCGAAATGCAGACGGACCAGGGCAGGTGTCTGTACCTCGGAGCCCTGCAGCAGCTGCGTTAGGAAGCGCGGGGGGGTCTGAACCGTCAGCCACAGTCGCTGCGTGGGAGCAGAGGTCACCTGTAAGTTGTGCATCCCCCTGCGAAGCATTTATAAGCAGTTCTCAGAGCCTCTTTCGCGAATTGTGTCACCAGATGGTGCTCTGACCACGGCTGCTAGCGGCTGGTCTCGGAGCAAGCAAAGTTTTGTCTTGAGAAGCGATTCTCAGGCAGGACTTTGGTGTCTGCAGGGGTGAGAGGTTCCTTGCCGGGAGTGAGGTGTGGGTGGTGGCTGAGATCTGTGCTGGTGCCTCCTACCCCGGCTCAGCCTTGGTGTTTACGTAGAACCTGGCAACCCGGGGACCTCAGTGGCCTTCATTCCTCTCTCCATCAGCCCGAAGGCAGAGCTGCGTGTCCTGCCCGGGCGTGCCAGCTGGCAGCTGTCCCACTGGAAACGAGTGGAGTGGGCACAGCTGGCTGGAACAGCAAGCCCACACCTCCTGCTGCGGGGAGGCTGTGAACCTAAGAGTGGCCACAGCTGCCAGCCTGCCTTGTCTGCCCTCTCTTCATCTCTGGCTCTGCGAGGCACACAACGCTCAGGGAAGCTTTCAGCAAGCTGGAGCTGCTGCGATGGCAACCAGCCTTGTTCCTCTGGCTCTGGCCATTGCCTCAGGCACTGTTGGCACCAACCTGAAAGAAGAGTGGGCTCTGCCCCTGGGTCAGCTGTGAGCGCAGGCTCTGGGTGCTCTCGGCTCTGCTCAGACCCCTGCAGGAAGGAGATGCTCCTCAGTACTTTTTGTTGCTAAAAATTGTCTCTCAGGGTCATTTTCATGAGCAGAGTAACCATCCATGATGGCACCCACTGCCAGCAGCACAGGCTTGCTGCGTGTGCCCGAAGGAGGCAGAGTCTCAGCATCACCTGTAGGCAGGAGCCCAGCACCTGGTGCTGTCTCTTAGGCTTGTGTGCTCTTGATGCTGAGCAAAGTCTTGAAACTGGTGAGCTCTGATGCTGCCAATCTGACTGGCCCTGGACTTCTGTGCTGGATCAGCCCATGCTGGCTGTATTCAGCCTGCTTTGAGCTCGGGCACAGCTGTGCTGGAATGCTGAGTGTTAATAGTGACCATGGTGTGAGCCACTCAGGTCACTATTCCTGCTGCCCTGTATCTAATGGAAGAGAGGAGCTGTAAGAGCCCTGAATGAGTTAAGGAGTAGTATTTAACGCTGGGAGGACAGGCAGTGCCCAAGCTGGTGATACTGAGGCATTTTGGTTTCTGCTTCAGTAGGTAAGTGGAAGAGCTGAGTGGGGCTGGAGAAGAATGACGCAGGGTCTGTGTCTCCTGCTGAAGCTGCAGGATGTTCCTGGGTTTACCACCCTTGTGCAATGCTCTCTTCCCTGTGGAACACATGAATCAGGAAGCGTTGTCACCATTCAATATCCTGCTTTGTACTTTGGAAGTTTTCTTTCCCTAGCTATCCAGAGCTGCAGTGTGGTCTTTGTTAGCTCTGCAAGTTCTCAGTTCCCTTTGCCAGGAAGTGATCTGATCCTCAGCCTGCTGCTGGCTGCTGGGGTGGCTGTGGACACGTCAAACCAACTTCATCTTCTGCCCAGTTACCATTAGCCTCATTTTCCTCCATAAACACGCAGGCCCTTTAATGTCTGAGCAGAACATAAGTGTGTCAGGGCATCGTTTTTGCTGCTGGCTGCTGAAAACTGAGTTCTGTAGAAAGTAAATCAGTAATGCTCAGGTTGGGCCTGGAGGCTGTGCCCTGCTCTGCCATTCCAAGAAGCCTTCTCTCTTCCTTGCCTTTACTGTGTGATGAGCACAGTGTCTGCATTGACAGAGAAGGTTTTCTGGATACTTGTGCCAGACAGGATTTATGGAGCCACATTTGTGGGTGGTGTAAGTTGGCAGAGCTTGGTCAAAATCAGTGGAAGACCTCTGCCCTCATTTACTTCATGAGCTGCTGCTTCTTTTAGGCCAAGCAATGCTCTTTCTTGTTGGTGCCTGAGCTCAGGTGACAGCCTGCACAGATAACATTTACAGTCTGACCTGAGCCAGCAGGGCTCTGGCATTCCTGAGGGTCTGGGCAATGTTTGGCATCCTGGGAGCATGTACCTCCTGGGGACAGGGTGCTGCTGCCTTTAGGGCTGTCACTCTCTCTGTGTCTGGGCTGTCCATGACTGCTATTATTGTCTTGACAACACTTTGTGGTGATGGGAAGGCACTTCCCTGGCTGGCAGCAGTTGGGGGGAGATGTTTGTCTGTTATCTAAGCAGGCCTACTAAGGAAAAAAGTTATTGTCAGTGCTAGTGGCTCTGTGTCCTTGCCTCTTGTCATTTTACAGCCTTGGGAAATATGTTAGCAGTGAGTGAACAGATTTGAAAAACCAAGCAGCCCATGAAATCTTTTGGCCCTGAGATCCAATGCCAGCAGCAGCAAACGCTCTGCAGTGAGGCAGGCACCATCCTTTTTAACACTGTCCCAGCCATTTCCCTTGGCTGAGTCCTTGTGAGAAGACCCTGAGAGGGGAGTTAGGAGAGACCAGGAGCAATGAAATCCAGTGGGCAAAGACCTGAGGGGAGGCTCAGTTCAGATGGGCTGAACATTGCAGAGCAGGTGGGGAGCCTCCAGTCGGGTCGAGGATGTGGGCAGTGATGTGGAGCTGAGCAGGGTTTGAGAGGTGACCTCTGGGGTGTGGGATGGGGGGAGGCAGAACAGGCCCTTCCGTGGTGCTCTCTGGAGGCTGATGGGGCAGGTTAATCAAAGAGCTGTCAGGTGTCATTTCGCATGTTAATGTTCTCCTGAAGTGACAACTCCACAGCATTGTCCCTCCCAGGCACAATCGTGCACCGTTGGTTTTGCTTTCACTGTGGTAGAAATTCTGCTTAGTGCTGCTGCTTCCATTTCCACCGGGAGGGATAAAAATAACTAGAATATGGCAAATACTTTGTGAGCACACTGGTGGGAAAAAACCTCCTTGTTTTCCATTACAAATATCAACTTAGCTTGTTGCTTCCAGAAGGTTGGGATTAAATGAGTTCTGCTTTGCTTTCTCTTCCCACAGAAATGGTTGTGCTAATTTCAAGGAGGGTTGGACTTGCAAGCCATGCTCTGCCAGGTGTCCCTGCCTACAGTGCAGGAGACAGGGGGCTGCAGAGGGATGTGTTCAGTCTCTCACTCTGCTGTGCAGGCATGAGAGATGTTTCCAGCTGCGTGGTCCAAGGCTTTTTCAACTCCATTCCATCTTACGACTGCTAGAGCTGTGTGTGGGCTTAAAAGTGTCACATGAACTGGTAGAACTCCCTGACCAAACTCTGGTTCTGCTCTGGAAACACTTCATGCCAGCAGGGAAGAGCTGGAGACCAGCTGAGTTTGAAAGGGCCTTTTTCTGCTTTCCTGAGTTACAGTGGCTGAGGAGTGCATGGGAGCAAAGCATCTTTAGCACATGAATGCCAAAGACCTGTCTTTGGGGTTCTGACAGCAGCATTTTATTGGCCTTTGAGAAAGTGCAGTGTTTTAAAAATAAATTATGCAGTGATACTGCTAACAGTGTCCACGGCAGTGAGGGTTGAAATAAGACCCTAAAAGCAGCAGTTTTTCATCTCTTCTCAGAAAAAGGATGTGGTAACATCAGTTATTAACATTTATGAAGGGGCCAGCTTAATCCTCAGAGCTGTACCAGGAACAGCCACAGTTTGGGTTCCCACAGCATTGCAGAAATGTGGATTTGACCTAGGGGAGTTAGTGACTCACTTCATGAATTGGGCAGAGGACTCATCCCAGCCCAGCACTCATTCCTGTGAGGAGTTCCTGTTCAGGTAATGGGATTGCCTGCCAAAACCTTCCTGTAATTCAGGTTCTAAATAACCCTTGCTTGTCAGACTGACTCGGGGCTGACTCTGCACCCTGGACTGTATGGGGACAGCCACCTTGGTGTGGAGGTCATGTTACAGTAACTTCTCCCTTTCCACTCAACACAATTAGTCCTAACATGTGGGGCTGGCTGAGTCAGCCCAGGCAACCCCCTGGATGGACCTTCACCTGCTTGCTCCATGCCCTGGTGTATTGGTTTGAGTTTAAGCTTCCCAGGGGACTCAAAATATATCTAACAGAAACCAATACAATAATAATAGAATCATAGAATGGTAAGATTGGAAGGGACCTCAAAGATCATCTAGTTCCAACCCTCTGCCATAGTCAGGGACACCNGCAAAATATCTGTACAACCAGATTGATGACAATGGATGGAAGGGATGTCCACCATGTGGCAGACAATGGCAGGTGGTAAGACAGGATCAGCAGGAACAAAGGTGGTATCAAGCAGGTAGGCAGGCCAGGAGAGAGAGAAACAGAAACAGGCAGTTCCTCTGTTCATACAGGGGGTCCAGACAGGAATAGGCAGTGGGCTAAACACTGCATCTGGGGTCAAGCAGACCTGGGGTCAAGTCGTGACCACTCCCCCCACCCAGGAGGGTTAACCCTTTGCACCTGGTCCTCCAGTTCCAGAGCCTGTTGTGTAAGGGCAACTGTGACAGGCAGAGAAGAAAGCCTCATAACCCACAGGTTCTGCAGCAGGCATGTGTGTGAAGTGCTGCAGCACAGGGACCTCTCCAGCAAGGAAGGTGCACACCCTGGGGCCCAGCCTTCAGTTTATATGTTGTCACTCATGAGAGTTCCAGGGAATGTTTATGCATATACAAAGTACTTCTGAGAGGTGTTTTATGCAGGGGGTGCTGCCCTGTGGTGTTCTCTGGGGTCCTAGGGCTGAAGGTGAAGGTCTTCCTTGTGCTGTCCTCTTGGCTACAAAATGTGCTGAGCTGTAGAGCTTAGCACTGAGCCTGAGCTGCTAGGTCAGTTCTGGCCAGTTCCAGGGTCTCTGTAGGTGTCTTCTCTTCCTTATCCTGATGTCCCCAGCTGTCAGGGTCTCTGTAAGAGTTGTTTTTTCCTCACCCTGGTGCCTCTGGGTGGGCAGATACTTCACAGCTCAGCCTCGGTCAGTTTTAGGTACACAGATACTGAGAGTTATGTGATTGCAAAAGTATTTCTACCTCTAAACCCCATCAGCTGGGAAAGGGAGGGAGTCTGGGAAGGGATCTGCTGCTCTCTGGAGCAGGGACCTGTTTCCACTCCCTCCCTGTCTTTTAGGTCTCCTCCTGCTGCCTGGTGGCAGGAGAGGAGGAGATCCTCTGCTTCTTGATGAGCCTCAGAACCCCCAACCTCCATCTGCTGCCTTAGCCTCAGGGTGTGGTTCCACCAGTTTGTTTCTCTCACACTCTCTGATGCTCCTTAGCCTTTCCAATTGCTCTTCCAGCTCTGTGACAGAGCAGAAATGGCTTTTTAGAGCTCCCAGCCCTGCCAAATCATGTTTTGCCTCTCCACCTTCAGGATATGCAAAGATTCCAGGTCAATGAATTCCACAAGTCCCATCATTAGAAACCAAAGTTTGGTGGTAGTCCTGGCCCCAGAAAGCTTCTTGCCTGGACGTGCTTGGCTTCAGAGAAGTCTGCCTTTGGTGTCCATTTCTGAGTGGAACCAGAGCTCTTCAGGACTCCAGGCCACATTTCCCTGCTGCTAAACCACACAAGCTGGTACTGCAGAGCAGCAGCTTGCTGGCATTTGAGGACAGGAGCTTGCTGCAGGTCCTGCTTGCCGTGGTGACCTTTTGTGCAGGTTCCTCCTGCGCTGTGTTGGGGAGGGGAAGGAGTTGTTTGTCTTTAAGCTTCACAGCTTGGAGTTCAGTTGCAGTGCAGGCTTGAGGCAGTCACTTCAGGCTACAAATTCAGGAGTGTTTTTCCTTCCTTCTCCCTTGTGTTGCCAGGATATTCAAGGAGAGCTGTGTCTGGAATTGAGTAACTGCTCCCGAGAAAGCAGGACGTGAGCAGCTGCTGTGCAGCCAGGGCAGGCTGGGCACACACGAGTGGGGCACAGCACTCCCATCGTGTTTCTCGTGTTGCTGTGTGCAGTAGATGGAGCCTCGACAAGGTTTATTGCTAACAGCATGAGGGAGCAGGGTCCTGGAGACCTTTGCACTGGCAAATGCTCCTGCTCGAGATGAACAGAGGAGAGATTTGTGCTTTTAGTGGAAAACAATGTACATCATCATTGCTCTCTGGGGAGAACACAGCCCTGCCTAACCTCTCTGTCATGGGAGGTGCTTCTCTTTCTGCTGCACTGTTACCAGGGGAGAGGCAAAGCTCTGCCTGCTCCACATGCTCCCTGGGGCAGAGGCAGGAGCCTGCTGCTGGCTGGAAGCTCTGGGCTGCACAGTCTGGATCAGATTTGATACTCAGTGCTGAGCTGGTTTAGATTTTTTTTTTCCCCTGAAGTTAGTTTGAGCTCAGTTCTTGCTGCTAGTGTTGGATGGAAGCTAATTCCTAAAGCTCTGTCACGACAAGCAGGATAAGCTCTCTGTGCACGCAGGGGTGAGGATGCTGGCTGCTTGCACACCGTCTGCCCCCACAGCAGAGCTGCATCTCAAGGGGTCTGTGAAGGTGCAGGGGGGCTGCGTGTCACATTGGCACACAGATGGCACACAGCCCTTGCCAAAGGATCCAGAGCAGTGCCGCTTTTCCTGGCAAGAAGCTCTGGATAATTTTTGAGCTGTTTCCAATTATCATATTAACAGGGAGAATAAACAATATCTTGCTATTAATTAGAACTGACATCAATAAATGCTGCTGCTCCCTCTCCAGACTTGGTGATTGTGGAAGGAAAAAAGTTAAAAAAAAGAAAGAAATTAAATTAATCACCTTCAAGTAGATCTGAATCCAAATTAAATAAGCAGCATGTTGTGTCTCAGCTGGACAAACACATTTGTGATTCCACCTCAGCAGAGCACATTGCTGTAGGTGTGAGCTGATATGCTGAACAGAAAACAAATGTGTGCACAGAGTTAAGCTGTGGTTGGACTCCAGACATAAACAGCTCACAGTTAGGTACATATTGAACATGCTCTCATTAATCCAGCTGCAGTTGTGCTACAAAGCTGCCCAGCTCCTCAGACCTTTGTGCTAATAAATAGTCCTTGGGGCTTGTCTTCTGCTGAAGGAAAAATTGCCATCCTTGCTCACTCTGCTTACTCTCTGCTGAGGAATTTTACTGCTTGCAGCCTTGCTTTTCTGAGCAGCACATGCAGCCAGTACCTGGTACCAACTATGACCAATATTTGCCCTCACTTTGTGGGCTTGTCTGAAGGGTTTATTTCAACAGTAACTCAAGATCTCCATCATTGCATATATTGCATTTCTCTGTGAAATCCAGGCTGGTTGAGCCATTTCCCCCCTAACATTTATTCAGGTCTAAGCCCTTCTGGACTAGCTACAGAAGCAGCCTTTTCAACTGAGCTGTGAGCTCTGCCTCTGGACAGAGAGAAGATAAATGTGAGA
Organism: Ramphastos sulfuratus; assembly: GCA_013399055.1. Classification (NCBI taxonomy): domain Eukaryota; kingdom Metazoa; phylum Chordata; class Aves; order Piciformes; family Ramphastidae; genus Ramphastos; species Ramphastos sulfuratus. The sequence goes on from WBNM01004939.1 coordinate 187,387, forward strand.
GGAAGACAAACCATGCTTCCCTAAATGCCATGTGAGTGCAGCTGCAGGGCAGAGCTACCAGACATGGGAAAGTCCAAAATGCCAGGGTGGATGTGGGCAAGACAAAGCTGATGAACCCCTTCAGAGGTCATCAGCTCTGCCTGGGTCCCTGGCAGCATACAGGGAACAACTGACCATACTGGAGGGTGGAAATACAGATTAGGGGAGAAATTTGCTCACCAAATACAAATTCAGTCTGGGGCAGGGTGCAAAAAAGATACTCTCTAGCCTGGGGGGGCTCTGATATGTAAATGAAGGTGAATAATTGACCCTGGGTGACTTTAGATTTTAAAAGTAAAAAGTTCTTGGTATTACCTTGGAAATAAAATCAGCTTTAGTCCAAATAATTGAATCTTGTTATTGATTTCTCTATTACAAGCTCTCAATTGGACATTAACCTTTTTCTAAGGGTTTGATTGGGTTTGGTGGTTTGTTTTTTTTTTTTTGTTGGTTTGGGTTTTTTGGTTGTTTTTTTGTTTTGGTTTTTTTTGTTTTTGTTTTTTGTTTTTTTTGTCTGTTGAAATCTCTTTAAGGTAAATTCAAATTTCAAATCCAATACTTGACTGATGCATTGCAGGAATTCCTCTCTTGGTGTCGATTTTGGTGTGGCTGTGCTGAAGAGACATGATGATGGCACCCTTAGCCAGTAGCTCACATTCATCCCCGTGGGTCTCACTGTGCTTTGGTTTTGGGAGTCTGGGCTGCAGGTGCCCCGAGGAGGCAAGGAAGGGAGGAGCAGAGGGAAGGTGCTGGCCCCTCACCAGGTCTTGCTCAGCTCCTTTCTCACCTGGCTGTGAGCACCATCACCACTGGATGATCTTTAAGGTCCCTTCCAACCCCAACCATTCCATTTCTCACTTTTTTTAGTTGCAGTGCAAGATTTGCCATGCTTTTATATTCAAGTACTTTTTCAATAATTTATACAGTGGATAGCAAGTAATATATTGCATTCATGGTTTACATAAATTAAAAGAGGAGAGTTTACAGGCTCACTCCTGATCTGTTAGATTTCTGCCATTGTAATTCTATTGGCTTTCATGGAACTAGTCCAAATTTACCATAGTGCTGGTGGCAAGCCCTGTTGCTTTTCAGTGTTGGCAACTTCATATACTGTGTCTATGGAGACCTTTCTCTGTAGCAAATCTGTCTATATTTCAAATGGCCTTCTACTTTGGATGAGGCCTTGAGTGACCTGTACTAGTGGGAGGTGTCCCTGGGGGTTGGAACTAGATGATCCTTGAGGTCCCTTCCAACCTTACCATTCTATGATTCTGTGATGAACACAATGCAAACTCTACCTGAGCTCATTGCTGGCACATTGCTGGTTTAAATTCCAGCCTTGCAAAGTCAGGGAACACAGACCTGTGCCAGCCGTGGTGCTGCCAGCATGCAGCTGGTGGTGTTGGTGTTTGCTTGAATCTGGTAAACACTTGCAGAAATGCTTCCTAAGTGGCAGGGCTAAAGGAAAGTGACAAGTGACAGGACAAACGGAAAGGTTTCAAGCTGTGCCAGAGGAGGTTTAGGCTGGATGCTGGGAAATGCTTCTTCACTGAAAGGGTTATCCAACACTGCAATGGTCTGCCCAGGGCAGTGGCAAAGTCACCACCCTTGGAGATGTTCAAGCAATATGTGGACCTGGCTCTTAGGGACATGGTTTAATGTTGACCCTTCAGTGCTGTGCCAAGGGTTGGAATGGATGATCTTTGAGGTCTCTTCCAACCAGCTATATTCTGTGATTCTAACCTGCAGGTGTGCCTCAAGCTGCTTGCAGCAGCAGATTACACAGCACTGACCAGGAGGTGGTAGCGTCTAATTAGAAGTGTCCTTTTGTGATCAGTTATAGGATATTGCTCTGTTAATAATAAGATTTCACTTTTGTTGTCTTGGCAACAGAAGTTTTAGGAAGGAGAAGTGCAAGAGAAGTTGCTCTTGCCAGGCAGAGGTTGCCACGCTGGATCAAGCACTGTGGCAGAAGCCTGTGCTCAGCTGGTGACAGTAAGGACTGCTGTGACCAACAGAGTCCTGTTTGGAGCTGCACAGGGATGTTGGAGCATTTTGTCTAGCCAGTGAGGGGCTGGCAGCTCAGGGCTGCAGTGGAGGCACCTTGGTCACACCGACCTGCGTGTGGGATGCTGCAAAGCAGTGCTGGAGCAACACCAGTTCCCTGCTGCCCACCCCCAGGCTGGTTCAAGACAGCGAAAACCGGCAGGGACCAGGCAGGAGGTGGCAACACGAGAGGCACTTAGGGAATTTCCATCCTGGAGCTGCTGGGAGGTTTGCTGCCCTGCAGGAACCTGCGTGGCAGTGCTGGAGGGGTGTTGGAGGACATGCTCCAGGAGAGCCTGGTGCTGCCTTGGGTGCTTGTGTGGCTCCTGGGACTCGCAGATTGTGATAGCTCCAAGTGCTTCAGCAGGCAATTAACAGACTGAATAAACACAACGGCGACAATCTAAGCATCCTCTGTCGAGATGTGGGGCTGAGGGACCTGTGGAGCTTTAGTCCTGGCTCATTATATCTGCACTGGCTTCTCTGCTCCAGAAGCTGCAGAAATCATTCTGCTGCATGTAATTTTGATTGCCTGCTATACCATTGCTTCTTTTCCTGTGTCTGTCAAAGATATTCTCTGCTCAAAGGTGTAGCTCTGTCATGGAGTGCAACTTGTCTGCCAAATTTCAATGGGAATAATAATAATAATTTTAAAAAAAAACAACCCACACTGCAGAAATTAATAATAATAATAATAATAAAATGATCTAATTATGAAAGACAACGTCAGGCTCTAGTGCCACCTGCAGCCTGTTGTGTCAGGACCAGCACAAACAAATCAATAAAACCTGCTGCTTTTCTTCTGCTGCCTTTGGCAGGCACAAGCAGTTTGTGCAGTGCTGGTGAGAGCATTCCTGGCTCTTGTCTTGAGATGTCCTCGGCCGCAGGCTTCAGCCTTCGCTTGTTCTGCAGAGCTGCTCTGGGGCTGGGATTGGAAACTGCACCTGGAGAACGGCGAAAGGGCAGCAGCGAAAGGGTTAAAAAGAATTATCTGGACTGCAGCTTTGGCGACGTTGCCTGGAGGGCACGAAACTGAATTTGGTAGGAGGTTCTTTGTCTGGAACACGCCTTGGCAGTGCCCAGATCTCCGATCTAAGAGGCAACAAGGCACCGGCAGCACTGGCAGGACTGCAGTGAGCTGTGGCTGACCTGAGGCTCCTGGCTCTGGATGCTGAGGAGGGTTTGTGAAGCTGGAGCATTGCCTGGCTCAGGGTGTCCCTCAGGGTGCTGCCATGCCAGAGGGTGGCATTGGTCTCAGTCTGTGTGACTAAACCCAACCCAAGCCTCTTTTCCTAGTTGGACTTTCCTAGAGAGCAGAGGGGGCTAGCAGAGGATGCGTGTGGGAGATGAGTGGTGCCAAGGATGACAGCCGCTGTCAGAGGGCAGTGCACATTGTCACCGAGCTCTGCCGGAAGAAAAGCCTGCCCGGCTTGGACCTGGACACTTGCAGGGAGTTCCTCCTGCTGCCTTCTGACCAGAGCCTGATTATCTCCGAGCCAGGTACAGTACTCTGGTCCTGCCTGCGCCAGGGGTGCCTGCATGGCCGCAGCTGGAAGAAGGCAGGAGGACTCCTCACGGGGAGGGAAGCGCTTGCAAGCCCCGTGCCAGGCTCGGGGGGCTGCTCTGGGCTCGCCTCGCTGCCCGGTGGGTTTCCTCTGCCCGACTTCTGCTGTGAAGTTTTGGGTGCAAGTCCTGCCTCACCTGTTGGTGTGAAGCGCTGTAGCCTTGATGTGGGCGGCTGCAGGAAGGGGACAGGCAGGGCGGTGTGTGCTGGTGAGGAGGTCCTTCAGGAGATAAAGTTATTCTGAAAGTTCCTAGTTTTGTTAAAAATATAGGCTCCTGTCCCCTAGAAAACAAAAAAAGCAGTAACAAGCCTGCTTAAAGCTACTGAGATGACAGGAACTGATTGCTGCTATTCCGGTCTGAGAAAAGGAGGCACTTCCATGGATCCTTGTTCAGCAGATCCTGGTGCACTCTCATGTATTTGTTCTACTTCCCTTAAGAACTGCTCGGAGCTCTTCCTCATCAGCTTGTAGAGCCAGGCAGCCCTGGTGTGCCCACAACACATTGAGAACAAGCTCCAAGAGCAAGGAGGCAAAGCACTTAAACTTCTGTACACTTCTGCTCACAGCTTCTTCCAGCAAGGTTGTCTTCTGCTGTCACTTCTGAAGACATTGGCAGGGGAGCTTACATCCCAGGCTCACACACTGAGCAGCAAACCCCAAATCCTGTGCTGTAGGTTGTGTATCAGAGCATTTGGACAGTGCTTATCTCGAGCTTTCTGTGGGGGGTGGCCCAGCCTGATCTCACAGTGCTTCCAGAAACTTTTCTTCTCCCCTTCTAAGGATGCCTGTGCAGAGCCCCTGTGCAGCACAGTTTTCCTCAAGCCCTGCCCAAGGCTTTCTATTCATCTTGCTTCATTTTCTCCTGCCCCTCTCTGCCAGGGTCTCACAATGGGATGTGACTGGCACCCAGGGCGCACTGGCAGCTCTCTGCTTTCCCTGGGCTTCTGCCATCCCTTTGCTTGCAGCAGTACTTCCATCACTGCATGTCCTGTGTGTCCAGCCTGACACCTTCCTTCCATATCCCACTCTGTCTGTACCTTGTCACCTTAACATTGGCTTTGCTTTATACATGCTTGCTCTGAAGGCCTCTTGCTACTGCTGGTACCATGCTTACACCATGCATCCAGCGCAGCTCTTTTCTCTGTTGCAAATAACTTACTGTGTTGCTTCACTTTTTTTTTTTTGCCTTGGCACCAAAATTAACATTTTCCTGGCTCTGTACAGCAGAAACACCAGTCCTGTCTGCCCTGACATGACAGAGTGGCATTTGTTTGTGCAGCTTGTCCAGAACCTCATTTTCAGGTCACAGTTGCATCATCTCATGCCTTTAGCATCTCAAATGTTTGTCTGCCCTGGGCCCTGATTCTAAGTGTCAGCCTCTACCCCAGCACCCTGGGCAAGTTATGCTGGCCTGGCTGCCTGCACTGGCTGCATTTACAGCTCTGATCACTGTCTCTGCTCTGCATGACTGGGCCCATTTTTATGTCTAGACAGCACTGAGGACACCGTTTGGGCCAATGAGTGCTAATATTTCTCAAATGCCTGAAGGTGAAACTGCTCCAGCAAATGAAACAAATCTGTTTGCATTAAGTGTGAACTAATGGGACAGTCCTGGTGGTAAGGACCTTTCCCATTTGTGTCTGGATGTTTATCTAATTATCTGCCTTTATGTTTTGTCCACTTTACACTGAAGACTTTAAGCATTTTTGCTAGGAGCTACCTGGAGGCCTGTGGTCAGATCTGGCAAGTCCTTCCTCATAGCGAGGTGCACGTCAAAAGTGAAACTGTCTGGGGCTGAGCAGTGGCACGGCTCTGGGACAGGGTACTGAGAGGAGGGGTGGTGAGTGCTGCGTTCCTGCCCGTGTCAGCCGTGCTGGGCTGCACAGTCTCGCAGCCTGGAAGAGCAAAGTTTGCTGGAGTAAAATCGGCCACATCTATCATCATCATGTGAAGCCAAAGGCTTCTCTGTCAGTTCGTTACCTCCTACATAAATCTATTAGCTAATGGCTGCAGCAGCTTGGCTTGTCAGGTAGCTTGATGGAGCTGATGTCGTCTGTGAGCTGGCAGACAGAGCTCTGTTGCTGCCAGAGCCGGGAGTCAGGGCTGCTCCTGCACGCCTCTGCTTGCTGCTGGACCCCGAGAGGCGTTTGGGTAGGTCTGATGTTTCCTGTGGTGCCAGAGAGCAGGATCGTCTGCTGTGGGGCTCCAAAGAAGTCAGCCAGGTACCACTAGCCTCCTTGAACTGCAGCTGACAGTGGGAAAACCCTCTGAAAATAAAAATGCTACCGAGTAGTTTGTATAAGAATGGGTTGGACTTTGGTTTTATGCAGTGATTATTTATTTTTGAACCATTTTAGTCCGAATGCAGGAAGTGCTCCCGTGTCTGAAGTAGCTGCTGCTCTGCTCTGCACTTTGGGTTATGTAAGGGCTGATTCTCCTCGGTGGAGCCGTGCAGAGTTGCTCCAAACCCACACGTTCCTGTGCACCCAGCACAGGAGCCCTGCAGGCTGCTGCTGCTGCTGCTGGCAGTCGGCAGCTACGTGTGTCAGAAAAATGAGGGAGCTGGATGAGGAGGGGTTGGCAGCGATGTGTCAGCGGGCATGAGAGGGGGAGCTTTGCCTGCAGTTTGGCCCGTGGTGGTGCCAGGAATAGAACTGATCTCTTGGCTGTGGGCCCTGAGATGGAGCAAGATGCAGCATCCTTTTGTTGTGCCTATCTAAAAATCCTCCCCCGTAGCTCTTTGTCTGATAGCTCCTTTCTCTGCCAGTCCTCAGCAGCTGTGCAGCGATGGTGTCAGCGTGACCAGGACACAGCCATAAGCTGTGACACTGGCAATGCCTGTGATACAGGGAGAACATTTACCACTGCAGTGATGTGCCTTAAGTGGATTCATCACTTCTCTGCCCTGGAGGTGCAACGAGGGCTTGGGCTGTGGCTAAGAGAATCCATGGACCGTCTCTATTGAAGTGCAAAGTAGCTGGCAGGTGATGCTGGGGAGCTCACACTGCCAAACTCTCCTGGGAGCCCTTTGGTGGGCACAGTGAGTCACCCCATGTCATCTGCTCCTTTGCCCATGGAAGAGGAGCTGCTTATGGAGAGAAACTGGCTCCAGGGTCTCTGGGAAACAGGTTGCCAAATCCTGCTCCCCAGGGCTCCTGATAGCTCTCCCCTGGATGCTCCTGCCTCGGGCTGCTCCCAGGCCTGTTGGAGCCTCTGCTCTGTTGGAGCCTTGCTGCGGGCAGCTCCGCTGCAGCCTGCCAGCATCCCTGGGTGCTGGGCACTGCGTCATGCCCTGCATAGCTCTCACCACCATGAGGCCTGTTGTGTGCTTGTCTGCATCATCACATTGTTGCTCAGTTTGGACCAAATTGCATTACTGACTCACTCCCAACCTTTGCCTGACCCAGGTCCTGCTCCCCATGGGTGCACAGTGCTGGGTCTGGCTGCGAGCTGAAGCTGCCAACCAGTCCTGGGAGGTAGTAGCAAGCAGGTGAGGGAAGATTGATGCCACAGGCAGAGTTAAAACCAAAATAATCATTCTGAAATGAATGTGCAGAGTTGGTGGAGTGTGCCTGAACCTGTGTCTTGTGGTGCTTGACAACTTTAAAGGATGGTGCATGGGAGTTCACTCCAGGATCAGAGCACATCCAGGAGCAAAGCTGTGGGCTTGATTTCCAGCTCCAGCATTAGTGTGTTGCAGTTTTCTTTAGGTTGTGTTTTTCTTCTCTCTGTGTACCCATTTGCAAAAAAGCTTTGCTGCCCTGTGGAGTAAATGGAGCACACAATGGATGATGGGCAGAGGAGCTGCAGTTTTTACCCAGGGTGGCTCTGGGATAGTGTGCACAGCAATCCCTCTTGAGCTCAGTGCAGTTTGTGTGCCCTCCTCAGACCCTTCCTCATGCACTGATTCACCCAGCAAAATGCTGTCCTGCTTTCCTAGGGCAGGCTGTGACAGCTGAAGTGAGAGGAAGAAAAAAGGACAGCTGGGGAGCAGAGATTTTATTCTTTCCTAGCACACTTTGTCAGCTATCCTTCTGCTCCCTAATCCTGCAGTAATTCAGAGCACATTCAGTGTTTTGTCCTTCGTGTGAACTGTTCTTTTTAAACTTCATGATGCAGGCAGAACACTGTGTACGGTGCTGAGCACCTTCCTGGCACTTCACAAATGCTATTCAATTGTTAACCCCCCAAGCACCTCAGTGCTCTTGCTGCAGGCAGAAAAAGGGGTGACACTGTGTGCAACAGATGCTTTTTCATTGCGCCTTCAGATGGGGGGAGAGTGCTTCTGGACTACTTTTCTTGGGAAATAAATTATCCCTTTGACTGGTGGGAAAACTGATGGTGTGCCCATTCACTGAACCAGCCACTGCCTGTGAGAGGGAATGGCCTCAAGTTGCATCAAGGGCTGCTTAAATTGGATATTAGGAAAACATTATTCACTGTAAGGGTCATCAGGCACTGTAAGAGGCTGCTCGGTGAGGTGGGGTAGTCACCATCCCTGGAGGTATTTACAAGATGTTTGGATGAAGAGCTTAGGGGCAAGGTCTAACAGCTGTGTACAGGGAGATGCTAGGTTATGGCTGGACTCACTGATCTTGAGATCTTTTCCAGCCAGGTTATTCTATATTAGTCTACAAAAATATGAGCAAGTCTTGAGTTTACCTCCCAGCTCTCATAATACACTTTCCTGAACGACCATTCAAGTGTATTTTAAGTAAACATAATAGTAAATATGTTTAAAACCACCCAGGCAAAACTAATATTAATCACTGAAGCTTGTGTTTCCAGAGGCCAGGCACATGAGTAGCAGCACCTTGGGGCAAAGATCTTTCTTATCACAGAGTGATGCACTTGCAAAATGGATCTTGCCTTCCTCTGTGAGTGTCTGGTCCACCAGCAGGAAAAGAGGCAGCTGAGAACTCTGTGCAGTAGATTTGTGTTTTGGCTCAAGTAAACAATTTTTTAAAAACCCTGATCTGGATGGTATCAGGTTCAGATCTTGGTACCAGAGGAAGATTTGCAAAGCTGTATTAAAATGAGCCTAAACCCAGCAGCATAGATCTAGGAAAAAGGGGTTCTATAACCTGTCTATGAACATGTCTCTGTTTATGTGTCTGCTTATGACTCTACAGCTGCCTCTGGCTATGCATTGTGATGGTCCTGGTAAATAAACTGCACCTATGGATCTCTGTGGAGCCTGTGTGTGTTTAGGAGCCTTGCAAGCTCCACTCTGCATAGATGCAGGCTCGCATCTGCCTAAGCGCTGTTGGTTGACTCATTCCTGAGGCAGTGCAGGGAGCTGATCATGTTTGTAGGGTTTTTTTGTGGACCCTGGAGCCTCTTCCAGTGCAGCTGCAGTAGCCTCATGCATAGTCAGGGATCAGCATCTCAAACTCCATAGAAACAGGCAGCCAGATTGCTGCTGGTGTTAATTGAGTGTGTGAGCCGGCTGAGGACAGTGCCCAGGGACTGAGCTGAGGAGCAGATACCTCTGTGGTAAGTCCACATTTCTGAAGTTACTTTGTTTATTTGTTGTCTTTTAAAATAAAATAGATTCTCTTTTCCCTGACAAACATTCTGCTTCAGCAGTTTGTGTCTTTGAAACATTTTCTTTTGCTTTCAGTATTCTCCCTACGTTCCTCCGAGACCCAGCAGGTGCTTTCAGCTGGTTCAAACCAGGGCACAGCCTGACCCCGATGCTCCCTGTCGGTCTGGGGGGTGACTCGGAGAAGCTGGGATTTTTGTGTTTGCAGGTGTTTGTTGCTTGACATCTTTGCTGTGCCGAAGTCCTAGCGGTGTGCTGTACCCAGCCTGCTGCACGTACCAGGCATTCACAGGCAGCAGCAGCATCTCACATGTGTGCACTCATTGTTCAGAGAGAAACCAGAACCAGCACTGGTTCTCCTGCTGGAACAGTTTGTTACTTAACTACAGCTTCAGCCAGCCTTGTGCTTTCTGACCTGTTTTTTTCTTTTTGCTGTTCACATTTCCAGGTGCAATCATATGTTCTTCCTTAGGACCCTGCCTTTCCATCTCATGTTAGTCAGGCAGCTCTATAGCTTTCCTATGTGTTATTTATTTTTTTCAGGCATGATAATGTGTATTCCCTCGCCCCCACCCCCCTTTTCTTAGCTATATATTGCAAGACCAGGAAGCTGGTCTGTAGCAGCCCTGACTGTTTCAGCCCAGTGAACTCACTAACGTAACAGTCACTTAGGCTGGCACTTGTTTGGGAGCTGTGGTTTGTCTTTCTGCCATGCACTGTCTTTAATTATACTTGTGCCTTGCAAAATGGCATCCTGGAGGGACACAGAAGGGATATTTGGAGTGACTGTACATTAACTCTGCATTCTCCACGTCTGTGGCAAAAAGAAAGTTATCCTGCAGGGTGGGAAACTGCAGATGCTGATTAAGCTGCCTTCCTATTTAGTTCAGTTCGTTGTGCTGTAGCAGGTTCGTGGCTGACAACATCGCAGCAAACTGTGCGGCGAAGACTAAAGACAGGATGCCAGGAGCTCAGCTCCTACCAGCCCTTTCAAACCCATAATTAAGATACAGAGTCCTAGAGCGTGTGCTTCCCTGGAACAATAACAGCCCAGAAATTCCACCAGTGCCTCTGGCGTGTGAGTATGAGCGGGTTTCTGTGCATGTCTGTAGCCGCCGTGCAGAGGTGCATGTGCTCTTGTGCCGGCGCGGTGCTGCCATACGCAGTACTTCATCTCCTGGACGTCTGCGGGCATTTGCTCTGAGTTACCTGAGCTCAGTTCTCCGGCCGGTCTGTGGTCAAAACGTGCTGAAAGGGTTGTGAGCAGCAGGGTCTGGCGCGACACGAGTCACTGGAAAAGGGAGAAAGGACTCTCAGCATCCATGGAATGAGTGTGCGGGGTCAGACCGCCCAGCCCGCACCCTCGGCTGCTGTGTCTACGTTTCAGGGGTTAAAGATCTGTCTTTGTTCCAAGCTAATGGAAGCAGCAGCAGCAGCAGCTACGGCCAGGAGCGGAGCAGCGCAGGGAGGAAGTTCCGCGGTCGCCAGCGGAGCCTGAACAAAGAAAGGCTTTTCTCACAAGTGCTGCATTCCAGCGCAGGGTCTGCGCCCAGCCGCGCTCCCGGGCAGCTGGGTGGGTGGGCACCGCTCCCGGCTGCCTGGCACCCAGCGGTGCCGCTTTGCTGCGCAGATCACACTGCCTGTGGTGAGCCAGGTGTTAGCAGCACGGCAAGTTGAGAGGGAGAGGAAGGGTGCGTGATACGGGTCTAGATGTCTGTCTAGGGGTCTAGATGGCTTTAACTGGCAACCCGATCTCCCGAGGGCACGGATCTGGGTAGCACCCTGCCTTTGCAGCACCTGAGCCAGGGGAATCCTGCGTCTCTTGGTTTGGGTTTCTGTGGGGCAGGTCCGGGCAGTAGAGCTCTTGCAGCATGTTTTCATGTAGTCAGGGACCCCTCTTGTGCTGGAGGATCTCTGTGTCCCTGGATGAGGAACACTCAGCCAAAGACTCTAGAAAGCTTCTGGGCCACCTTGTCTCGTGTTTGGAGCCATCCACCCTCCCCTGGCTGAGCTCTGCATTTTTGGGGTCCTGGCTGTGTCATCTCATGTGACCCCAGGTTGCAGGGCTGGAAGCTGCCCAGCGCTCGTGCTGGGGTAAGGATCAGCACCTGTGGCAGGGTCACCCCCAGGGGTGCTGGCTGGGATGGGAAGAGACCCTGGTTCTGCTCCCAGTCAAGTTTTGGTCAGGACAGCCTGATTTTAGATGTTTAAAACCAAAATGGAGTCAGTCAAAAAGAAAAGGGCAGAGAGATGTCAGCTCTGGTGTGGCAGATCTGGGCACCAAGGTGCTGCTCAGCCTGGCCTCTGATGTCTCACTATAGTCACAGCTTCAACCAAGTTTTTGCAGGGGGATTTTGCTGTCCAGGGTCTTTGGTCTCTTACAGGAGAGAGAGTGATATGAAAAACCTTTTTTCAGTTTGTTCACATTGCACCTTGAAATGCAGTTGTGTTTCTGCATCCCAGAAGTGTCCATCTTATGGTGTTCTGCTCAGGTCCTGCATGCACATCACAGGAGGAAGATGATGTTCAGTGTCAGTTACTGAAGCTCAGCCCACGGCCAGAGGATTCTACACTGCCAGGTCCTCTACAGGTGTTGCTACAGGATGTTGTGATAAAATGCCATGGGATTAGCACTCTAATTCCATGCACTGTGCTTCATGCTAGTTCAGTAGATCGCCATCAGTTAGGCATAAAGCAATGACAACTCCTTTTGGCTCATTGCAAACTCTCTAGAGAACAGCAGATTAAAGCACAAAATAACAGAAACCACTGAAACCACTGGGGAATGTTTCCTTGGGTTTGGATTTTTTTTTTTTTTTCTGTTTTGTTTTGTTTTGTTTCACTTCTGATAACAGAAGCACTGCATTGCTGACAGCATAAAGTTCCTTTCTGGTTGCAAAAGTTTGAGTAGCAAATGTGCCTTTGGTGCAGCCTGGAGAGAATGGGCAGGTGAGGTGATAAGCACTGAACACCAACATGCTGGGGCTTTGGAAGCCTCTGGGCAGGCTCCTCCAGTCCAGCCCTGCTGCACATTTTAGTGTGCATTAAAACAGGCTGGGGAGCCCAGGACAAGAACAGGTTAGGGATTGCCCACCAACAGAGCCAGCTTGGGAGCAGGAGGCTGGGGTGGCACTGCTGAGGATGCCCATGTGCCTCACTGAGGGTGTCTGTGCTGGCACTGCCACAGGTATCCATGTGCTGCTGTACTGGCCACCTGCTCAGCTCTGCACATGGTTTCATAGTTGTGTTTTGGTTGTCCAGAACTTGGTGTGGAGGAAGCTTCTCCAGGCTGTTGCAGGCCTGCAGATGTCTTTTGCTTCTCAGCTATTCATGGTCTTACACTTGGGTTTGGTTTTGGCAATGCAATCTTTCTCCATTCTATTTCAGTGAGCAAGGCACAAGCTCCAGGCTGCTGAGGCTTCCCCTTACATTGCATTGCTTTGCTCAGGGTATTAATTTTTATATGTATGTGTTTATTTCCCCTTTTAAAAACTATATACACATGTGCCTGTGTGCAAAGCACATAATTACTGACTCTGCATTTGAAAACCAACTTTGGTGTTTCCCTCTGAATTACTCTGTTCAGACTTTCTCCTGTGCCTGCCTCCTCCACACTGAGACATGGCAGGAGCTTTGCCTGTAGCCTGGATATGAGAGCAAACCCAGAACCTGCTCTCTTTTCTTCTTGCAGGCAGTGCACAGTGCATGCCACTGCTGAGGGGCATCCCAGGACCCCCTCCCCTTGCAGCAATGAGCTCCAGCCCAGCATGGGGAACCCAAGCTGGAGATCCCACCTGCACCTACACCCAGGCTGCTCCTCAGCTCTGGCTGGAGTGACTGGAATAGTGCTTTAGTCCTTGGGCAGATGTATTGTTGAAATGTTTTCTCCTTAAGATCTTTGAACTGGAGTTTATCAAGTTAGGTAATGGGCAAGGACTGTCACTAGCAAGCTGACAGCTGATTTCCAGCACACCAAATTGAACAACTGTTAAAGGACAAAACTTTGCATGAAGTTGTGCATGGATCCTGTTCTAGTTACTATCCTGTAAAGAATTACAGCAAGTGGTGTAAAAAAAGCCCTGGCACTGCTTCATGAAGGAAGTTTTGTCTGCCCAGGGGTTCAGAGGTTGCTGTTTGCACTTGGACTGTGGATCACAGTCACTTAAAACACAGGACCCCTGCAAGGTCTCCTGTGAAGCAGCTTTTCTTCATCCCTAACATGCAATAATGAGATAGTTTGGATTTTATAATCTTATATAATTACTCTCAAAATAGCTTCTGATTCATCCTTCCCTTTGAAGCTTATAGTTTGTGTTCCAATAAGCTCTTGCACGGCAGGAGCCCTGTGGTGGCAGCAAATTAATCTTTGAGAAGTTTTTCTTGAGCTAACTGAAACTTTGGCAGAGCCAGGCCCAGGATTCCTGTCTCCACCTTGCTGTAGCCTGCTACACGGCTGGGTGTGCTCAGGAGGCCAGGAGGCTCTGTCTGGGTTCCTGCAGAGCCTGTGCTGGCAAGAGGAAGCTGGTGGCAGCTGATAGCACCAGACTCAGTGTCCAAGGGCTGAAGAAGTGCTTGAATAGGATAAATCTCTTCTTAGCTTTGTGCAGGAGGAAGGTTGAGTTTGCAGATCTTCAAAGGGGATATTTCAAGAGAGTCTGTGAATGTCTCCTTTTGGAACAGCTGCAGGGTTCATCCAGAGAGGATTTTCACCTCTCTGCTGATTTGAGAGAGGAGTTTGCTGCTGGGCTGCAGATGATGAACTGTGCAAGTGCTCTTCGTGCAAAACAACCTGTGGGAAGTCTTCCTGCTTTCCTGTTGTTCCCTCGAGCTGTCTCCTGTGGAATTATCTGTGGGTGACATCAAGTAACACAAGACAATTTGGGTGTGCTCCACAGCAGAAAGCTGCTGGAACTGCTGCTTGCCTTCACCCACAGACACTGTAAAGTGTACCAGGGCCATGGGTGTGTGCCCAGTGCAGGGGTTTCTCAGGGTCTCTGGGGATGTTTTGTACCCTTGTGCTGTGCTGGACAGTTGAGAGGAGTGACCAAAGGATTTTCACTTACATTACCAAGAGACAAACACACCTCCATGTGGTTCTTTCTGGATGGGTCATGCTGCATTTATATTTCTGTGACTTAATTTTCCTCTCTCACATGTTCTAAGACCAGCACTGTCCTTGGCTAGGTGATGCTCCCTGTCCTCCTTCAAGGAAACCTGACAAGCAGCTGAGCTCCTGTTGGGCTGAGCAGGGTGTCAGGAGGTGCAGATAGAGCCATAAGTGGCAGCTGATTCTTGTTCCTGTTGCTCAGAGCACTCTCTGAATAGAGGCAGTTCTGTAGGGCCTAAGAAAGCTTGGGGGCTCATAACTTGTGGATTTGCAGGTGACAGATGTCCCTCTCCAGAACTTGCTGCTACCTTGGGGCTGCTCTGCAACCCTCATTGCACCCACAGCATGAGATAACGTCTGAGGGACCGCAGAAGCTCTGCTCAGTCTGTAATTGTTTTCTGACCTGGTCCTTTAACATCTGCTGAGAACCTGATGAAATCTTTTCTCCTCAGTGCTGACCCAAGCCTCTGTGATCCTGTTTGAGCAGCAGCCCCTGTTGCAGTGCTTCACAACACATCCAGCTCCTGTGCTGCCAGGCTGCTTCTGCAAAGCAAACTGACTTGAGTTAGACTTTGAAGTGACAGCTGCTAATTACTTGTCTAGCTCAAGAATATTTCAGGATATGTTCCTCAGGTTCACAGCTGCCTAGGGAGCACAACCAGTACATCAAGAGAAGTGGTGTTGCTCAAGTTTCAGATGACAGCCAAATGGTGGTGAGCAGGCCTGAAGATGTGACAATGAAGACCTGAGCAGAGGGGTGGCACAGTCCCATCACCAGAGGCTTGCAATGCTTCCATGTTCTCTGTGGCCTCCAGTGCCCACTTAGCTGTGGGCTCTGCTAAACAGAGCTGCTTGCTGGCACAAGAGCTTGGAGCTGTGTTGGGTGACAGACACAATCTGATCTGTGCTGCCAGCTCTGTTAGCATCCCACAGCTGTGGCATGCTCACGGAGGGGATAAGGAGCTGGCTGAGACCTGCTGCTGCACTGCAGCTCACCTTCATCCAAGGCAGCATTTCACCATTTATGAGACAACTGATTTCCTTTTCACAGTCCCTCTGGAGAGTGCTCTGCTTGCTGCTGTGCTCCACAGTGCCTGGCAGGCTTTGCTCTGACCTGTACTCCTGAAGAGGAGGTTCCCTTGCTCTGTTTTGGTGCCCATTTTGGTTGTGTTGATGCTGGATGCTTTATTGTTAGGTTTCTGTTCCCTGCAGTCCCTGCTTCTTCCTCTGTATAGCTTCAAAGCTGAACAGCATTGCTAAATGAACACATCTATAGCTAGGATTTAATGGAAACCTCTTTCTTTTCCCTGCTGTTGTCCTGTGCTCCTCTCTGCCCTCGCCCCGGGCTTCTGAGATTTGCAGTTTCTCATGCCCAATTTCCATCCCTCAGCTAATCAGACTTACATTGCTGATGCTCCTCAATTGAGAGAAAATTAGATCAGCAGTTGGTGGGTGCCTCACGTGGTCTTTTGTAGCCCCAGAGCTGCCTGTCTTCTCCTCCAGCAATAACTCTTGTAGTAATCCATCATTTGAATGCATGTTCCCTACAAAGCCCTGCAGAAATAGAACAATGTAGTCTCAAAAGCACTGTTGATAGAATAATGTTAGCAAAAAATGGACAGAGAAGCCTGGAAATCTCTCCCAACATGGTATGAGCAAGGGCTGGTGAATTGCACTGGGAAACCAGCCACTTGGCCAGTCAGGTGAGGGTAAGGTCCATCACCATCAGCCCCTGCTGCTGAGCTCTGCATCTCCTGTGATCACTCCTCCAGGTGCATTTGCTCTGGAAAGATCTTCCATGCTCCAAGCCAGAGCTCAGAATAGCTGGGAGCAGCTTTTTCAGCTGAAGAAACCTGGTGGGGAGCAAACCAGCCAGAGCTCTCCCTGCTGCTGAAATTTGCCATTGGCCACTGGAAACCTTCCCAGTCAGAGCCTCTTGCAGGGCTGATGTCCATTTGCTCTCGACAGCATCAGGGCAGAGGCTTTGGCTGTGCCTGTGGATGACGACGAAGCTGTGGCACTAAAGGTGCTGCCATTGCCAACCTCAGAGAGTCAGGTCAAAGTGCCTTTGCTGCTTTGGTGAGGAGGCTGTGCTGAGGGTGCTCCAGGGCCTGCAGAAACCCATCTGGCCTCTTGCAAGTCCCAAGGGGGCTCCAGGAAGGGGACTGTTGGGTCAGTGACACAGATCCTGGTGCCTGGTGACCACTCACTGCAGCTGAGCATTTCCAGCACAAACCTGGTCCCATGCTGGGATTCTGCCTATGAGCATCTAATTTTTTTACCCTCCTTGAACTGCCACTCATGGTATTTGAACCTTGTTTAAATGCAAAAGCAGCTGGAATGATTAATAGATGCTGGAGTGCTGAGAACCACCAAAGATGTTTTGTTTTCTCTGTGGGGAGTGGGTGGAAGGAAAACTAAATTACATCTTCAAGGTATTAAACATAACTCTTCACATTAAACTTAGAGTTGTCCATGAATCTCTTTAATGCTATTAAAAGCTACTTCACAGTAATAAAAGTCAGTGTTGCCATAATTAGACCAATATTGTCCTGCAGTTAGTAGACTGTTGTAATCATGGCTTTGTCATGTTATTAATCGTTTTCTGCTTGGACTTTGCTAATTGTCCCCTTTGGTAACTCAGTTTGGGTATTATGAAGTCATCAGGGACATAAAGCTGAAAGGTAGTTCCACCATATTCTTTTAATTAGTTCCCATCCAACTGTGTACAGTTCTGGAGNACAAGGCTCAGTTGTACTGCCAGCTGCTTTCTGAGGGCACAGGTAGGGGGCAGGTGAGACTGGACCAGCCCAGACATGATCCCTCTTGTCTGAACCTACTTTTAGCTTTACAATCCAAAATTGCTCCACTGCCCCTTTGCCCTGCCCTGAGCCACCTCCTCTTTTATTTGAAGGGCAGCAAAAAGGAGTCCCCTTCTCAAAGTTCTACAGCTTTGAGCCTTTCCGTGAGCGTTGTTGTAAGATGCTGCAGCAGGGTTTAGATGCTACAAACCCAGTGCAAACAGAAGCCAAGCCAAAAGGGAATCACAGAATCACAGAGAAAGGAAACTGTTTTCTGGGGGAGTTGTTGGATTTCAGACCTTTGCTCTCCTGGGATCCTCACTGTCTGCTCTTTACTTCAGGGTTTTCTGCAGTGAGATTGGTCACTGCCTGAGTCCTCCACCAAACATTCATGGTCCTCAGCCTGGTTTGTGTTTCAGTGCTTGGCTCTAACCTGATCTCTCTTCTTTTGTCCCTTGCCACTGACTTATGGTGTCCCTCACGTCCCTGGTGGTGTGCTGGTCTTGCCACTGCTCCTGATGATGCCGGGAGTGTGGTGCTGCCCATGCTGCCCTTGGCCACGGGAGAGGGACAGTCCTGTGCTGCATGGCTGCTGAGTGCCACCCAGGCAGCTTCCCACCACCCTTCTCCCTGTTTGCTCTGCAGACACACAGCTGCTGCTGCTGCAGGGAAACCAAGGTGCAGTGTTTTTGTGGCTCGTGGGTCTGAGCTCTCTGTGCTGTCTATAAAGACCTTGATTCATTGTTTTGCCTTCTGCTGGGCTGCAGGAGCTGGAGTTCAGTGTCTCTGTTGACTCAATTGTGATGTTTAGCAGTACCTCCCACTGCATAAGTGCTGATAAATGATCATTTATCACCAGCCTCTCGGCTGCAGCCTGCTTTCTCCTGTTCACTAAAGGAAAGCAGAGCACAGACCATGAGTCATGGCCTTCCCATGGATGTGCCAGTCTCTGACCTGGCAGCAAGTGGCTTTCTGGTTTCAAAAGCTCTGTTCCTCTCTCCATCAGCTGCTCTGGTGGGGAATCTGTGGTACAACTCAGCAAAAGATACTCCTGGCTGAGAGGAGCCTTGCCCTGGTTCTCCTGCTGTGGCAATGCTTTTGGTGAAGGTCCTGGCTTTGCAGTGAAGGAGCAGGACTGTGGCTGCCCCTGGCCACTTCTGGGCACCACTGCAGGGTGTAGTAGTGCTTTGTGTCTGCAGGGATTGGAACAAAGTCTCTGTTTCCATCTGAGAGTTGCTCTGGCAAGAGGCTCTTGCTCCCAGAGAGAGAGACTGGAAAGCAGAGATGCTGATTTGCATTGGCTACCTCCTTCTTCCCAGCTTTACCTTTTTAATCACAAGTTGTAACAAAATCCCTTGGCCACCATGGCAATCCCTGCTGTGTCTCTTGGGTGAGCTGGGTGAGGATGAGGAACCAGCACCTCGGTAGGTAAGAGAGAGTGAGGCATGGAGGAAACTGCTCTGCATTTCTGCAGCTCTGCTGACCTGACAGCACAGCCATGAAGAACTCACTGATGTCTTCTTAGAGAAGAACAGAAGAGAGACATTGTTCTTGTGTTCCTCCTCAGGTGGGGTCTTTCTGAGAGTGACAAGGAGCTGCTGTCCTTGCTGGGCATAGCAATGCCACGAGCAATCCCAGGAGCTGGCTGCAATGCAGGAAAGCTCAAGTCCAGCAGAGGCTGGGCTATTGCTGTGGCACTCTGTGCTGGGGGCAGCAATTCCTGCCTTTCTCTCTCCCTCCACACAGGAAGCATTGAAGCCTTGGCTCTGTGGGGTAACATAAACCAGCAAATCTCTGCCCTGGGCTGAGATGTCCTTTTGGTGTGCTCCATCCTTGGAGAAGTATTTGAGGGATCAGGCCTCACCTCCATCCAGTGCCCAAGCAGTCTCTGGCCCTGCTGGGTGAGGAATGATCTTGGGTTTCAGAGTTTTTTCTGAGTTGAAGGACATTTAAATGCTACCATTTTGAGTACTGGATGGTTTTTCAAAGTAACTGATATTTTCAAATTCATAAGAGAAAGCTCATTAAGTCAATTAAGGTCAGCTCTGGCCAAGTGATATTTCAGTTTAATAAGTCATGGAAAAAATCTTGGGGAATTCAATGTCATCTTCAGACAAACCAATATCCTTCACAGGCAGATGCTTAAAAAATGTCTGTAAAATCCTGATCCCTTCTACTTGTGTTTTATGTGAGCTGTCAGAGGAAAAAGAGTAGGAGGTCATGCATAAGAGTCTCTGAGAATCCTGTCAAAGACATTGTGAGTGCCAGCTCAGCAAGGAGGGGCATGAGCTGAGATCTTTCTCAAGCTGGCAACAGGTTTTCAGCAGGGATAAGTGATTAGTCCTGGTGCTTTCTGTTAATGAGGCTGGAGTGCTGGCCAGGGTCATGCCTGCTGAGAACTTCCCTGGAGCAGGAAGATGCAGAAACATCTTAACAGAGGTGATAGATTCTGCATTGCAGCCATTTCCTTTGCTGCAACAAAGGCTGCTTGCACAAAGTCCAGGTTCTGAAGTTTCCTTATGAAACTGGCAGTGAGCTTCCTGGGCACAATTCCAAGACTAAAGTCAAAGTTATAGGGAAGTTGTACCTCTGTGCTCTCTGCTTTGGTGAGAATTCATTTAGCCAAATCTCTAAGGAAGCTCTGCTGCTGACTTGTACAATCCTATTTATTATTGATTAAGACAGGGCCTATTTGTTCACCCCAACAGTGATCTGTGTTGCCACTTGGGAGCCACAGCAGGAGATAAATGCTGCAGCCTGACCTGTGCAGGAGGCTGGTCAGGGAGAGGAAAAGTTGCAAAAGCTTCTGGATGGTCTTTTCTCTGCCAGCTTCCAGCCCTTCCTCTTGAGCCAGGGAAGCTGTGGACTCTCAGGAAGCTTTGCCTCAAGCTCTCAGTGGCTTTGCTAAGCTGGAGGCTCTTTCTCTGGGGTACCAGAAGCAACAGATGCTTTCCCAGGTGTTCAGCAGAGCTGCCTTGTTTTGGAGGAGATGTCACATCTTGTGTCTGTTGCTTCCCTGAGATGTTCACTTACAAGAACTGATGCAAACATCCCAACTATGTAGTAGCTGTTGCTAGCATCACCTCAGCAGAGATCCATCACACAAATGGGTTCATTTGCTGTTGTGGGTCACATCAGTGGGGATGGGGTTGGGTTTTGCTTTTGGGTTTTATTGTTATTTGGTTTGGGGTTTTTAAATAATTTTAAAATTCAGCTATTTTGTCAAGGTAAAAACTTGAGTCTTTCCTCATATTTCATTAAACATTAATTGTCTTATGACAGCTGATGTATAGTTATGACCAAAGGAAACAGAAGGTGGTCTTACAGCTTCTGTTTAAGGTAAAGCTTATGTCAGGGACCCCATTCATTGCAGCTGTGATGAAGCACAGGTCTGAGTTTCCCATTTTGTCTTCTAAGAGCTGAAGTGCCTGGTGAGGATGAATTTTCACAGACCCACCCCCCCAGATCCCATCATGGTGGGAGCTGGAAGGGCTCCCTGATTTCTGGTCCATGCAGACACCTAAGCAGAGGCTAGTGAGGGGCAGAGGTTGTTGTGTGTAACCTGCTGGAGTGTTCTGTGTTTCCCTGCCTGTCTGTCTGCCCTGACTTGCACTTTGGTGATTTAAGGAGTGTGGCTTTATGGCCACTACAAAGAGCACAGCAGGAAATCAAGGCTCTGTCCATGAACTCACAGTGAGCTGCCACTGAATCATCCTCAGTCCTGGCACTGCAGACTGAACTCCAGAGCAGAACCTGTCTTCATCCTCAGGGAATGGCATTCTTTGTGGTTCTAAACTACTGGAATTCTGGGTTTGGTGGGAGTCTGGGAAGTAATACACTGTAAAAAAGGAACTCAAAGTACCCAAAACTCAAAATGTTTTCTCTTGATGAAGTGCTGTGAATCATTTCACAGTCTGCATCACATCTACCTACCTATAAATATCTTCCCCCTTCCTGATCCCATAGGCATGGGAGCTCTTTCCTCTCTAGAAAAAGATAGAAATGCTAAAATACATCACAGATGAGGTAAAAGGGACTCAGCTTCTGTGCTGCTCAGGATAAGGAAGAACGTGTGGTACTTGCTGTACAGCCTCCTTCTATGTTTGGTTTCGCTGCATCAGCAGCTTGTGGGGTTGGGTTTTTGTGTATGTGTGGTTTTTGGTTGTTGTTTTTTTATTATTTGTGCTGGCATTTGCTTTCTGTTCTCTGTGGGCACATCTGGATAAGATGTGAGTGGTGATAGTACAACAGCAATCTGCTTCCAGGATCATGGTTGGTAGCTATTTTAAACACAGTGCCTGAACACCTGTGGCACGAAGCAGAAGGCAGCAGTTCCTGTTGGTAAGCACAGGAGCTTGCTCCTGTTGGTAAGCACTGGAGCTTGTTCCTGTTGGTAAGCACAGGAGCTTGTTCCTGTTGGTAAGCACTGGAGCTTGCTCCTGTTGGTAAGCACAGGAGCTTGCTCCTGTGGGTAAGCACTGGAGCTTGCTCTTGTTGGTAAGCACTGGAGCTTGTTCCTCTTGGTAAGCACTGGAGCTTGCTCCTGTTGGTAAGCACTGGAGCGTGCTCCTGTCGTGCAGCTCTCCTTGATTCCAGACTCAGTAGCCTGCTGAAGCAGCCTAACAAAGCAGGGATGGTGGCTCACAGCCAGTCTAAGCAGCATGGCACAGCCCTTCCTAGCCCTGGCCATCTGGAGACATCCATTTCTCCCCAGATGTTTCTGGGGCAGGGAGCAGTCCCAAATCTGTCAGGGAGTGCTCACTTGGATTTAACTCCTGTTAGTGGAACCTGCCAAGAGCTCTCTGTTAGTCGTGGTGTGAATCAGTTTGGACTGTTTCTATTAGTCGCTGTATGAATCACTTTGGACCTTTCTTCCCTTTACTTATGCCTTTCTCACCATATTTCTTTTCTCTTCTCCTTACCCATTCCTCCCCTCTCCCTGTCACTGTTGCCTTCTCTCCCTCTGTAGAGCTCTCCGTCAGCCTCCTTGCGGTGATAGTAATTGTGTGTGGAGTGGCCCTGGTGGCAGTTTTCCTGTTTCTCTTTTGGAAGCTGTGCTGGGTTCCCTGGCGGAACAAGGCCATTTCTTCTGCCCTGGCCGTCCTGCAGGGCGAGGCAGGCTGCAGCAAGGAGAACATGGCAGACAAGCTGAAGGACGCAGGGGCCGTGAGCTTCCTGGAGGCAGCGGTGAAGATCAGCCACACGTCGCCTGACATCCCCGCAGAGGTCCAGATGTCCATGAAAGACCACATCATGCGGCGCACGCGCATCCAGCGGCAGACCACCGAGCCTGCCTCCTCCACCAGGTGACCTCATCCATGTTCATAAAGATGTAAAGGGTGAGAGCCAGGAGGCTGGAGCCAGGCTCTGCTGGGTGATGTCCGAGGACAGGACAAGGGGTACTGGGTGGAAGATGAGGCTTAGGAAGTTCCATGCAAACATGGGGAGGGATTTTTTTCACTCTGAGGGTGACAGAACCCTGGAACAGGCTGCCCAGGGGGGTTGTGGAGGCTCGCTCTCTGGAGACATTCAAAACCTGCCTGGATGTGTTCCTGTGTGATCTGGTCTAGGAGATCCTGCTGTGGCAGGGGGGTGGACTGGCTGAGCTTTGGAGGTCCCTTCCAGCCCCTGACATTCTGTGATTCTGTGACTCTATGACTCTGACTCTGTGATTCTGTGATTCTGTGACTCTGTGACTGTGAGTGGACACAGCTCCTCTGGCCGCTGCTCCTCAGGGGGCTGGGCGAGGCACTCGGTGCAGTGCCAGGGAGGCTGCTTGCTGGACTGTGTTTCAAGGACTGGTCACTAACCAGTTCCTGTCTTAAGGCCCTCTTAACAAAATCAAGGATTTAAGCCCTGTTATTGTGACTTGACCTCATTGTGTCAAGCCATTGGTGTGCTT
Organism: Ramphastos sulfuratus; assembly: GCA_013399055.1. Lineage (NCBI taxonomy): Eukaryota > Metazoa > Chordata > Aves > Piciformes > Ramphastidae > Ramphastos > Ramphastos sulfuratus. Next base: position 210,392 of record WBNM01004939.1, read on the forward strand.
TGGAGGCTTTAATTTGGTTCCTGCGTGCGAGGCAGGCTGAGGTATCGATGATGGTTTGCTGTCAGACGGAATTAGCCCTCCCTGCTCTCTCTTGCTGCTGTGGCTCTCAGCAGGAACAATTGGATGAGCAGAATTGGTGCTCGCTGCCTGCACAGCTTGGGAGCAGCTGTGCCAGGGCACTGCATGGCTCTGCCTCAGCTGGGGATGGGCCTGTGAACGTCTCACTCAGTAGCTCAGGAACAGGCTCTACAAACCTTGGGACACCTTGGCAGCAACACTGAGAAATACGGTACCTCTCCTTGGCACCCGGGGCTGTGAAACTAGGGCAGGAGAGGGGGGTGGCAGGGTCCTGGCTGTGTCCCAGCGCTCCTGCTCGCTTTGCTGGCCATGGCCACGGTGCGTGCAGGAGTGCCACTGCCAAAGGAGACATTGCTCAGAAAATCAGCTGCAGCCTTGCAGGATTAATAAGGCACTGATCTCAGCCTTCTGTTTGAAGAAGCTGGAGTTAAAAATCAACGTGGTGACAACTGCGATTGTGCCACATGCTCCTCTACTTAACTGCACTGCTTTTTTGAACAGCTGGTGGCCTCTCTGTCGTGCACACAATCATGCTGCTGTCATTACACCTTTCCAGCAGAGGAGAAAGCAAAAGCTCAGCCTGTCTAAATTAGGACAAACAAAGTAGGACTTGGTTGTACGTGGGAAGGTTTCAAATCTATTTTCTCGAGTGAAAGAGCCCAGCATGAAACAGGCAGGCAGCCAGATCCAGGGACTCTGGGGAACAACCTCAGCCATTTGAGATCCCTGACTCACAGCCTAGCCTAGCCCAGGCCAAAATGCCTTTGAGGAAAGAAGTGAGGTCTCAGAGCACCACTTATCACCAAAAGTTAGTGCTCAGGCTGTGCGAGTTCTTAGTGTGGCTAAATGACTCCGTGTGCTGCTCTTGTAAACACCAGATAATCTGAACTAATGCTGGGAGTCCACAGAAAGCTTTCATGCTTTGCTTAGATAAAGCTTTGCTTACACACAGTGTCCCTCATGCTGGAGGGGAGCTTAAGACTGGAGACAGCTTCCAGGTGAGGCTCTGCTCTCCTCCCTGTCAGGAATTATCTACCAGTTTCTGATGAGAGTCTGTTGGAGAAGTTTGGAAGCACCAATACCCAGAATAAAACCTAACTTTCTGAGCTGGTTGTGGTTGTCTCACTTCATTTATTTATTTATTCATTTATTCATCTATCTATCTATCTATCTATCTATTTGCTTGTTTGCTTATCTACCTATCTATCTATCTATCTATCTATCTATCTATCTATCTATTTATTTATTTTCCCTGAGGGAAGCTTATTGCCACTATCTTGAAACTGCAAGGACTGAGAAATCCTCCACTCTGGGTTGTCCATGGCTTGGTTAAGGTGTTGTTTGGTCTCACATATTTAGCTGTGGGCTGTTACTTGTGTAACAGATGAAAAAGTGAAGGCTGCCACTCTGACAGATAGGAAATTTGCTGAATTGGTTCCTATGACCACTGAATCTGTTCCCTCACTGTTCATTTCCGTAACAGAGATGGTTTCTGCAGCGGTTAGGAGCACCTGGGTGCACTCCTTGTGCTCTCTCTGCATCCTAGCATCAGTAACCTGGCAGAGAAAAAGAAGAGAATGCCCTTGGAGCACCATACTCATCTTTGTCTTCCTCCTGCAGGCACATCTCCTTCAAGAGGCACCTTCCTCGGCAGATGCATGTGTCCAGCATGGACTGTGGCATGGACTCGCCGGAGGTGGCCGAGCAGCCGACCAGCATCGGTCGCATCAAGCCTGAGCTCTATAAACAAAAGTCTGTTGACTCTGAGGACCCTAAAAAAGATGCATCAAAAACTTGTGGGAAAATTAACTTCACTCTCAAGTATGACTACGAGACGGAGACGCTGACTGTCCGAATTCTCAGGGCTTTCGACCTGCCAGCCAAAGACTTCTGCGGCAGCTCAGATCCCTACGTGAAGATCTACCTCCTGCCTGACAGAAAGCGCAAGTTCCAGACACGGGTCCACAGGAAGACTCTGAACCCCACCTTCGATGAGTCCTTCCACTTCCCTGTGCCCCACGAGGAGCTGGTGAGCAGGAAGCTCCACCTGAGCGTCTTTGACTTTGACAGGTTCTCCAGACACGACATGATAGGAGAAGTTATACTGGAGAACTTGTTTGAGGCCTCCGACCTCTCACGGGAGACCTCCATCTGGAAGGACATTCAGTATGCAACGACAGTGAGTATCTGCTTTGGGGGTCTTCCCTGCTCTGTGGTGCTGTGGCGTGGCACATGGTAGCTGTTTGTGTGGAGGACAGGTATTGAGTGTGCCCAGAGAGTGATGGGGGTGGGGTGGGTGGGTTGCATTCCCTCTGCAAGCAAAGCCAAGCATCAGAGAAGGCTAAGTCACAGCCTCTTCCAGTGTTGCAGGGGGCTGGCAGGAGTCACCTTCCCACATCGATCGCCCAGTGCAGAGGCAGTGACATTCACCTCTACATAATAGCTGTCTGCTGCTCTGCTGTCCTCCCAGGAGGACCTGGCTGATTCCGAGGGCAAACAAATGATTGAACTGCTTTAGTTGGATTCCAAGTCAGTCGTCACTGTCGTCATTCCCTGTTATTTCTGAAACTGGGTTATGAGATACCCTCAACCCCATGGCCGAGATCACAGACCCTGTCAGATCTTTCCTAGTGGTTGATGTGACCCCGTGGCCTAGAATCACAGAATTATTTCAGTTGGAAGAGATCTTTAAGATCCTTCAGTCCAACCATTAACCCAGCACTGCCAGATCGCCACTGAACCGTGTCCCACAGCAGCTTTTAAATCCCTGCGGGGATGCTGACTCCATCACTTCCTTGGGCAGCCTGTTCCAGGGCTTGACAATCCTTTTGGGGAAGAAATCTTTGTAGGCAGGAATTAAACTGGGAAAGGGTTTCAAAAACACAGAAAGCATGAAGTGGCAGGAGAAGGCTGTGGAGTTTTTAACCTGTGTGTGGTCTGCATTTCAACAGGAGGGTTCTGCAAGTCAGAGTGGATGTGTTTCATGCTGATTGAGTAAACTCATTTAATGGGAAAGAAAAAACAACACCAACCCCCCCCCCCAAAAAAAAAATCCACCCAAAACTCAACAACAAATAAACAAACCACACAAGAAAAAACCATCAAAACCCCAACCCCACAGATGGAGAGACACCAACAGAAAGGTTATTGAAGGAAAAGCCTCCAAAGATGGTGTGTGAGGACAGGGCCACCACCATGGCCAAGACACATTATGCTCCCGCAGAACACTGTGTGTCATTTGGAGCCATCCCCTCATGCTTTCTGTGTCCTTCTTTAGGAAATGGCACATCTGAGCCAACTGTAATACACCTGAGGACTCTTCTGTTTAATCAAAAAAGAGAAGGGTAAACACAGTTGTCATAATACCCAAGGAGAGCTCTGAGTGACTAAGAATACATCAGATCAATCGTGTGGGCAAGAAGAGAGGAACACACTTAAGCACTGATGGGAGCTGTTCAGGTCAGCAGCACTTCACTGCTGGATTAATGATCTTGTGAATCAGGGAAACAGTTTTGGTTTCAAGTTATTGATTCAGAGCTTCCATTATTTCCTAAGAGGTACCAATAGGAGCTTTGGATATGTCCCAATGCCTGTAACCTACAAGAAGATGATTGAGGGAGTGGAACATCTCTCTTATGAGGAGAGACTCAGGGAGCTGAGGCTCTTCAGTTTGGAGAAGAGAAAACTGAAGGAAGACTTCATTAATGTTTATCAGTATGTAAAGAGTGAGAGCCAGGAGGCTGGAGCCAGGCTCTGCTGGGTGATGCCCAATGACAGGCCAAGGGGCACTGGGTGGAAGCTGAGGCATAGAAAGTTTCATGTAAACATGAGGAGGAATTTTTTCCCTGTGAGGGTGACAGAACCCTGGAACAGGCTGCCCGGGGTGGTTGCGAAGTCTCCCTCTCTGGAGACATTCAAAACCTGCCTGGATGTGTTCCTGTGTGATCTGGTCTAGGAGATCCTGCTGTGGCAGGGGGGGTGGACTGGCTGAGCTTTGGAGGTCCCTTCCAGCCCCTGACATTCTGTGATGCTGTGATTCTGTGATTCTGTGCGTGGACACAGCTCCTCTGGACACTGCTCCTCAGGGATCTGGGAGAGGCATTTGGTGGAGTGCCAGGTTGAGTAGACAATGTACCTGCAGGACACTGCTTGCACTCCTGCATTCATGGCTGTGAGGGACAACCTCTTGATGCTGGTTCACTAAGGCAAGCAAGAGAGCAAAGTGAGAACGCTGAGTGGGTGAGAGTACGAAACTCTTAGACACCTCCTTAGACAACACTGATTGAGGTCCTTGCAAGTCTACTCATCTGTTGTGCTGTCCAGAAAACGTTTGGCTGCTGCTGTTTCTTCTGTACATGCTGTGCTTGAGGACCCTTTTGATTTATTTGTAAGTAAAGTCCTGTTGAGAACCATGACTTTTAGGTAAGGTTCATTAGTATTCCCAATGGCTAAGTGCAATAAATACCTAATCTTTGCCTTACCAGAGGACAAGAAGGAAATCATTTGGCAAAACTCTCATCCATCAACAAGATCTATTCTCCCAACACTTAGCAGAGCTCTAAGTGCCTAATGCATTTACTTGTCTCTCCAGTGCCATCAGTCTACTACTAACAGCTCCAGCTTCTTTTCAGCAGATCATTATAGCACATTGAAACGAACCAAACACTCTGCTTCTAAAAATAAACAGGCTGCTTGCTCTACAGATGTGGGATCTGTATGTACAAAATATGATTCTTTATTTTTTTCTTCTTTTAAACCCATTTTTGGGAAGTGTTTGGCTTCAGAGGAGAATGCTTTCTAGTTTACATGATGCTTTTGCTTTGCTTATTTTCTCTTTCCTCACCTCCCGTGAGTGAGGCACCGACGGGCTCAGCTTTTAAGAGGTGTAGCAGATAAGGCTGCGTGTCCAAGAGGTGCTAAGGACGATGTGTAAAAGTTGTTTTACGGAGCATTAGAGAAGTAAATTGTGTTGACCTCTGTAATCCAGAAGCTGCCAAATGTTTCTGAGTGCCACCTGCTGGTAAATTCACTGTTGATATACACACACACACCTGCCTCATCCTGTGCTTGTTAGCTCTTGAAGGCATCTCAGAGGCCTTGATCATCCAAATGATAACAGGCATGTCACAACCTGAGAGCTCAGCTACCACTGAACAGTGCAACCACTTCATGGCTCTCTTCTGTTTTAAAGCTACGTACCCCTGGTCTGCAACCACTTTGTGGTTCTTGCTCAGCTCAGAGCAAATCACCCAGTTACTGAGAGCCATCTGCACTCTCTGCCAAAGTGTGTGGGACCAGCAAAGTTCCTGACCCCCATTGCTGCCTCAATGGCTGTGCCAGAAAGTCAGCTGTGGGACTTGCACAGCCAGAGCAGACAGCCCTGCTGCCTGTGCAGGTCTCACCTCCCTGTGACCTCGCTCTGTTTGTGTTCCATTCCTCCGCTTGAGCAAACAGATGCTGGTGTCACACACTTGGCAAGGGGACACCCTTGTGCTTTCAAACAAAACCTGATGCTGATCTGATGTCCTTAATGGTGTCAGATCTCACTTCACTCTGCCTAAGCGATGGAGCAGACAGAACTGTAATGGTGCAGCAGGGAGCTGACACCCTGCTGAGGCAGTGATTTAAAGCAACAGCATTAGGATGCACTTTCCTCCTCCGTTTCCTACATTCCCTTTTAGCCAAACAGCATTGGGACACACTGGAAGCACCAGCACACAGCAAAGGGCCATGAACTTGAGACTGGCAGAGCAGAGCAAAGCCTGTTTCAGTGCATGAAGCGTGGTGGTGGAGGCTGGAGGCAGCCTGGCTGGTTCTTGCACGTTGCCAATATGATGTCTTCTCTGTTTTGTTAAAGGAAAGCGTGGACCTGGGAGAGATCATGTTTTCCCTTTGTTATTTGCCAACTGCAGGTCGCCTCACCTTAACAGTCATTAAATGCAGGAACCTCAAAGCTATGGATATCACAGGTTACTCAGGTAGGTGCTGGGTGGCTGAGAAGGACCACATCACACCCACACTTCCTCCTCCTCCCTCAAGGTAGCCTCTCTGGACAGCAGGCACATGTCTCTTGATGCTGAGGCTGTGTCATCATGGAAACATCTGGCAGAGCTTTCTCTGGTTTTTTAGCTACAAACAAACAAACAAAAGACAGTAGCATTGTATTTTAAACCCATTCCCACGGGCATGAATCCAGGGAAGGTGATTACATCCAGGAATATGCTGTTCAGGGCCAGCTCTTCCCCTGCCCGCTGAAGGGCTTGCAGAGTCAAAGCTCTGACCCACAGTTTGAGCTGAGTATCTGTTGCAGATACTGACTCCAGCAGCTTTATGTGAGTAAGGAGTTTTCCACCAGAATCCTTCAGCCAGAATCCAACATTTCACCTCAAGATTAGGAAAGGATCATGGACCACCTGGGCAATTCCCAGTGGAAGTGCATCCCTCAGTTCAGTGTCCAGTACTCAAACATTAGGATCAAAGTCACCTGAAGACTGTAGGCATTCACAGCCCCAGAGAATTGGCTTTCAAACTCAGCATGCAGGCATTCTGGGTTTCAACACAAGCAGCAGTTTCTTTTCCAGGGATCAGCATCAGAGTATTCAAACTTCGTTCTTGACTTGTACAAAAGGCAGGAATAGCACAGCAAAAGATCTCTGCAGAAAACATTTCTGCTCAGCTGGAGCTTGGTGTTGTATGAAATGCCTGAGAACTGAGGCTGCAGAGGCAACCAGCCAAGCGTTTCTGTAACCATACCTCACACATTTACTGCCACTTGGAAATGTGTTGAGATCACCTGAGCAGCCCTTGCAGCTGCTTGCAGCTTGAGAGCATTGTGCTGCTCTCAGCCAGGGAAGCAGAGCTGCCCTAGTGCCTCTTCTTTCTGCTGCTCTCTCTTGTTGGGAAAACAGGGCTTAAAATTCCCCTGTCTCTGTAACTGCCACATACTTTTAGCAGTTGATGGTTTTGGTGCCAGGATTTCCTTCCCTGGAGACTTTCAAGGCCTGTCTGGATGTGTTCCTGTGTGCCCTGAGCTGGATTGTCTGGTCCTGCTCTGGCAGGGGGGTTGGACTGGATGAGGTCTTTGGGTCCCTTCCAACCCCTGACACCTGTGACCCTGTGATCCTATAAAACCCCCTCCCTGCCAGTCTGGATTGTCAAAATGCTGTGTTACATTTTGCTGTCCCAGGCAGATTAGAGGTTTGTCTCAGAGAGGGACTTGCTGGGCTTGGGCTCTGTGGCATGCTGGAGTGCCTGGGCACCCAGTGTCATGTTCTGACATCATCATCTTCACTGGGCTCTCAGTTTGGGATGGGTCTTCTTATGCTTGCAAACCCTTATCACAGGAAACCTGCTGCCCACATCTGCCTTCCCCTCTCAAGAGCCTGTGGTGCTGTGTTCCCAGCACCTGCACCTCTCGTCAGCGCTCACGCCGGTAGGAGAAATGGTGGATTCAGTGGTACCCAGAGCTCCCTCTTTCTGAAAGTACCTCTGAGGAGTGCCTTTGGCTCCTGGTACCTTGCAGCCCACCCTTCAGTAATGCTTTCCCTGTGTGCTGATGGTAACAAAATGAGCCTCCACAAACAGAAGGCCTTTTCCTATCTCTTCCTTTCCAGATCCCTATGTCAAAGTGTCTTTGCTCTGTGATGGGCGAAGGCTGAAAAAGAAGAAAACCACCATAAAGAAAAACACACTGAATCCCACTTACAATGAGGCAATAATCTTTGACATTCCCCCAGAAAACATGGATCAAGTCAGTCTGCTCATCTCTGTCATGGATTACGATCGGTAGGTGGGAGGCTCTGCAGAGCTGGAGGAGAAAACATCACATTGGGTGCTGGCTGGGGGCTCAGCAGCTCTTTCCCTCAGTACCAAGGCTTGGACTGCACAGCTCTGTTGGATCAATCTGTCCCCAGTGATTTACTGTGAAGTGGTGTCTGTGGTTATGGAAAATCACCTGCTAGAGTAGTAGGTTTGGTAAAGCCAATCCATAGAATGGCCTGGGTTGGAAGGGACCTCCAAAGGTCATCCAGTCCAACTCTCTCTGCAGTAAGCAGGAGCACCCTCAACTAGATCAGACTGCTCAGAGCTTTGTGACAGTGCTTTGCTTTATGACACTTTCCTGAGTGTTCCCCTTTGCTATTTGCTTGTCCTGAAGACCACCACCCCATTTTAGACAGCCAACGCTCTCCAAGCAGCAGTTGCTGTCTGAGGTATCCATTGCCCAGCTCGTACCTGATCTTTCTGGGCTCAACTACATCACACATCCCTCCAGCTTCTGTCTATGGACCTTTCCACAATTCAGACTATTTTAAAGCTGTTATGATTATTTCTAGTGATGGTGTTTAGTCTGAAGAAGACTGAGAGAAGATCTTATCCATGTGGACAAATATCTGAGGGGTGGGTGTCAAGTGGCTGGGGACAATCTCTTCACTGGTCAGCAGCAATAGGACAAGGAGCGATGGCCACAAGTTGGAACAGGGAAGGTTTCACCTCAACATGAGGAGAAACTTCTTTACAGTGAGGGTTACAGAGCACTGGAAGAGGCTGCCCAGAGAGGTTGTGGAGTCTCCTTCTCTGGAGACTTCCAAAACCTGCCTGAATGCATTCCTGTGTGAACTACCCTAGGGGATCCTGCCTTGTCAGGGAGGTTGGACTGGATGATCTCTGGAGGTCCCTTCCAACCTCTAAAGTTCTGTGGTTCTGTGGTGGCCACACAGACAAGACCAGGGTGTCTTGCATCTACGCCAGCTCACCTTCTAAGCCCTGTGCCCAGTGGCACTGATGGCACTGATGGCACTAGTGGCACTGATGGCACTGATGGCACTAGTGGCACTGATGGCACAGGGTCAGAACCCGTGGTCAAACAGCACCTGGGCAGCCTAAGCCAGAGATGATTGTGTTGATTTTCTGTTGTTCTTCAGAGTAGGTCACAATGAGATCATTGGGGTCTGCCGTGTGGGGGTCAATGCTGAAGGACTGGGCAGAGACCACTGGAATGAGATGCTGGCGTACCCGCGCAAGCCCATCGCGCACTGGCATCCCTTAGTGGAGGTGAAGAAGTCTCTCAAAGAGGTGTGTGGAGTCATTCTTTGTTTATTTTTGTTTTGTTTTAATGCATGTGCTGTGGATGAGTGATCTGGTTGAAGGCTTTCAGAGAGCTTCTGCTAGCACTTGGGATTTTCTGATGAGAGCTGAGGGAATTTTTCTCGCCAGAGATGAACTCTAGAAAAGCAGCATCTCTGTTGGTCTCAAAATAGCTCCTTGAGATTGCAAGCAAGAAGGAAAGAGACTGTATTTACAGATGTGACTGTTACCATATTGGGTTTTTTTCCTATTTTTTAAAAAAAATTTTTTTCTTTCTTTTAGTTAGAGCTTGAGAGCAGTGAGGAAAGAGAATGCTCATCTGATTGCAGAACAAATTGTCCAGGGATATTGCCTATTTCAAGTTCCAATTTTTTTTCACCCTTAAAGATTTTCCTGTTGACTCATCTCCAAGGCTTTGAGGGAGAATAAATAGACCAAATGTAATTGCTCAAAGCATATCCAGAGAAAGAGGATCGCCTGATTGCAGCCTCAGATGATAAAGCAGGGCTGAAGTGCCTGGGTAGCATTTTAACCATCTCTAGCATTTTCTTCCTCCTTGCACTCCATTTTCTCAGCACTCCTAGAGAGTTCTTTGATTTTTGCCTGATTTAGGTCATAAATTCTGGAGGCTTGAGATGTGGGAAATGGCACAAATGACACTTCAGGGTTGAAAAGAAAGTCAGCATTTGTGGCCAGTGATAGTACAATTGAGGCAATAAAACTTCCCACTCTATCTGCAGCTAAGAAGGCATTTTCCTTCAAAGCCACAAAGCCAGAATCTTTTTAAACCAGAGAATCTTATTTTCCTCTTGAAGCTCAGACACTGAGCTCTGCTGAAAGGCAGATATGAGGCTTGTTGATCCTCCAGTGTAGTCTGAATTAGCATGCAGCAAGCTCTGCCTTCCTCTGAAACCTGCTCCTTCCTCCGCCCAGGACGCAGCCCCCCGCTCACTGCTCCTGTCCCAGCTCGCATCCATCAGGCTGGGTTCTGAAGCTCAGATGTGCCCCTCATGGGTGTGAGGCATTTTGGCATCCCACACTGCACTGGTGTGGGTCAGGGGAAGCCACCCAGGTCACCTGTGTGGATCTGGTGTAAATCAAACCAGAGTTAAACCAATGTGTGACTGTAATGGTGGTAAGCAGTAGCAGTCTGTCACCAGCCTGCCCATGCTGGACCCTGGCATGGGCCCCATGAGCCATCACTGCTTGGGCAGGCAGCATATGCCATCTGGGGTATTTATACATGTATGTGTATAAATACCTGAGGGGTGGGTGTCAAGTGGAGGGGACCAAGCTCTTTTTGGTGGTCCACAGCAATAACCCAAGGAGCAACAGCTACAAACTGAAACAGAGAAGGTTTCACCTCAGCGTGAAGAGAAACTTCTTTACAGTGAGGCTGGCAGAGCCCTGGGGCAGGCTGCCCAGGGAGGTTGTGGAGTCTCCTTCTCTGGAGACTGTCAAAACCCCCCCTGGATGCATTCCTGTGTGAACTGCCCTGGGGAACCCTGCCTTGTCAGGGGGGTTGGACTCGATGATCTCTGGAGGTCCCTTCCAACCCCTAATATTCTGTGATTCTGTGATTTCCCAGCACCACACAGAGCTGGGCACCAGTGACCAGTCTACAGCTACCTGAAGGGAGGTTGTAGCCAGGTGGGGTTGGGCTCTGCTCCCAGGCAACCAGCAACAGAATGAGGTGACACAGCCTCGAGCTGTGCCAGGGCAGGTTCAGCCTGGATGTTAGGAAGAAGTTCTTGCCAGAGAGAGCGATGGGCATTGGAATGAGCTGCCCAGGGAGGGGGTGGAGTCACTGTCCCTGGAGGTGTTGAAGAAAAGCCTGGATGGGGCACTTAGTGGCATGGTCTGGTTGACTGGCTAGGGCTGGGGGATAGGTTGGGCTGGGTGAGCTTGGAGCTCTCTTCCAACCTGCTTGATCCTATGATTCTGTGACTGCTCAGTTTCAGCACAAACACTTCACAATCTGCCATTCAATTGTCAGCTCCAGGTCTGTGTCACCTGCAGCACCTCACAGCCAGCTCTGACCCAGGGGCAGGAGCTTCTTCTCTGCTCTGTGACTTTACTAGGATGTTTTTCTCAGATGCAGGTGGGAGTTTGAACGAAAGGCTCATGTAAAGTTTTTGATTGTCAATAGAAAAAAAAAGGACATAATTACTGTGACAAAACTCAGAGAAATAAAGGCAGGCATGAAAGATGACTCACCTTCTAAAGTGTACTTTGAAAAGTGCTCCTGAGCCCCCAAGACTTTGGAAAAAAAACCCTCAGTGAATCATTTCACCTCCCCCCAGTGCACAGGTCAGGAGCTCTGCTTGAAAGGAAAGGGAAAAACAAAGCCTCTGATCATCTGTTCTGGTATTTCTGGTGCACAGAGCCAGCAAGCAAATGGTCCCTGTGTTTATTTGCCCTTTTAAGTTCCAGCTCTGCTGTCTGCAAATCCCCAGTGCAGCTTAAAAACAACAAGCAGGGAAGGCACAGGCTCCTGGAGAGGAGCTGATGGGAAATGGCCTCTGATGGTTACAAGCAATCACATCATCTTTTCCATATGCCTCTGTGCATTTGTTAAAAGCAATTTGGCCTTTGGATCCTCTGTCATCAGTGCCAGGTCCCTACACACAGAGTGGCTGCTCAGGCCAGGGTGGTGGTGCCATGGGCAGAGCCACCTGCCAGCCCCTGTGGTTCAGGCCAACTCCCTGGGCAATCCACCCCTGATCACAGGTGCTGAGTAAGAGGCTGCTGAGCCTCCATCCCTTTTGTGTCCTTGTGTCTTTGTGTGGTGAGCTCAGGCTGTGCTGCCACTGTGAGCAGTCATCTTCATCATCTTCACGTTCGAGAGCAGTTGCAGCTGGGCACCAGCAAATGGAGCATTTCCACTCTGGCTGATCCTCAGGCTCTGCTCTGTTTGCTCTGGTGATCAGCAGCAGCCTCTGCTCCACTTCAGTGTCTTTCCCGAGTGAGTGCTTGATCTTAGACTGGAAGCCAGGGAGCTGGGGTTGATTTGTCTCTCTGAGTGTGTAAATGGAGGGATGGATGAGTGGAGCTGGTAGCCCAGGGGCACGGAGCTGCTCCTGCCTGCTGCCTTCTCCCCATGCTGCCTGCAGTTATCTGTCCTGGTCCCCTCCCCGCACAGCTCAGCGCCACAGATGGGTGAAGACAAGGGTGGGGAACCTGCAGTTTCTTCATGGCACACGAGCTGCCTTGTCTGGTGTGCTGTGAAAAAACTGGGCAAAAAAAGGGGCTCAGTATCTCAGCCAGTGCTGCTCTTTCATCTCTTTCACTGCTGGAGTCTCCAGGGAACTTGCTTCTGTTACATTTCATGTCTCTGGTTGCTCAATGTTTATCAACAGTGAGCAACACACTGCAATAGTTGTGCTTCTTTAATGACTATCATCATCATTAAGGCCAGACCATGTGTGAATGAATCATTAATTACAGGCTTCCAAGTAGTGACCTCCTCACACAGCCATTCAAAAGGAGAGTTTGTGAGCAGGAGATGAGAATCCCACTTGCTGATGCATTACTCTGACAGTGATCCCTTGCCCTTGGCACAAACCTGCTCCCAGTTTTAGCACCAAGGTCCTGCTGGCACTGGCTGCTGTGACCTCAGCCTCTCAGGGGTGCCTCAGCCTCTCAGGGGTGCCTCAGCCACTCAGGTGTGCCTCAGCCTCTCAGGGGTTCCTCAGCCACTCAGGTGTGCCTCAGCCTCTCAGGTGTGCCTCAGCCTCTCAGGGGTTCCTCAGCCCTCTCACCCTTTGATGTTTCTTCCTGACACATCCATCAGGCAGGTTAAGTGATGTATCTGTAAAACCAGAGTGTTTCTTTCCAGACTTTGAAGGGGGCTTCTGAAAACTGGAACACAACTTCTGTGTGGTCAGACTGGAGAGCCTGAAGCAGTTGTGCAGTTAGGCAGAAGGAGACAGCAGCAAAGCAGGAAACAACAGGAGTCTAAACTTGCTCTTCCCAGCACACACAGACCTCCTTGTTTGCTCTTCCTTAATGTGTGTTTTGTTGTTTTTCTTGGTGAGCAGCCCTCACGACTATGAACCAAACAGCCAAGCGAGTTGTTGGGTAACCCTCCCCGCACGGTTAGCCGCCAGCGTTCGGTAAGCCCAGACACGGCAGAGCAGTGCAGAGTCCGCAGAGCCGCAGCTGGCACCGCGCTGAGGGCTGTGAGGGGCTTCAAAGGGCCTCTCCCATCTGCTCAGCCCTCGCTCTTTTCCTTCTCCCACCAGTGGCACGGCCGGGCCGCCAGCTTCGACAGCCAGGGCTCCTGCCCCTCGCCCAAACCACCACCCACGCCGTGAGCCGGAGCGCAGCCAGCAGGAGGGGACCGAACCGAGTCACTGTTGCGCTTGGCCCTGAGTCTCACTGGTTTGTTGCTGAGTGGCGGCAGCAGCAGCAGCAGCAGCAGCAGCCAGACCTTCCAGTCTGGTTGCTCTGCATAAGTAAAGGCAGAAACCTCTTTTGTGGCCAGATTTGTCTGCGTCCAATTCGTCTCCAAAGGTGGTGTTTTGGTTTTGGGTCTGGTTTGGGTTTGGTTTGGATTTATTTTTTTTGTTTGTGCTTTTGTTTGGGTTTTGGTTTTGTTTTTGTTTGTTTTGTTTGTTTTATTTTTGTTTTGTTTCATTTTTATTTTTTCGTTTTTTGTTTTTGGTGGCTTTTATTGTACTGATCTGTTTCCAGACAAAGAAGGTGGACTGAGACAAGGGCTGGATGTTTGGTCTGTAAAATAATATGTAAAATAGTTTTTAGTGTGTACGAAGGCTGGGAAAGTGCCAAGATGCTCTGAAGGTCTACAGGCAGAGTGGGTGGCAGCAAGGGGCACGTGGACTGGCCCTGCTGCCCACACTGGCATGGAAGAGCTGCAGCAAAGGATGCTTCTCCTGGCCTTCAGCAGCTCTGTTCTTGTGCTCAGCCCAGGGCCAGCAGTGTGGTCACAGGTTTCTGTCTGTGTAGAGATGTTCATGAGCTGTTAGAAGTTTGTGCAGTGTGTATCCCAAATTCCTTTGGTCATATATAAAAAGTGCTGTCAGTTGCCTCATGGGGGGAACCTGGGTTTTATTCCCTGTGTTTGAAGTGTCCCTAGAGCTCCTTGCATGAACAGTGTCTGAAGCCCCCTTTGTAGCTGCTGCTCCCTCATTCTCCCTGCGCATCACCTCCTGGTCCGAGTGGAGACAACTCTGCTGCCACCAGAGGGGTGTGAAGACAAAGGGGAAAGATGCTACAGGAACAGGCAACATCCTTGCATGTACACTTTAGATCTTTATTTCTCACATCACCCTGGTAGCAAAGGGTGAACAGAAGGGTAAAGAGAAATAGAAAAACACAACCAATACAAAACCAAACCCTTCCAGAGTCTTTTTCTTCACCATTTCCTTAATGAAAGTGATTTCTAAGGTCCAAACCCTGGAGGAAGATCAAGTTTGGGGAAAAAAAAAAACCAAACCACGAATCTTTGCTGGTTGCTTGCCTGCAGAGGCCCAAAGCAGAGTAATGACACCCCAAGGATGAGCTAAGTCAGCTGACCCTTATCAGGCAGCTGTGGATTTTGGACACTTCCTGCTGGTGGATTTTCTCCGAGTTAATAAGAACATCAGTGCTGTTTGTTCCACTGCAATTAAATTAAGTAAATGCAAACATTTTGGTTTCCTGTCAAAATAGAATTTGCTAGCAAGGCAGCCACTCCTCCTCACGTGGGGCCAGCAGAACTGCATCCATCAGCCACACTCCTCAGGTCAGCTTCAGTTTCCATCTTCCTAAATGTCACAACATCAGCCTTCACTGGGCATCACAACTGGCAGAAGAGGGCATTTGTTGGCATAATTTTTCCTGGGTAAGATGAATCCTTTCTTCAGTGAGGGACCAAGACATAATTTCTCATTGCACCTCGTGTCTTAATTTTATGTGCCACATGCTATAATAAAACAAAAAAATAGAATCCTTTTATTTGTAAGTCTTGCCTTGTCTGGTGAAATTCCCCTTCCTGTGAAAGCAGTGATTGTGTGTGATGTGACTTTGCAGCAAGCACAGTGGAGGCTCTAAAATGTGATGGCAGCCCCTGGCATGGTGTGAGGGCAGGCTGTGTGAGCTGGAGCAGACACTCCCAGGCCCACGAAGCCTGCAGTTCCTGGCTGTCCTGGGGCACTCCGTGCACAGCCCCTGGGGAATTGCTGAGGACCAGTCACAGAGGAAAACAAATTTGACTGAAATGCTTACAGCTGATAGAAACCAAAAGGTGCCAAAGCTGCACCAGCTCTGCAGCATGGGCACTGTAGCCTTCCACAGAGGAGTGGTCCAGGTCTTCTTGTGGGTCACCAACCCTGGGTGTGTTTAAAAGTTGTTTGGATGTGGTGCTTGGGGATATGGTTTAGGATGAACCTTGTAGGGTAGGGTTATGGGTTGGATCCTGAGGGTCTCTTCCAGCCTGAATGTTTCTGTGTGATTCTGTGGGAAAGGGTTTCTAACCATTCAAAATCACTGACTTACAGTGCTGGATGGGTCAGATACTGACTGCAGAGCCCTGGAACCTTGACCTGAGCTGAATGGAGCTTCCTGAGTTAGCACCAGGAGCTGGAAGTGCCTCCAGCAGGTTTGCAGACCAAAGCACCTGTGACCAAAGAGGTACCCAAGGAAGCCACAGCAGCCCATGCTGGGTGCAGGATGGCACTTGGCACTCATTAATTGCACTAACCCACTCAGATCCTTTTCTCCTTTAATCCTGGCTTCTCGAGTTTCAGTGTTCTTTGTATAATCTCAGTCTCTTCCCCATTCTTCTTGTTATCTAGGATTTAGTCAAAACATATGTGGGGTTTGACACAGAGTTTCTATTTTTAATCCTTGCTTCACACCAATAATCAATTTCCACTGGATGCTGACTGTCACTTGCATCGCTGGAGAGCTGGATCTCACGCAGTGAATAACACCCACGCCTGCATGCCTCAGACCCCCTACACTTACAGTTTAAACACTGAGGCTTTGCCACAACCCTCGGAGAGAGAATAATTGAACCATTGTGTGTTTGTCATTGCTTCGGCGCAGCCGCTCAAGAGCAGTGGTCACAGCCATGGGACCAGAGGAAACTATGCCCAAGCAGATATTTCACTTTCATCTAGAGAGGGATTCTAACTCCCCAAAGGAGCTGAGCCCTGTGTAAGTGCCCCCCAGGATCAGCTCAGTTGCTTGCCTTCTCCTCACTTTCCATGCCACACAGCTGTAACAGTACCTTGCAGAGACATTTACATTAACAAGCAAAATTCAGAGGTCCCCACAAGGCCATGTCCAGTGAGAGGTTTTTCCATTGTGCTCCTTTGAGCCTCACTGCAAAGGAGAGTTTCCCTTGCTGGGAGGCTGATGCTGCTGTGGGTCCTGTGGCTACTGGCAGCATGCCACCATGAGTGGTGCCAGGTGACTGGTGGCACCTCCTGAGGCATTGCTGCTGGGCTCATGGGCCAGGGAAGGAGCTGCTCACAAACCATATGCTGGCCTCTGGTGACTTTTTAAAGTCTGTGAGCAGCCACAAATGAAAGGCCTATTTTATTTTGAGTACTGCAAACAAAATCAACACACAGAAGAGCATTCCCAGCCCTCCCTTTTCCCCCCCCTTTTTTTTTTTTTTTTTTTTTTTTCTTTAGTTTCAGAGTCCTCAGTTTCACAGAGCAGTGATTGACTGCAGGAAGAGTAAGAGACACTGAAGTGCTGTGCCTTGATGAGTACTGATTTAACCACGGGGACACGGGGAGAAGGGAAGTCCTGTGGGTCCCTTGCACTGCTCCTTACAAGGGCCCAGAGGGGTGAGGAACTGTCCCAGCCAGATTTTTTTTTTCAGCAATGAGAATGGTACATGAGAAAAAAAAAGTGGGAAAATGTCCCATGGAAAGTGAATTTCAGCCACAATGAAGCTCTGCATCTTGTGCTGAGTGGGAAGCTGAGATGGGAAAGGAGTGACTGTTCCCCTCCGTGGTGACAGTTCCAGCTGTCAGTCTTTAGTCCAAGTATCTTCAGTCCAGGTGCTTTTGTCTTCATTTATGGGGTAATAAACTAGACAGCAAAATCATAGCTCATTTGAGAAAAGTACAGCTCAGTTCCTTGGGATGCTTATCTCAGTTTCCTGTTCTCCATTTTCTCTGCTCTGGTTGTTTGCCCTCTCAGCCACCTCTCTGACCCAGCAGGCCTGGACTTCTTGGTCACACTGTGCTGGAGGTTTTCTCCCCCAGGCTCCTGATCATTCTTCCTGCCATTAAGACCATGCACAGCTGTACAGCTGTTCAGCTATTTAAATGTCAGGTCAGGGATTTAATTTCTAGTGATAATGCATCGTGCAAGGGTGACCTCCCTGGGACTAGAGACTCTGTCATTTACAGAGTCACAGCTCCCAGCTGCACAAACCCAACTGCTTCACTCTGATCTCTGCTGGGACTGGATGCACAACCAGGCCAGAGCTGTCCCACCCTGGCTCCAGCCCTCATGGTCCCAGGGACCCCCAGCATACAGTGCCCAGGAAAAGTGGGTTGTGTCAGCCCCAGTGTGGTGGGCACCTGCAGAGGTCTGGCTTTCAAGTGGTGTCTCTGCTTCACAGGCACAGCACCAGAGCTGCTGATTGTGTCCTGAGACACAAGGCTTGGACCAAAGGTCTCATGATGGGTGATAATACAACCAGCACTTGGACACTGCAAACAGACAAGGAGGAGCTGTGTTTTGCTTTCATGCTGGTGGTTGGGTTTTTTTTTCAGCAAAATATACCTAGTCTTCACTTTGCAATAGAAGGTAGCACAGCCTGCTTTTTGCCAGGGTGAATATGACCCCAAAATCAGGGCTGGACCATTGGAACAGGCTGCCCAGGGCAATGATGCAGTCACCATCCCTGGAGGTGTTCAAGTCCCCTATGGACCTGGCACTTAGGGACATGGTTTAGTGTCAACCCTTCAGTGCTTGTGGGACTGGATGACCTTTGAGGTTTCATCCAAATGGATGTATCCTGTGGTTCTGTTGTCAAGAGAGCAATGCTTCAGGTGAGCCTGGGAGAAATGGAGTTTGGCTCCTCTTTGCCATGCTGGGTGCAGGATGGCAGGCAGAGGCTTAGAAAAATCTGGAGCTTTGCCCCAGTGCTAGAGGCATGGCAGCAGCTCTGCTTGGCTTACAAAGCCTTGCAGTCAGCCCTCAGTGGAAATGCTGCTGGAATGTTGTGTCTTTTATTATTACTATTATTTTTCCCCTTTCCCTTGGACTTTTCTCAAAGATAATTTGCAATTACATCTTCCAGCTTTATATGTATGTATTTTTAATACAGTGCATTAGTCATGCAAATATAATTATGTATCTTATGTTCTTGTGTCATTTGTAATTAAAAATATGGGATTTAAAGCACATATATTTGGAAAACCCAGTGCAGGCTTCTATTAAAGATGCAGTTCATTAAAGCTAATGAAGTACCCCAGAATGGGTCAAGGCAGACCCAGAGCATCTTCTTCTGTTGCCATGGGAACAGCCAGCACCAAAGCCAAGTGCAGGACTTGGGAACCTGCAACATCAGGAAGATGATGAGGAGAGAAATGTCCCAAACCCGGAGTGGCATCTTCCCATCTGTGCTGCCTGCCCAGACCCCTCCCAGGGAGGGAGCCATAGGGAGCAGCTGGCTCAGGGCAGAGTTTGGGGGAAGGGATTGCTCCCCCCAAGAGGCGTCCCATGGGGCAGGGTGTGGGTCGGTCCGGAGGGGTGGAGGACATGGGCCCTTTGCCCTGGAGGCAGGCAGAGTGAGGCGGTGAGTGGGAAATGTGACCCAGGCAGCAAACTCACCTATGGGAATGCTCTCGGGGCTGTTAATTACTTCCAAAGAGAAGACTTTCTCCTAATCTCTCATTAGCGAC
This sequence comes from Ramphastos sulfuratus, assembly GCA_013399055.1. Taxonomy (NCBI): domain Eukaryota; kingdom Metazoa; phylum Chordata; class Aves; order Piciformes; family Ramphastidae; genus Ramphastos; species Ramphastos sulfuratus. The sequence goes on from WBNM01004939.1 coordinate 229,429, forward strand.
TGCACATCCCTCTCCATTTCAAGCTGCTTTAGGAGATGAGGGTTTCTTTGCTGCCTTGAGGGACTGAGTGGAGGAGCAGTGATTTTTTAATTAAGTCAGTTTGCTGATAGCTTACAGAAATGAAGGAGAATTTTGCTCATCGTTCTGCAGATTCCCCCTGGACAGCTGAGACCACCCTGCCTACCCCTCCAGCTCCTCTGCCCTGAGCTGTGGATACTCCACCAAGTCTGCCAGCTCTGGCAGCTCTCTCTCTGCACCACTCCGCCGGGGGCTGTGGTCCCACTGGACTGGTTCCATGCTACAGGACTCCCAGATGGCTTGGTGCTGCCAGGTGGGGTACTGTGGAAGCCCCCTGAGCACTGAGGGGAAGGCACAGCACCAGGTACAGCCCTTGCTGGAGATGGATTAATGCAGCCTTTCTAGGACGTGCCAGTGACAGAAACCAGGAGGATCTTTCTGCCTGTTGGATAACCTCAGCTTTATCTAATGAACCTCTAATTGCTGCATGCTGTGCAGGCTCTGCGGGGCTACTGAGCCGATGGAGCAGGGATGTGCTGCCCTGGCTCTTGTGCCGGGAGCACAGAGGGAATTTTCCTTCCTTGCCCCAGCAGGGTCCCGCTGCAGGGCTGAGAGGAGGAAATGTGCTGCAGCCCTGGGTGCTGGATGCAGAGGACTCTGCTGCTCTGGGCTGCAAGGCTGGAGCATCCCCGGTGCCTCTGGAGGGGCATACAATGTCCTGGGAGCAGGGACCTGGGAGCAGACAGAGCTGCCTTCCAGCACGGCAGCAGCCACCCAAAGCCGCCCTGTACTTCACAAACCCATGGGGGCATGAAGCAGCAGAAATGGTTCATCCCTGTCCCCACCCTCGTGGCTTCACGCCGTGCCCTGCCTGGCCCCAGTGCGAGGGCAGAGCTTCTGCCTCCTGCCACCAAGCCCGAGACAGCATCGTGCGGACAGCAGCTGAGGTGTTCCAAATAAAGGGGCTGGTGCTGGCATGGGAGAGTCCTTCCAAGCTCCTCTCTCCAAGGCGATGCCACCAGTGAGGGTCCTGCCACCCTGGGGTTCTTGGACGCTACTGCACTAAGGGAGCATCTAACGTCGTTACCAAAGCAAGAGTTCCTGGCTGCAGGAATGGCATTGATGATGCCACGAAAATAATTATTTCCTAAACCAGCGTTTTTTTCTTTGAGCCTGTGAAAAGGGCTTAGCAGTGAAGGGGAGAAAGGAAGAGGCAGCAGTGCAAGCCAGTGGCACAGAATTGCCTGCTCTGCCTGCAGACAGCTGAGCATCACACGGGGACATGCACAGTGAATGCACGGCACAGCCACACTGCACCCCAGCTGTGCCAAGTGTCATGGGATTTATTGGCACTGACGTCTCCTGATTAAATTAGGTTCCTTTCTTATTTATTCTGTAACAAGCTCAACATTTCAATTTCTGAGGCGAGCTTGGATCAGGAATGGAAGGAAGCAGGAGGTGGCAGATGACACTGACATGGGAGGTGACTCAGTTGGGGGAAACTGCTTCTCATCTAAAACCCTGCGCTCCTGGAAAACTGCACTTAAGGAAGAATTGACAATTTAGAGCAAACTGTGAGGAGCAGGCTCCTGCAGGAGCCAGTTACAAAGCACAGCTCCAGTCTTCAGCCTGCGTGCCAGGCTGTTGTGTCCTCCAGGTTGCAGTGCTTGAAGCAATTTTAGGTTAAAAGGGAATGAAAACTGAGAGCTGAGAAGGACTGTAAAAGCTGTGGGCTGGGCTCCAACTCCTGATGAGCAGAAGTTACCTGGAGGTCAGAGACTGGGCTTCCACTGCAGACTGATTGAGGAGTTAACATTTATTACTTTCCTCCCTTCCTCCCTTCCTGGCATGTCTAATTACCTGTTAAAAATCTCCTTCCCACCCTGCGGGACACCTCTGCTCACTGTCCCTCCACACCATACAAGTGGTCCTCTTGACAGATGCTCCTCTGGTGGCTTTGCCTCATGGATCAGACCTTTCATTTTTCCTTGCCTGAACAATTCCACAGCAGCATTAATCCTTGTGTCCTTCTCATTTAGGAGGGTTAGTAGGTAATGTTGGAGACATCCATTTAACTGAGTCAACAACACACTCCTGTATTTTGTTAGAAACAGGAAAATTGGTAATTTCTGTTTGTTTTGACCCTACCTCTGTAGTAATGGCAGCAATTTTCCATAATGATCACAGTTACCATGGTTATAGCTCGCTCCAGGCTGTCAGACACCTGCAGCTGCAGGACACCATTTCTGCAGGAGCACAGCACAGGGTGGGGGCAGCTGCTCTGGCCACCCACAGGACCCATGTCCTTGTGCCACTCCAGCAATGGTGAAGCTCTGCGTGCTGGAGCCCTGGGCAGAACAGGGACCTGCCCTGCCTGCACCTCTCACCCTTCCTAGGCTGGGACCCCAAACTTGGTGTTCCACCAAACCCCAGCCTAGGGTGAGGGAGCTGGAGGCTGAGGGAGCTTCATCTCGTGTTTCTTGGAGCTGATCCATGATCCCCAGGCTGTGGGCAGTGCCAGGGCAAAGTGCTGGGGAGGGAAGCCCAAGCTTTCCTTTGAGCAGGGAGAATCACTGCATCCCTCAGCACTTCTGCCTCAGGAAGATGGATTAAGTAGCAAATTTGGATCTATTCCAGAAAGGCTCTGGGGATCTGATTTTCCAAGAGGAAAGAAATTAAAGAACTGCTCAGCTGAAGAGCTGAGATAGGATTTTTCTGTCCTCAGGAAAGAACTTTCATAATAATAGCATTAATAATAATAACACCCCAAAGAAAATCCTGGAGAAATCGGGTAGCCTACAGGCTGTGTGAAATCCCTGGGACATGGGTGAGCTGCCTGCCCTGCTCCTCCTGGTGTCACCTGTGTCCTTGCTGGCTGCAGACAGATGTGTTCCCCCAGATGGGAGCCACCTCCACAGCAACCCAGATTGATCCAAGCACTGAGAGAGCTGCAAATGCTGTTAGTAAATGAACCTGTCCAGAAAATAATGAAACTTGGTGTGTGTCACAAACCACAGCTCCCCTGACAGGGATCTCAGCTCCAAATTTGAAGACTTTATTTTTAATCTTCCTGTCAAGAGGAAGAGAAGGAGCAGATATGGCAGCACTGGACGGGGAGGGGGGATGGAAAGGGCCCAGACATCTCCGGCACCCAGGCTGGCTGGGCTGGGTGGGAAGCCTGCTCTGCAGGGACCTCATTGTTTGGCAGGATGTGCCCTCGGAAAGTTTCTGTCCCTCCTTTGAGCTACAGCACAGCTCCTCCAACACAGTCCAGCAGCCGTGTGAGTGTGGTGGAGAGTTTGGGGGGGGAGGTGTGTGGGACAAAGGGGAGCTCTGTGGTGCAGAGGTTATGGCAGGAGCCATATTTGAGGGCTGAGGAGTAAGAGGGGCTGGGAGAAGTGGGGGCCAGCTGGACACAGCTGGACACAGCTGCAGCCCAATGTATTTATCCTCACATTTCAGCAGCAGCATCTCCCCCCATCAGACAGGGCCATGGATTAGGACCCCAGGGACTCTCCTCCAGCCCTGTCCTGCACCTGTTGGTTCCTGTCCCTACAGACCTTGCATTGCACCCACACTGTCAGGGCTCTCCTGTCCCCAGAGCCACAAAACTGCTTTGCAAATCTCCAGGGTCACTGACGATGCAAAGATCAGAGCTAGGACTGAGCTGTGGTTGAGCACACACCTTCACAGCCCGGGTGTTACCCAGAAGATGCCACTTTCAGAGGAAGGAGGCTGCCTCCACTGCAGGGTCAGCATGTCTGGCTGGGCATCAGCAGCACACAGCAGAGGTGGGCTCAGCTCCAGCCCAGCCCATGCTGACATGGAGCCACAGGCCTGAGCTCTCCCACTCTGCAACAAAGTCCCAAGCAGGTATTTCTGGTGAATTTGGTTTTGCTTGTTGTGCTTTTTCATTAGAAAGTGCAGAGGACCATGACCAAGCTACTGCCACTTCATGTCCCTCTTGGTAAGTCCAAGATCATCCCAAGCTCTCATGTTATAGAATTATAGAATCATAGAATGGTAAAGTTGGAAGGGACCTCAAAGATCATCTAGTTCCAACCCCCTGCCACAGGCAGGGACACCTCCCACTAGCACAGGTCACTCAAGGCCTCGTCCAACCTGGCCTTGAACACCTCCAGGGAGGGAGCAGCCACAACCTCCCTGGGCAACCTGTGCCAGTGTCTCACCACCCTCACTGCAAACAACTTCCTCCTAACATCCAGTNCTTGCACTTGGCCTTGTTGAATGTCATGAGGTTGGCCTGGGCACAGCTCTGCAGCCTGTCCAGGTCTCTCTGGATGGATCCCTGCCCTCTAGCAAGTCGACTGTGCCACACAGCTTGGTGCTATCTGCAAACTTGCTGAGGCTGCACTGATTCCTCTGTCCATATCACTGACAAAGATGTTAAACAGCACTGGTCCCAGCACTGAGAGTGCCCTCCCACTTCTGCTGGCAGTCCTGGGTAGGATGCTTTGCTGCCTCCCAATTCATGTGTGACGAGTTAGAGCTCAGGCAGCTGTTCCATGGGCAGAAATACCTATCTGATGTGAGCAGGCTGTGATTAGCCTCGCCAGCCAGCCATTAAGAAAGGATTAAATGGAGAAATTATTCCCCCCCTCTTGTTTCAATACAATGGCTTCTTTATAACACACTTGTTTAACTTGTCCACTTTTAATTTTAGCTCTCTTGGCTCTAATGCTCCGTGCAGAACTGTGTCACTTTATCAATAGCTTCNAATTAGACAAAGGGGAAGAAATTAACCAGAAGATCTTCCTTCCTCTTTCCTGCTGCTAACTTCTCAATTTTCTTTATCAGATTGCCTTCCAACAAGAAGGCTTTTTGCAGGAGGAACAGAGATGAAAGGGTTCACTACTTACAGAGGCTCATTTTTAACGAGATAAAATATTTGGCAATTACAGCACAGGGCTCTGCAGGAAAGTGGTGACCTCGCCGGGGCACTCAGGTTGGCATAATCTCCACCAACGCCTTGGTTCGAAGAGCTACAACCTGGCTGTGCAGCGCTGCTGAGGGGACATGGGAACGAGACAGCCTTTGTGCCACAGCCAGCTGCATCGGGAGGCTACGTGGGGCTGCCTGCCTGGACATGGAGGGTTTGGGCAGTTTCCTGAGGGTCTGCTTCTCTGTGAAGGCTGCGAGGAGCCTGCCCGTGACCGAACTGGAGTGCAGGGACTGTGGCAAGGGAGCTGCTGCTCGTTCACCCAAGCTGCCTTCAGCCAGCTTAGAGTGGAAACACTTTTAATGATCAGAAGTGATTTTTGTCTCGGTGTTTGTCAGCAGAGGGAGGTGCTGCTGCTCTGCTTTGCGGGGCTCTTCCAAGGATTAATTAGTTGATGTTTCTTGAAGTACTTTGAAGATGTGGAGTGCTAGATAAGTGCTGTGCTTCAGAAGCCCATCAGGCACTGCAGCTATTTTTCCATTTTGCTTCTCATTGCCGAAGTGTTTCCACAAAACAAATCCCACAAGTAAGTGGTTACTGCAGATGCATTCTGGGGTGCAGATCCTCTTCACACCTCCCTCATACTCGCAACTTTCTCTTAGCAATCATGCCCTAAAGGAGCGAGCCAGATCCCTCTGGCATTCGCAGGGGTGAATGCCCTGCTCTCCCATTCTGGTCTGGGGACACAACCCGCTGGCAAAGATGGCAGTGGTCACCCCGAGACACCTCCCTAACGCTAAGCCTGCTTGCAGGGCCGTGAGCCGGAGAGGGGCTGCACCTTGGGCAGCCCCTGCAGAGATAAATCAGCTCTGCTCCTGTTCCACGAGCGGTTTCCCCGCAGGGAATCAGCGCAGGATCTGGTAGAAGGGGCACGGGTGTCCCGGACAGGCTGGGCTCTGTGTCTGCTCCTGCCCGGCCCCGGCAGCTGGGGCCCCCGCAGGGCACTGGGCCACGAAGGCTCCGTGCCCCCCTGGCACGGCAAGGTGGAGCCTAACGAGGCAGCTTAGCTAAGGAGATTAGAACACTCGGGGAACTCGTGATGCTCAGCACGAGTGGGCCTTGGGCAGCCGCTCACGGTGCCTGTGCCCATCCTGCCTGTGCTGGGGTGAGCAGCTGTGTCCGGGGTGAGCCAGAGGTGGATTTTGCAGGACTTAGGTCAGAGGATGGTTTCTGCTGCGGAGTTGTTACTGCCCTGTCAATTTTCATTGAGGCTGGAGAAATCATTGGCACAATTATTTACAGCTGTGCAATTTCTGAAAATTATATTTCTGTTACTGTAGTTATTGATCTTGAAAAGGGCTATAAATTAACTTGACAGTTCACACAGCCCTTCACACTTGGATAATTCCTCTGCTTGACTTGCAGTGTGTTGAACTTTCAGCACCATCCAATTACAGTCATTCAAAGTGTGTATTCAAACATCTTTTTTCTTATGCAACCAGAAGAGATTTTAATTATAATAGAGAGGAACTTGAAGCAAATACCAAGTCACCTCTTCATGGCAGGACAGCTTGCCTCGAGGTGTGTGTGGAGGGTGCTGGAAGCCTGGCTAAAGGCAGGCAGCTGTGGGGCTATGCAGAGAGTCAGTGCTGGCAAAACAGGCATGGGAAGGGGCTCAGGGACCCGGGGCATTAGCTAAGGGCTTGGTGCCGACCATGCAGCTGCAGGAGGGAGAGGATTTGGCTTCATTAGACAGGAACTCAGGAAATCAGCAACGTATGGTGCCTGCTGGCCCAGACACTGCCCCAGTGTACACAGGAGACCTCCAGTTGTCCTTTCTGATTAAGGGGTTTTGCTCAGAGGTCTGCTGACTGCAGCAGGAGCTGACCCAAAGCTCTAACTTAAGTCCCTGCCCAAAGCCCCAGTCCCCTAGTCCAGCCCCCATGCCCAGATCCTCAGCCCAAGGAGCTGCCTGCACTCACTGATCAGTCCTGCATGGACATCCCACCCTTGGGAAGTGCTTTCTGGGGTGACTGGGGCAACACAGAGCTTGTAGCTCTGGCAGGGCCCCGTGTTCCCCCCAGGCAGGTGGCTGCAGCTCGCTGCATGGCATTTATTCATTATATCACAGAGCAGAACATCTCATTAAATTAGTCCAGGTTTGTGCAGGGTGGTCCTGGTCAGAGACAGCTGGTGCCAGTGGGTGGGGGTGGTCAGGGGCAGAGGTCCAGCATTTCATCATTTCACAGTGATGAGAGGTGGGACAGAGATGCCATCCCACACTGGGGCTGGCTGTGCCCCATGGGGCGGGATGGGCAGAGCCACTCTTGCCTGGGTGAGGTGCGAGGACGTCCAAGGGCGTCCTGCTGTGGCCCCTCAGACCTGCAGCTTCTTCTTCATCTCCATGCGGTAGATGATCTGGTAGCCGTCATCCCAGGCGTAGATCTGCCTCTCCTGGGGGCTGTACTTCATGCTGGAGTGGGAGCCGTAGCGCTTGGGGAAGTAGACGAGGGAGGCGTCCTCGGGGGCCAGGGTGCCGCTGACGTCGAAGACACACTGCACGCGGGAGCGGCTGGGCAGCCGCGTGTTGTACACCACGTGCAGCGCCCCGCACACCACGAAGGCAGCCTCGGCGTTCTCCCGTGGGCATGGCGTGTCCCACATCTGCTCTATGTCCAGTGAGGTGGGGTCCAGCTTGGCCAGGCATATGTTCTTCTCATCCTCCTTGGTGGCATAGATGGCCCAGAGCCCCTCCTCATCTGCTGCTATCTCAATGTAGGTGAAGGGAGAGAGCCCAAAGACAGGGATCTGCTCCTCGGCTGGGAACACTGAGCTGTCCACCACTGTCTTGTTGGCCAGGTTGAACTTGATCACCTGGAAGGGGCCCTGCTGGCGGATGTAGTAGAGGTGCCCATTGTAGATGAGGTGCCCGGTGCCCACCCAGGGGTAGGGCAGCTTGATGCGGGCAGCCTTGCGGGTAGCAGAGAAGAGGGTGAACTCCCGCATGCGGGGGAAGACGTACACAGTGTCATTGGCAGTGCCATCGAAGACGTAAATCTTCTCAGAGTTCCCTGCAGCATCCTTGGTCCAGAGCCCTGAGGTGCTGCCGAAACGCTTCAGGATCTTCATGGCTCTGACACTTGCGATGGTGTCGCTGCAGTCTGCAAGAGTGGAGCAACTGTGAAAGCCTGGAAGCCAGACTGGAAGGTCTGCAGTGGGGACAGTTCCCACCCACGCCAGTCGCACAAGTCCCAGTGTGTCCCATCCCAGCCCCTGCTGACAGCAATAGGCCATGGACAGAGGAGGCCATCTCCACCCCAGCCCTGCTTTGGAGAAGCCAAAGTGCTTGGATGCAGCTCCCAGGATCTTGTGTCAGGGACACCTGAGAGATGCTGTGCTGGGACATAATGCCATGGCACATAGCTAGGGGAGTCTTAGACCTGGGTGGCCCAGGAAGGCCCAGGGTAGCCCCACACCAGGACCATCTTCCCAGTGAGCCAGAGCAGCCTCTCACCTGTCAGCTTGGTGTATTTCTCGTTCTTCCTCTGCTTTGCTGTGGCCACCTGCTTCTCCATCAACGTCTCATCCACTTCCACACAGGGTGGCGCAGGGTTCTGTGTCTCCAGGTAGTCCACCTCCCGCTCCAGCCGGTCCACGCGCACCGCTGCGCTCTCCGCCTCTGACCGCATCGCCTCCCGCTCCTTCTCCGCTGTCTCGAGCATCCCCAGCACCTGGTTCTTGAAGTCTCGCAGCTCCGTGGAGTAGCGGCTGCTCTGGTCATGCCACTGCGAGATCCTCTCCTGGGGTGGCCAAAGGGACGTTAGAGGGCTCTGCACTTCGCAGCAATCATCCCACTGCCTGCACTCGGCTGTGGGAGCACCTGGAGCCACAGGGCACTGCAACCCCGGTGCTTATGTCTCTGCGCCCCTTCCAGCCACGCTCCTGCACCCATGGGCACGGAGTCATAGAACGGTGGAGGTTGGAAGTGACCTCTGGAGATTACCTAGTCCCAACCCCCTGAGAATGCAGATACACATGGATCAAGTTGCCCAGGACCACAATGTCCGGGTGGGCTTTGAAAGTCTCCAAAGAAGGAGACTCCACAACCTCTGTGGGCACCCTCGCACCGAACAAGTCTCTCTTTAAATTCAAGCGAAACCTCCTGCGCTTGGTTCCTATCCTGGCTCCTCCTCAACCCGGCCCTGCTCCCAGCCCCGCTGGCTGCCAGGAAGAGCTTGGAGCCCCACAGCGGGGCGGAGCAGGGCAAAGTGGGGTGCAGGACCCTACCTCCAGGAGGGTGAGGCGTCGCTCCACGTACTCCATAAACTGCTGCTGCTGGGCGTGCAGGGCCACGGCGAGGAGCGGCAGGAGCAGGCAGCGGCAGGGCCCCATGGCCGTCAGACTGCAGCCTCCACCTCAGTGCTCAGGAATGCTCCAGCCTCTGCAGCCCGATTGAATCCAGATGTGGGGGGGGAGGAGAGGTTGTCCCTTCCCCGAAGACCAGCCCCAGGCGCCTTAACCCCTTCGTGCCCTGGCGGGTGCCCACAACAACCACTGCAGGGCCAGGGCAGGATGCAAGGCAGCGCTGCAGCGGCGCCCTGCAGCAAGGGAAGGACAAGTCCTGTGGCCACTGCGGACAAGGCGAGGTGCAGTGTGGGGACAGGCTGTGACCAAGCTGGACTGGGTGCAAGGCAGTGGGCTCCTGGGCACCGATCCATAGAGGCCAACCCAAGCCTGCCTTGGCCATGCACCAGGTCCGGTGGAGTCAAAGCTGCCCTGCTCCCTCTGTCCCCTCCTCACGCTGGAGTCCATGGGTTCCCCTGAGCAGAGCTTTTCTGGCCTGGCAGCTCGATCAGGGACTGCCCTGCCAGCTGCGCCCACACACTGCCATGACAGTGCAGTGCCCACAGCAGCTCCTGCATCCCAGTGCTGGCTGATGGGCAGAGCAATGCCCAGGCACAGTGTGATGAATGGAAGCTGCAGCTCAGTGCCCAGGACAGTCAGGCCCCCAGTCACACCTGCCACTAGCTCAGGCCTGGCCAGGCCATGGCACCAGCCATGGGCAGTGGGTTTGCTGGCCTCTGCCTGCAGGTCTGTGGCAGTTGAGGGCTGGCTGCGTGCGCGCACAGGGCTGCGGTGTTGCGACAGGGCGAGTGTGCCATCTAGTGCTGCTGCAGCCTGCATCTCCCAGCCTGCATCCCATCGGACTGCGCAGCAGAGGCCGCGCAGGGCCTCAGACCAAGCTGTCTTGCTGGCTCAGGTGAAGGTGTTAAACATCAAAGTACAGCTCAGCCCCGGGCCAAGGCATATCTGCCCTGGTTCACGACCCTGGGCACAGCATCAATTGGCCCTTCAGTGCTTTTGGGGCAGTTGCCTGAGCCTCTTCCAGGCATCAGGTGTCACAGATGTTATGGGTAGATAAGCAACTCTGTCCTCACTTCCTGCTGAACTCTTTCTGGGCATCCAAGTCTCTGGCAAGATCCAAAGGGAGAGGTGATTCACCTCCCAGCAGCATCCAGCCCAAGGGGAGGCTGCACAGCAGCACTCAGAGTACCCAGGCTAGATGCATTTATGGACACAAGCCAAGGTGATGGAAAAGATTTCCTACACTTGAGATGTCCTGGTTACCCACCATGAGTGTGACTGACAGCCACAGAGCCCAAGGGACCTCTGAGCTGTGGCAAAGCAGATGCCCAGCTGGCACAGCCTGGGTACTGCCATCACCTTGAAAAGAGCTTGCCAAGGATCTCAGCCCACACACTGCCCCTGCACGTGGAGCGGAGCTGAGCTGCCAGCAGCAGTTAAACAATGCTGATATTTCATCCTGGATATGCCAACCTCCCCTCTTCTTTTAACAGATCAAGGGACTAAATGAATAGAGTACAGAAAATTAACCCTTTTTATTGATGCATTGCAATTGTTCTACATTTTTACCATATTATGTAGAAAATACTTAAAATACAAGCTACTTTGTAAAACCAAAGACAAACATTGAATCCAAAGATAAACTATGTTTTCACAATGGACCCTTTTCCCATATAGTTAGTATTAAATTTTTTTTTTTAAATATCTATTTCTTTTGTTAAAATGATTTTTACATACCCCCTAAGTACATCAGCAATACAAACATAGATCAGTAATTGTCAGAAACTACCTGTATCTAGCGGCCTGTAAAAAGGAAGAGCACGACCATAAAAGAAAGTTAAATTTTACACAGCAACTAGCATATCAAATACATTTAATAAAGTAGGAATTCCATTGCAATATCAAGGATCCAAGCAGAAATACTAACATTACATATAATGTACTGCTACATGTAGTGAGATAGATATATTTCAAGCTGAATCTGAAATCACACATTTATATAAAGTTTAGCAACAAACAACCATGTGGACATGCGGCACCATTCAGAAGTTTAAATAAAATTAAAAATTAAAAAAAAAAGAAAAAAGAAAGCAGGGCTGTGCCAATCCTGTCATTTAGAAGCAATTTAGTTTTGCCATGTACTAAAATAAATTGCTGAGTCAGAGGTAAATTACTGCATCCCATCAACTAGATGCCAAGCAGGAAAGCCTCAGGAGTTGCCTCTGCGGCGGCTGTCACGGCTGCCAGTACAGGTCAGGTAACAGCAAGCAGCTGATTGAACAGCTCTGGAATCACAAACGTGTCTAGGTGGGACCGTGGCCATCACACAGTCAAAAGGTGAATCTCAAACCAGCTCTATGATTTAAGGACTGATTTCTATCCAGGGATAGCACAAACTAGGCATGGGGTTCTGTCAGCCGGGAGAGTCAATTCTGGAACTTAATCTAAAGGCAGAACACACCATGGGAGGGATCTCCTTAGAGAAAACTAGAGGAGACTGACCTTGGGCAACACATACTGGGGCCACGCTGGGATCCACCACACTGGTGAGGCCAGTGTCAAGATGGAACTTGGGCCCTGCCAGGGCATGTTTCTGTTTGCTCAGTTTCCGCTGCGCAGGCCAGAGGAACTCCAGGGTCAAACAACTCATGCTAAGTGGAGTAGGTTTCATTTTACCTACATCATCTTCATCTCTTCCAACTCGTTCCAATGCTCTTGGAAACTGGGGCAGTGGAAGAGGTGATGCCATGCTTTCTGAATGACTGTGATCGAGTTGGGATTCTAAAGACAGACAGACATTGCAGTCTGCTTTTTGGGGAGAAGTGGGCAAGTTCTCAAAATTAGCAGATTTTGCTAGAGGTGTTTTTTTCCTGGTAGGACTTCATGGAAACACCTTACTCTTGGAGAAGCAGGGATTAATGTTTTCCTGAAACAGGAACTGGAGCCTGTTTTGCCTTTCAGGGGAAAGGCACAACTCTGTGCCCAAGGCAGGTACTGAACACAGCAATGTCAAGTGGAAAAAAGAAAGGAAGTGCCTACAGCAACAGACAGCATCGCTCACAGCAGAGGCACAGCACAGCGCGGCCACCGCTCACCGCACACCCATAGAAGTGCTCCAACTGAGACACTGAACAACAACGTCGCTAATGCTACCAACCAGCTCCAGAGTCCTTGGTCCCTCTGCCAAAGGAGAGACCCAACCTTTAACAGCTCATCAACTCCAGGTCAGTCCAGACTTCCTTCTGTCAGTAACACGGAATTTCAGGAGTTACTTTCACACTTCTTGTCTCACACCGGTCAGCCTCTCCTCCGCTGGGACGGAACATAAACTGGGATTCAAGGTTACCAAAACCTCTTATTGCTGCAGCCACATGACTGCTCGAGCCAGTTTACCATCCACTTGGACATGATACTTAACCTATGTACTGAAGATGAGAAATAATTCCTGGTACAAGGGACCCAAGAAAACAAAAGTGTCGTTTGGAGAACTGCATCGTTTACCCAAAAGGAGCATTTCCTCTGAACGCTGACTAGGGCTTCAGCTGACAGACCTTCCAACAGCTCCACATTAGCAGTAGCATTAGAAAACTTTTAATGGTATTATGTGCTTTACAGCAGGCTCTCTTTGGTATAAATATTCTATCACCAAGCTAGCAACTATTTTACAGGAAATGTCTGCTATTAACGTGGGGGGAAGGTAACGCCACACTAAGAAAAAGTGATTGCACATATTTAATCACTTCTGCAAGATTAGACTAAACATTCCAATGCATTCCCAATGCACTACCCTATCCGAAATGCACTGACAGACATCTAACAGTACATGTGCCGTTTCAAGGAAAAAGCTTTAAGGAAACATTGCTTCACTCCAAAGGAAAATGCAGCTTTTTGTGACAGCACTAAAACTGAGAACAACGCACCCAGGCGACAGCTGCGGGCCTTGCTGTGTAAGCTTAGTGAATTGCTTCGATCGATGGGGGCTTGCTGGTCCCTCATAAGGCAAGCTCACTGTAAACTCTAGTCACACTACGTCATCATTTAAGGCACTACAATAAGGGGACACACCAAACAACTCTTCATCACACATACCTGTGCAAAACAAATCAGAAGGGATCCTCTCCTCTCGCGAAGCTCTGCTCCTCCCAGTGCTACAGTGACGAGCTCTAACCATTGCATTTTATCACACACATTCCGACACGGATCAACTCATTTTGGTTTAAATACAAAGGATACATCAACTCCATCCCCAGGAACGTTTAAGAATTAGACAAACACTAAGTACAGAGTTCAAGTATAATCACTACACATTTTGATTACAAAGACAGAACGTTTGGGGTTAGCAAGGAGTTTTGCTTGTTATAGTTTTCTAATCAATATGTACATATTTCATTGTATGTAAAATATTAAAACACCACCAATACAAAACTTCTAAAATAGTTTTAAATTCAGTAATAAACTTTAAAATCTGGATTTTTTTTTTCTTCTTTTCTTTTTTCTCTTTTTTTTTTTTTTTTTTNTTTTTTTTTTTTTTTTTTTTTTTTTTAGTATTGGAGGGGTGTGGGGGGTGTGTTTGGTGATTCCTACATGCATGTCCTGTATACAAGTCTTGTTAAGAGCGTTTTTAGAGTAGCTGCTGACATATCCAGGAGGATATGCTCACAGGAGTATAAAAAGCTGTACACATCAATACAGTGATGTTTCGTTGTGTTTCAAATTCCACTCCCTCCTGAATGAATCATGTGAGGAAAAATGGTAACGGAAAAAAAAAAAAAAAAAAAAAAAA